>JAAGKR010000114.1:177886-239730 GCA_011419295.1 Clarias macrocephalus
TCTCTGTTTCTTCAGCACTTAGGTTGTATTCTAGGAATCCAGTGTAAGGATCTATCCAATGCCGGAAACTCTGGATAAGAGCGTCTGCCAAATGCCATTGTGCACATATTGGTGTCAGAGGTAACTCACTGGTTAAGGCATTGGACTATGGTCCGGAAGGTCCCAGGTTCAAACCCAACGACCACCAAATTGCCACTGTTGGGCCCTCGAGCAAAGCCCTCAACTATCAACTTCTCAGATGTATAATGAGATAAAAATGTAAGTCACTCTGGATAAGGGCATCTGCCAAATGCCAAAATGTAAATGTAATATACATCTACAGTACATTCATGCCAGACCATCTACTAGATTGTGTTTAGGAGGCAACCATGAGACAGCAACACCAGCACATTCCACATTACCAGCACAGTCCTTGTGTCCTAAAATAAACTCGGGGAATAAACTTTGCCTGATGACAAACTGAACCCATGAAACCTTGGAGATAAGTAACCTTGGAGCATAAGTAACCGCTAATTAGTCCAATGTTGGAAAATTGGATACAACTGCATAAGAAGCGTTTTAAAAGGCCTTTTTGCATGTCAGTCTAATCCCATGACCTTTTTAGAGTGTAGAGTTGTAGGTTTTTATTTTACTTAGTCCTTATACTTCCACAGCGAACAAATTAAGAGTAAAATGTTTTTGCCGTTTCCTCTTTATGGGGAAATTGTGGTCCGGGGCAATCACACATGTGGGTTAGATGCATAGAGTCTAGGTTGCTAGAATATATACATTTTTTTTTAATTACCTAAAAAGGTCAAATACATTTTCTTCCCATAACAGTAAAAGGATTTGAAATTAACAAATTGCAAAACAGAGTGTTTACTTTAATCCGTATGAATAGGGAAAGTTTACTTCGGCATTTGTTCAGAAATGATGTTAAAAAACCTCCACCTGACTAATAGCACAGGAAATGCGTTTAACCTTCATTTGCACTGAACTGAAGTAGCTGCATTCATTCTGGTTCCTAAATAGACACACTCAATTACCTCCTACACTCTTGTATGGCGAGCAATGAGGAGAGGCAGTGTGGTATGGATAAGTGCTTCAGACACAAACAGAGACAGAACAAAAAATAAGAGAATGAGAGAAAGAGAGAGAGAGAGAGAGAGAGAGAGAGAGGGGCAGGTAAATCAAATGGACACACACACACACACACACACACACGCTCAAACACACACACACACACACACACACACACACGCTCATACACACACAGAAACACAGTCACACTCATTACAGTTGTCTCCAGAAGGCCAGCTCTGACTGTGCGTGTGCACACTCATGAGTGTGATAATGCTTATTACTTGAGTGAATGTGTGTGAGTGACTCAACGTCTAAGGCATGTTGGTGAGTGTGTTTTTGCTGATTGGAACTTGTCTTAGAGGAACAGAGCGTGTGTGTGAGAGAGAGCGAGAGATCAGTGCACAACAGCGGCTCCAGTCATATCCCATACCCCACATACACACGTCATTAATAACTCCCTTAGTGCCCACACATATACACACACACACACACACACACACACACTTGTACACACACATACACATTGCGATTCTAGGGAATTAAAGAGAAAACAGATAGAGGCTGCATATTTTAAAGACCCTCCGTGTGTGAAAAGGGCAAGACGCAACAGGTAGAGCAAGGTGTGTGTGTAGAGACAGGATCGTAACACTGTACCTAATAGCATAATTTGATCTTATCTCCTGTCACTTTGGGATACACACACATGTTGCCAATATTAAATTCCAAAGTCAGTCGTTTCAGTTTTTTAGCTATTTTGTGCGGTGGTAGCTAAGCGTATAAGACTTGTGATCATAAAAACGTTACCCCTAAAGACTCCTACACTGCTTGATGGAAAAATAAACATTAATGTAGCAGTTGTTCTTTCCATTAAGACTACAATTCATAACCTGGTTGAATGGACCTGATTTGTGTGTGTATTTTGGAAGGCAGGGTTCGCAGCTGGAAAATCAAGATCTTTTCCATTTCCCTTACCAAAGGATGGCAAGTTTATCTGCAGGGCAGGGACATTAATAAAACCCTTTACCTCTCTCTCTCTCTCTCTCTCTCTCTCTCTCTATCTCTCTCTCTCACCAGCAAGCTTGGGTCGGGATGCGAACTAAATTATGCCACAAAGTCTAATTCTAATCTGCAGCAGATGGCCAGACCAGAAGCAACAGCAAAATAGCAACATGAAGTCAGCCCTCAAACACACACACGACTCACAGGACACAAACAGAGCGTGACACACACACACACACACACACACACACACACACACACACACACACACACACACACACACACACACACACACAAGCACACACCGACACTAGGTGGCAGTGTTTTGCCTTGCAATAGCACTGGTCTGGACTCACTGAGGACATAATAAAGACACAAATCAACGTCGATAATTCAGAGAGAGATGCTCAACCCGGGTTGAGTTATAATTTGACGTCTCACGTCGAATTTGAAGAATAAACACAGTAAGCACAAATCCATGTGAGGAGACAAGCACGTGCATGGATGCATGGACACAAACACTCATACACGAAGAAGACATAAATGTCTCTCAGTGATGGTCATCAGAAGGGTAGGACAGAAGTGTGTTTTTTAGTGTGTGTCTGTGTGTGCAGATTCCCTACTAGAAGTCATGACACTATCACATTATTGAGCTGTACTGTTGATTTTTTGTTAAATGTTAAAAACTTTAGATTAAATATAAATATAAAATGCATATGGATATGTTTTTTTAAAATAAGTTTTTGTTAATGAAATATGTTTTTGTTCCATTTAGGAATTATGGTTAGTAATATGCTTGATGATAAAAAACAAAAAAATAAAGGTACCCCTGCACACCAGGCTTCTCATTTGTCACCAATTAAATGTAACCTCATGCAACTTCAGCAAGCGCCAAATCATTTTTATTGTGGCTGCACACCTACATATCTATTTTAACAGGCATCGGTTTGTTCATTCAGCTGAACTTAGGCTATAATGGTTGGCATCCATGTTTTCTAGGTAGGTGTGCTGCACTGAACGCTACTGACTACCATAAAATCTGAACTAATGCAGTAAAATAGAAAACGTGTTAACATTTAAACCATTACAGGGGAATTACAGGGTTTGAGATTAGGCATCGATTTGCTCTGTTTTTTTTTTTTTTTTGAATATTTTTGTTAAATGGTTTAGAACTAATCAAAACAGACTTTTGTGAGTTTTACCAGGCAATTACAGCAATGTGTGTGTGTGTTTGTGTGTGTGTTCCCTGTGAAAAATTCCATACGTTTCATATGTCATTATGAGTAATGTGTGATCATGTGTAAAAAAAAATGAAGATGCGTTTTGCCATGTGATGCCCTGAAATAGCTTATGAATTATGTATTTAAATTACTCAGGAAAGTAAATGAACCTTGTGTAAGAAGCACATATACAGTACAGTAAGTGTAATTAAACCATGTGTACAAATCATATGTTAAAGTAAATTAATCATGCTTATATTTCACATGTGCAAGTAAATGGATCATGTGCACAAATTACATGTAAAAGTAAATTAATCTTGTTTTGACATCACCAGTAAAAGTAAATGCATTGTGCAGAAATATGAAATGTGTCCTAAAATAGTAATGCATGTAATACTACCTACAGTATTAGACATAATCTTGAGATACTGGGAAATGTTGTACATTTTAGTATGTATATATATACACACACACACACACACACACACACACACACACACACACACACACACACATATATATATATAACAATCAGTTCGTTCTGACCAAGCAATCTAATTAAATGAGAGGCATTCCAGAGGTGGTAACATAACACCACTTAGCGTTTACCTATACGAGTCCCTGCTCAACACATTAACAGTTAATTACACTTTACACTAGCTGTGGTTTGCAAGCATGGACGAAAGTAGACTGGTACAGTCTGCAGTACCGGGAAGAGGAGAGAGCGGCTGCCTGCCAAAACCCTAGTGGTTCAGAAACCAGTCATGGAAGCACTTTCAGCAAGAAAACACATCTGATAACATCACTTACTTATAAAAAACATTTCTAAATAGTCTGAATTGCCTCTGCACGGTCCTGGTCAATCTTGTTCTGTTCACGGCCAACGTAAGACACAAAGCTAACTAGCTTCTAACACAAGGCTGAATCACAAATCCCCCTCTGACCCCTGATCAAGGGCCCTACCTGATGTGTGGAACAAGGGATTCAAACATGCATCCTAAAAAGCTTTCCTTTTAACACTATTCGAGATTCAAACCCAGAACCCCAGAAGTTAAAGTAGCTAAGATTCTAAAGCAGAAAATGGGAAAATATAAAAGTAAATCTAATAGATTTCTCAGGACTCTCCATCACCACCATAGTTTATTCTTGTCACATTTTTTCCCTACATACTGTAGTACCAGTACGATGTTAGAACTATAGTACTTTCACTCCTGTCACTAACTGTCGGTTGCCAGCTCAATACTATTTCTGCCAGTTGTGGAAGGATATGTATTGGTGGACCAAAAATAACTGGCTAAATAAACAAACAAATCATAATCTCTTTATGATAAATGGTGTTTGTGGAACAGTTGTATGAAAAAGCAATATCAAACTCAAGGTTGTGCCGTTGTACCGAATATTAGCACGGCTGTGATATCTTTGGCGCTCGGGTTGCCCCCTCGTGCCTCCATCTGCGTCACTGCACTATATATCTTTGCAAGGACGTATTGAAAATTTTTATTTTAAGTGCAACTTTTATAAAAGTCTGACAGATTTATGCTCTGTTCTGGGTGCGTCTTCACATTCCGCTATAACACACACATACACATAATCACATCTACACACATAATGTTCAATATCATCTATAATATAATCACTGCACTCTCAGAACATTGCTATCCGTTACTGTGAGGCACAGTAATGTGAAATTGATTCTGTCTCTGGGAGCACATACCTGAATACTAAAGAGTATGCTTTAGACAGAGAGAAAGTAAATGTGAAGGAGAAGAAAGGCTAACACTGAGGGAATCTCTTTTTTCCTACACGAGATCCGTGTGTTAACAAGCTGAGAGATTCATGGGGAAAAAAGGGAGCGAGCGAATGAACGGCCTCTCACTGCACTGCCACTATAAATAGAAGAGGAGATTGGCGTGTCACAGGGACCACTTTAAGCTTCTACTGTTCACTCTCTCTTTTTAGGCCTTCCTTTTTCTTTCTCCATCTCCCCACCTGTCAGTGTGACAGCAACCCATGCCTCTCTCGCTCTCCCTCTCTCTCCCGCGCTCTCCCTCTCTCTCTACCTCTCTCTCTTTCTATCTTAGGTGAATGTGGGTGGGTTTTGTGACTGCAGGAGGATGACAGCTCAGAAAACAGAAACGCAGCCTTTTGGGCTTTACGATCAGCACGCCCCACACATTTCATTAATCCAAACACATAGTTGCATAGTGCATAGACCCACACGGCAGGCAAGAAATGCTCCGCACAGATCCACATCAGCACACTGTACAATTCACACAAGTGCACACAAAAGGCTGGGTAAACATATTTACACATATTCTCTTCCCCTGCACTGGCAATATCACAGTAATTAAAAAAAAATCACAAACAATCCTGCAATCAACCTCATTCCTAATTCAGCAAGTGCACATGTTCAAAGCTTCAAGCTGATTGTGGATGTGTTCAGGATGTATTTTTTTTTCTTTTTCTTTTTTTTTTTACTTAAAAATGACTCCATTAGATTAGAGTGCGTACTTGGCTGCAGCATATTTTCTGCATTTCATGTTTCCTCTCAGGCTTGTTTGAATAATTGAGTATAGATTTTGCTGTGTGAAACTCCCTGATGGTCCCAATCAAACAACAAAATGCTAATACTATCATTTAAATTGATCCAAATAGAGATTTTCTTTCTGAAGGACTGACAAGTGCTTAATAAAATCATCCTTTTTGTTTTACTGTGGACATGTGCACTGGTGGTTACGTTGATTTTGTGTATGGTGATGCAATTTTATCTCAAGTCTTATACAGCTGGGTGACACAATTTTCATCATTTTGTCTCTGCATGCCACCACAGTGGATTTCAAATGAAGCAGACAGGATGGAACTGTCTGAAGTGTAGACTTTCAGCTTAAATTTAAGGGGTTTAAACAAATACTGTACTTCTTTAACAGTTAAGGAATTACTGCAATTTTTTTTTTACAAAGTCATTCATTATCACAGGCTCGAAAGTAATCAAACAGCTGACTGGCAAGCAGTTTCAAGGCCTGTTTCCTCATTATTTCATGTCATAAATCAATTGCTGATTTTTAATCCACTGTGGTAGTGCACAGAGGCAACTTATAATATTTGGGTCAATGTCCAAAAGTTTATTGACCCAACTGTATGTGTCCAGGTTTTCCTACGTGAGTCCGGGGTATTCTACGGGTTTGTAAGAAATATCAAAATCAAAATAGTGATTATTGTATTAATTTTACTTTAAACCAAGCATAAATCAAGTCAAAACAAACTTTTAACTTGATGCTATTACATGTTGGTAGGTATTGTTCACATTATTCACTACCTGACCACTAAAGTCCTTGTCTGGATTTAAATGAGTTAATGCTTAAGAAGCTTTAATTAGAAAATTACTGCAGTGATTAATCTGATTCAGCTTGCAACAATTCTTTAAAATGATGCAGGGAGTAGCTTCTCATTTCTTAAACAACCAGGTCAGAAGATATATCCCATGGTTTTGCAAAAGATGATGATACTGTGTTTCAGGAGGAGCAAATTATTGGACTGCATCAAGCAAAGAAAACAGCAGAGACTTTGAAATTATTGTAACTGTGTTATGGTGCTAAACTGTCAATGTTGCAGAAGAAATGTGGTCAGAAAATAAATCATGAATGACTGGTCGGAGATTACTTAAAAATTTGGTAAAATTGCATGGTAAAAAATGCTATCGTAATCACAGCTGTACAGTATGTTTAACAGTGAAAGTAAGAGCATTTCCATATGCATAATATAATGAGAACCCACAGATTTGGACATAAGAAAAACACTTGTTAGTGAGACTAATCAAATAAAAGATTTCATTTATGGCAGACGCAATTGATATTTTTCATTTATATTCAGGGCAACTTACATTTATATCTCATTATACATCTGAGCGTTAAAGGCCGTACAACAGCAACTTGGTGGTGCTGAGGTTTGAACTTGGGACCTTCCAAATTGTGGTTTAGCACCCTAACCAGTGTTAATTTGTGATTTGTGAGGAAGCAAGAAGATTGGACTTTGGAAAAATTTAAAAAGGTCATGTGGTCTGATGAGTCTTGACTGACCCTATTCCAGAGTGATGGGCGTGTCATGAGCGTGTTATTACATCAATTTATTATTTTTTATCTCTCAATGGCATGGGCATATTCCAAAATTTAAATAGTAAAAGAGTTCTTCTGGGATCATGAAGAAACATTTTCGCACATGAACTGGCCGCCACAGTTCTGACCTTAACACTATTGAAAGTCGTTGAGATGTGCTGGAGAAAACTTTACAGGGTGGTTTAATTCTCTGTCATAAATACAAGATCCTAGTTAGAAATGCATGCAACTCTGAACATAAATATGACATTGCATAAGGGTGTCCAAACAATACCATTGCAAATGTGCTTTGTAATCAAGTTGAGTGCAGTCCAATGAAATACTGAAGTGTGCAACTTTTTTTTTTTTTTTTTTTTTTTTGCCTTTTTATAAGTTGCACAAATGATTTAAACTGCTGGTGCTGGTACTGTACATACATCACTCAAAAAACCATCCATACAATATTTGCAGCTTGTTGCTGCCAGAGAAAAAAGTAAAACCCTTTCAGATAAAAATGTAGAAATTCATTGTCCCCTTTTATGTAAAATGCACACAAGAGTAGTGCTTGTGTTTCAGTTCCTTCACCATAGTCCTAGGGGGCTTTTCTACATTCCCGAATTTGATCCTGAATTGATGGGATCATGGATCTGTAGAAAATTGTAGCATGATCATTGATGAAGTTTATCGTGCGATAAAATGGCTAAATCTAGGTCTAAAGCCAGTAAGTGTATGCTCTAATATATACCTAATCCATGGCTAAATCCAGCTCTGCAGACTAAACCACTATTGTAAATAGTATGCTCTAATAAAGACTACACAAGTTCTTTGATGTCTGTTGATAAATATTGTGGTTCACTGAGACCATCAGTAACATCATTCTGAAACATTGTTGAGTTTTTTTGATCCAAGTACTTAAGAAAAGGTAGGTCTTTAGGCACTGTTTGAAGACTGACTCAGCTGTTCATACGCCTAGAGAAAGTTCATTTTACCACCTAGGGGCGAGAACAAAAAGACACATGCCTCTCTTGTACCCTGGGAGTTGTTGGACAATACGAGAGGACCGGAGAGAGAGTGGTGCAGTGCGGGTGTGATAAGTGCCTTGAAGTAAGTGGGTGCTGGCGCTTTTTTGGCTTTGTAGGCAAGCATCGATGTTTTAAATCTGATGTGGGCAGCTAAAGGAAGCCAGTAGAGGGAGTGTTGTGATGGGATGGTGTGGAAGAATTTAAGGAGATTGGAAACAAGTGGTGCAGCTGCATTCTGGATCTGTTGCAGAGGATGAATGGCTCACAGAGGCAGACCTGAAGGGAGCGAGTTTCAGTAGTCCAGTATTGAAACAACAAGGGAATGAACAAGCACCTGAATGGCTAGTTTGAATTTGTATTATGGCAAGAAAAAAGCAGCTAAGTAAAGAAAAACAAGTGGCCATCACTACTTTAAGAAATGAAGGTCAGTCAGTCTGAAAAATTGGGAAAACTTTGAAAGTGTTCCCAAGTGCAGTCACAAAAACCATCAAGCGCTACAAAGAAACTGGCTCACATGCGGACCGCCCCAGGAAAGGAAGACCAAGAGTCACCTCTGCTGCGGAGGATAAGTTCATCCGAGTCACCAGCCCCAGAAATCGCAGGTTAACAGCAGCTCAGATTAGAGAGCAGGTCAATGCCACGCAGAGTTCTAGCAGCAGACACATCTCTAGAACAACTGTTAGAACTGGTAGAATATCTGCTAGGAAACCACTGCTAAGGACAGGCAACAAGCAGAAGAGACTTGTTTGGGCTAAAGAACACAATAAAGAAAACGTTTTGAATGAGAAGGTGTGTCCAAACTTTTGGTCTGTACTGTACTTACTCACACAGTACAGTCAATTTGGAAATGCCAATGAGCCTAATTGGCATGTCTTCGGACAATGGGAGGAAATCACAGTACCAAGGAGAAACCTGTCAATGTGAGACTTGATCCCTCGACCATGGAGGTTCGAGGCCACAGTGCTAATTCACTGTGCAACCAAGCTACAAAACAATGATGCAAAGTTACACTACTGATAATGTCAGCTGTACTTTTGTTAGTGAGATAGTGAAGTAGTGTTAATATGCGCATCTTTACATTTAATATTCTGCTCAGGCCAGTTTAGAGCATGAAAAAAAACCTTAATAACTTAAAACCTTAAGAACAGAAAAGTCCAAATCTCATATATGCTTAAAATACAAACCAAGCAGGTTTCTGTTCTTAGATGGATAGAAACAGGTCTCCTAATGGTGCCTGGAATCAGGACCATTTGCATTAAGTTATTATGCTACCCCATTTTTTTAGCTGGAGAAAACTTCCATAAGACCTCAGGTCTGCCTCAGATACTGCCATTTTTAAGTCAAGGTTAATATCCTTTCTGTACTCTGGAGCCTTTAAATGAGCACGTATGGCTAGCACTGCAAAGTACTTTATCTTGTATTTTACTGCCTATTTTACTTTGTGCTGGACCATTTTCTTTATTTTTTTCATTCTGTCTATTTTTATGGTGATTGCGTTTTACTTATCTTTTTGCCTTATCACCGTAAAGCTCTTTGAGTTGCCTTGGTGTATGATGTGTGCTACAAATAAGTTTGCTTTGCTTGTCTTATGAACTAACATACATAATGGGTTTGGTTCTCTGGCTGAAAAAAAATTCATGAATAATAAATATATATATACACACACATTTAAACTAATATATACAATATAAAGAATTCTAACTGACTGCAAAAACATCCCAACACCTGCTTTGTGCACCATGCAGGTTTGCCGGTTTACAACGATTAAATTATTTTTCTTTTCCTCTTTCAATTTGCATCCTCTCCTTTCTTTCTCTTTCTCTCCTTTCCTTTACCTAGGGGGCTGCTAGGTATATCACCCGGCCTAATATCAAAACGCCACATGAAATACTGTGCTCTTGCATGTAGCCGCACTCCCCTGCAGCGCACTGTTCCATCATATTGAGAAATAGTGTTTTTAAGCTTCTGGCCTGCTTTGGTGCTAATATATTCACATTAAGGCACCATAACGCTGCATCTGATGAAGCCAGTAATGGGCCCTCTGTGGACGTCCACCTCTCCTCTTTGCACAAAACCGCCAATTACCCTTCGACTGGGAACACATGAAAGTTATGGTTCAATTAGGCTGTGGTAAAAATAATTCAATACATCAATTAAGCAAAGTCAATCAGGACAACTCTCCAATTAAGAGGTGGGAGAGCTGCTGAAGGGCTAGGGCTTTAACTACTAGGTACACAAGATAAACTGTGGCTGTGCCCTGGTTTTTGTGTGTGTGAGTGTGTGTGAGTGTGCTGGATGTGTAAACATGTAGTTCCCTAACTGTGTTTCTGATTGTTAGAGTTTTAAAGAGAATAACTCAACAGATCGAATTGTATAGGCCATGGTGCTGAGAAGCAATTGTTGGATGGATGCAAGAGTATTCTTTGGAAGGCCAGGCATTCATAAACCTTGATTGATTTGGATGATTGAAATGCTCACTCAGAGTGTGTGCATGTGTGTACGATGTAAGTGGTATTTTTATTTGCTGTGATTTTTTTTTTTTTTCAGCAATAGGTCAGACGAAGTCACTCTGGAGGATTGTAGCGTCTGGAGCTATTTCTGATGAAGCACCACAAAAACACAGATTGTGACATTTGATATTTATGTCAGGGACTGTTTAATTTTTCCACGTTATAACTGTACACCCAGTCATAATTCAGCTTCTTTTCTTTTAAACTGAACTTTTTCTACTATTTAAGAACAGATACATGTTTATGTGAACAATGTAAATGGTAATGAATCATCTGCCCACAAGTCTAGGTCTTATTATTAAATTACAAATACACTTTAAACAGGAAGGCTACTGAAGAAAAATCTATTTCTATTGAGGACACTTGACCTTGCTGTGACTTCGACCTTGTTCAGATCATTTCAATGTGCTGGTTCAAGAAATTTCTATTTAAATGTACAAACATTCAATCACTCGTTCTTGAGATCTCACGCTAACGGGAAGTGCAGACAGACTGATGGACTTGGTAGGTTAAGTATAAAATTAATGACATGAACACTATGCAAAGCGAAGAGAAAAAGTAGACAAGCAAATCGCATTTTAAATTATCAACAGTTTTTCCTGATGAAGCTTTGTACGCTCTGCCATTTTTAAACGATAAATTGTTTACGGAAACAATTAAATGTGAAGTAATACATTGTGCTTTAAGGAAGAACTACTTATTAAATACATGTTTGTTCATTCACTTAAATTTAAGCCTTTATAATGTCTTCGAAGCAATGAAAAATACTAATTGTGCTTTGCATGTCCTAACTTTTGTCTGCTACATTTTCCAGCCAAACAAGATGTCAGAACTCAAATATGGCTTCTGTCTATTTATGACTTTGGCAGCTGTGTCTCATAATCACTTCATTACCACTGTCATTAGTGACTCATGACATTCACAGCCAGTACAAGCTCATATTAGTTCATCTTCTGTCAGGCTTTCTTAAATTTAAACTGAGGAAATAGATGCTGATAACACAAGGAACAAAAATTTATCTTAATTGCGGTTTACGGCATGAACATCCCTAAATCCTGCCCCTAAGGAGAGATACAGTCCCTCTCACTGGTGGGAATGACTGGGAGCTCAGAGAGCTTTAATCATCTCATTAACTCTTCTAGCTGTCTTCTTCTATTGAGCACCTGAGTTTCTGAGACCTCTTGACCTTCAGACTGTGAATTCTTTTACCTTCCCTTTCTCACCTTAGTCTGTGGTGACCTTTATCTTTGTAGGGAGTGATGTCCAGAGAGATCTCCTCCCAGGTCTTAGTGATTCCCTCCAGTGACTGTGAAGAAAAGCACAAAAGGCAAGAATTTAAGAGACCTATTATTACTTCTAACACAAGAAGGCACCTCCCACTGTCTTTCTAAATCCAGGCAAAGGTCAGGGCTGAGTAGGCAGCCGTCAGACTGAAGAAGGGCTCTGGAACTTTATGAGAGGAGGAGACCATTGATCTGACTCACAACCGAGTCCTGTCTTCATCAGAGAGAAGATCATTCTCGAAACACCAGCCACATGGAGGAATGCACTGTTGTCACTTCCCATTTATTCTCTCGCCACCGTTTTGTGTTTTTTTTTTTCTCTCATTTTCTCTCTCTATTGAACATGACTTCTAAGTGAACTGTGGTGTGCTTTGGGGGTTCCAGGCTCTTCAAACAAGTCCGTCCTCCCACTGCTACTCACTGTGTTTTCATAACCTCTGTGAGCACAGAGCAGCACGTCTGGGAATCCCGAGTCAGAGAGAGACTGAGAGGGTGGAGGAGAGGAAGAGAGAGAAACTCCCACAGTCTTCTGGCTGACAGACAGTCAGAGGAAGAGTCTCTTGGTTCTCCTCTGCAGGGCCAGTGAGGGTTGATGTGCAAGGAAATTAAGTGCAGGGCTCATTTCCCCCATGGCCACCACACAGGATTTAGAGCTGCATTCCCAGCAGAGATGTCTCAGCCAGTAACTATGCAGCAGTCATCGCACACAAGCCTTCTGGGCAATCACTTATCAGTTTCTGAACTGTAAATTCTGGTGTTTCAAATTGTGTTGACCCTAATATTTTACAGTACTGACAGACTGAAGTCATAGGTCCAGTTTTTAGTAGGATGTGGACTGAAGGTCACTCACAGGATACTCTCTGACATTTTTCTTACTGACCTCTGCCTTCTAACTCCTGACTTCCCCGTCTCTTTATTGTTTAAAGAGCCTCAGGAATTTGGTGGAAGGAGAGCAGGAACCTCAGTGCAAGAGCAATGAAGAACTATGGAGGGCTAATAGTTATGTGAGTAAACAGAATGTTTGAAGGATGACCAAAAATGTACAGTATTAATTAAGTGAACATGATGTCGTGATAGACAGAGGAAAAAGCAGGAAAAGGGACGAGTGTGAAGAGACTGTGGAAACATACACTGCCCGACCAAAAAAGTCACCACATGAATTTAACTAACCAAATATTAAAGCAGGTCCATTAGATAATTACGTATTATCATTAGTATGGTTTAGCAGACAATTTTTTTAACACTATCTGATACAGTGAGTAGCTTCTCATTTCTTCAACAACCATGTCAGAAGACATCCTGTGGTCACGGTAAAGATGTTACTCAGGCAAAGAAAACAAATAAGAAGATGGCTGGCACTACAAAATTTGGGTTAGGACCTGTGAAACGAATTATTAAACCCTGAAAATTGAACAATCATGATGGGAGATCTTTTAAACGTTTGGTGAAATCAAAGAGAACTCACAGGATTGGGACTAAACAGCTGTGTAGCCTTAAGAAAAAATATCACTTATCAGTGAGGCCTATCGAAAAAAGTCTCCAATTTGCTAGGGTGCATAAAAACTGGATTGTGGAGCATTGGAAAAGGTCACGTGGTCTGATTAGTCCAGAATTACCCTGTTTGAGAGTGATGCGTGCATGAGGGTAGGAAGATAGTCTGATGAAGTGGTGCACCCATTAAGCAAAGCGCCCGGTGTACAAGTTTATGGGGGCGGGCGCTTTGATCTGGGGTTTCTGTTGATCAGTTCGAGTTTCAGCAAAGTTTATGTGCCCAAAAATGGGTCCAGCTGACTACTGTACCTAAATATACCGAATAATTAGATTTTTCTATCAATAGACTTTTTCATCCCTGATGGCACTGGTATATGCTAAGATGATGATGAAGGTTTCTTTAGGGTCAAATTAATTATGGAAGAGTGGTTCAGGGAGTATGAGGCATCAGTTCCACACATTTATTGGCCACCACAGAGTCCAGACCTTAACACTATTGAGAATCATTGGGACGTGCTGGAGACTTTGCGAAAAAGTTCAGGAGGCCACCTCTCAGATCATCAATACAAGATCTTGGAGAGAAATGACTGTGATTCTGAATGGAAATATATGTTGTGACATTGCATAAGCTTATCGAAACAATGTTGAAATCAAAGCAAAACAATGAAATTAGATAAAAAATGAATAGATTGTGCAAGTTTTTTTTTGCATATCTATATGCAGACAGAAGATTCTGTGAAATGAAGCTCGAGGTCAGGTCTATTCCTTTACCTGTTCTATGGAAAGCTCTTTGCTGGCAGCTCCAGAGATCTCGCAAATGCGTTCAGCATGCTCATCCAGGCCCAACGCCACAATCTCTTCCAGCGTGAACTCTGCACTGTGCTGGTCAAAAGAGCGCTGTACTTCATGCTTAATCTGATTCCAGTGCCTGAATCATACGCACATTGGTAAAAATAAATTTTTAAATGTAATAAATTATTAGACATAGTTAGATATAAATAGCAAAATTGTGAATATTGCCATTAAGATTTATTGGTTTGCACAGAAATTATGAATACAAGGTGATCTTTGTCTAAAACCAATGTGTTTCTTTAATTTCCAATAATTCTGACTTAATTTCAGGATGTTGGTTTAAACATGGAATAGTAAAATCAGGCAGCAGCTTTGACTGGTTGTAGTATCTGCATACGTTCAACCAGCAAGTCATGTATTGAACTGCAAATACACTCAAGAAATATGAGATTTCTATCACATGAAATTTAATGCCACAAAAAGGGTTGATACTTTTGCCATATTAAATCCACTTGAATTAAACTGTCATTCCACAATATAAAACAATAAACAGTTTCATAACCTGTCCATTCTGAGCCATACCCCTCGAAAGCCTTTTCCACTTTATGCTTTCTGCCACTGTACTTCTAGTTTAGCATACAAAAAATATGAAGTGCTATATGACATACTGCTAATTAATTAAAGTGGAAGCCATATTATTAAATTAATTAAATCTACTAACCCCATGATGTGTATTTGAACACTTACCATCTTCTCATTTATATATAATCACGTTAGTCTGCCATTGTATTTGCTTATTTTTAAAATTGTCTCTTGCTTTTATGTTACATCATATTGAAGACAAGGGAAAAAATGATCTCATTCTTCAGTCCACATGTTCTCTTCCAACCTTTTTCTGGCTCAAAGACGAGTGTTTTTGTTTAAAAGGTGGTTTGAACGGTAATTTTTAACAACGGTGGTCTGGATAGTTATTGTAATAGGCCACTCAAAAAATCAACTTAAGAAATAGTAGCCCTTAAGACAAATATCGCAAATTCAGAATACTAGATTTTCAGAATTATTTTTTATTCAGCCTTTAAGGAACACTTTTTAAATGTATTATTATGAATAGTATCATCTTAAGACATTCTTCGGTTTTTCTTTTTAATAAAAAGGCTAAAACGCCAAACATTTGTCCTTTTATAAATGTGAATTCCATTTGCTTTATTAAATATAATTATTATTATTATTATTATTTTTTTAAACCTGAACAGTGAAATGTGTTTTGACATGACTAAATATCTAGCATGATGACTTTAAGCATAAAAAGACATCAAGGACACTGAATGACTGTCTCACAGTTCCATGACTGACAAAGAGTATGTTATAAATGACAAGTCATAAAAGTTAGGCTTCACCTACAGAAGTTATTACAGTACAATCACTCAGCACATCTGGCTGTTATCTCCATTAAAGAAGTGATTCTAAGACTGCCAGGTTCCCATGTCTTTTTTTGCTCTGATCCACAACAATCACACATTTCCCCTGTGTGCACAATAGGCTAGCGGGGAATATTAGGAAGCATCTTGCAGAGTGTTACATCAGTGGTTATTAGCTGCCTGCTATCACAAGAGATCTGCGCCTGTCTAGGCTGTCTCAGCTGGGACTGTCAAAACAGGCCTGTTTGGGCAGGATGGGGTGTTGTTTTGGGTATGCCATTGCCAATCTAAAAGCCAACAAGAAGTAGGACAGGGTCCGATGAAAGGGGGGGAAAAAAAGAAAAAAGATAAATGTGTCCAGGAAAAAAATTTGTTCAGTTTTTTATCTTCACAGGCACGGACCCAGAGCGCCTTGGGCTCGGATGGAGAGGAGTACTAATAGTGTGAGGTGATTTCATGTGGCTCTCTCTCCACCCAGGCCTTTACTTTATAACTGACACCTGATCAGAATCTTTGAGCATCAAGTCTTTACACAGATAGAATAGAAATGTATTCCTGCACACACAGCAGGTATCATGGTTAAGTGGAACTTATATGACTGAAAGTGTGATGGCACATTAGTAAGGATAATTGGCTGGTAGGTAGACACTCAAGATGATAACGCTCTCACCTTCCTGTGTACGGGAGTGATTAAATTCCTTCAACAATTACATGTATACGCAGACAAACAAAACAGACATTAGCAGCAGGGTTTCATTATGTATTCATCTTATGTTAAGCATCAGATCAAGGGCCACATAATTAGTAAATCACATCTACATTTTTGTTTCCTATTTGTTTTTAAAACCAATCCCTAAATGATAAAAACGACTACCGACTATTAATGCTCCCTACATGGGGTATAATTTAATGGCACGCCTGTTGAAAATGAACAACCTACATGTCATAGTGCATTTTAAATGAACACAAGTCAATTTAAAAAACTCCTCACTTGTACATGAAAGTTAAGTAGAACCTGACAAAATGTAGTTTTAGAACAGCACAAGTGTATTAACTGAAGAGAAAACTTAATGTTGTAGTTGTTTATGTTGTATTTAATGTTGATGTTCTTCCTGGTCTATAGGCCACTATTAGGGTTATCGCCTGCTATGGGGTAAGCACGGGTTCGATTCCCACCTAATGTCTGTATAAAATGGGAGGGTTGTGTCATGACAGCTATCGGGCGAAAAACCTGTGCCATGTTGTATGCAGATCAGATGGTCTGCTGTGGCAACCCTTTAATGGGAGCGGCAGAAAGACCAACAGCAGCTCTATAGGCCATCAAAGGTGATGCGAGTGGAGCTTCATAAACATGGAGCAAAAAAAAAAAATTATATCAATCCACCTTAACAGTCAGAGTGCTGGTCTTACCTAATGCACCTAGATATTTAATTATGAATTTGATACACAAATAACATTCAGTTTTTCAAACCTGGTTTTGTATTTTGTAAAACAAATTTTTATCCCAAAAATTTAGGAAATATGTGATTCAATTACCTCAAGTGTATAAAATCCATAACACTGGGAAATATATATATTTTTTACCTTCTAATAATTAAACAATATGAAAAAAAAAAGAATAATATTTAAACTGTGAAATTTTTCTGACAGCCCTAGGGGCGCATGGGTGCCAGAGTGTTTCATCTGTCAGACTCACCTTTTTCTCATGGCTGGATTTTTCAGGTCTAAGATCAGTGGAATTATGCTCTTGAATTGTTCGATTCTTTTCTTAGAGAAATCCACAATGTCCCATTGTTTATCCTACAATGACACAACAAGAGTGAACTCTACTACAGAACAGTACATCAAAACCCCACTCACACAACATCATCATTCTCTTCACAGACACTTTAATCATCACTATCCCACTGCAGGCTAAATCATTAAGAGCTGAGCAATGCGCCATGATCCACTGATCCCCAGTCAGTTGAAAAGTGCACCCAGGGGGCCTCAATCATGCAGGTGTTTCTAATCTGCTTAAAGCTAATGACAGTCTAATGACATCGAAGTTACTGAGAAGTGAAACTAAATTAGCTTTAGAGGATAATTAGCTAAACAAAAGCGCGTATATCAAGAGTTAGACAGAGTGTGGAGTGTGTATTAGGGGAGTGGGCTTAAAAGCACTCTGGCCCAACTACTGAAGGAAACGTTTGTGATGGTGGTGTGTGTGTGTGTGTGTGTGTGTGTGTGTGTGTGTGTGTGTGTGTGTGTGTGTGTGTGTGTGTGTGTGTGTGCGTGTGTGTGTGCGTGTGTGTGTGTGTGTGCGCTAGTGTGCAGTAGTAAGGAAAGTATACTGTATGTACCTAAGCCTATGCCCTGTATAGCAAGTCTAAATAGAATTGAATAGTTTTGTGAAATAAGAGTTATGTTGTAGATGAATGTACACCTGCCTTAAGGTCTCTGCCAAGCTTGTGGAGTTTCTTAAACATGGTTTGAGCTGTGGTCTCCATGTTTTCTGTCTGTAGAGTGGCAAACTGTTCAGACTTCCATTCGTTCCAGTGGGTTTCCCATTGCTGAGCCATCTCCCACACCTGCCGTAGGTCATCTAGATCCTACACACACACACACACACACACACACACACACGCACACGTTATAATTCATAGTTATACTATGTATGTAGATTGGAGGAATAGTGCTTCTTGAAGAACGATTACTATTCTTGAAGAACTCTTTGGCTCTCATATTTGTTAGGTTTTTGGCTCTTATTTTCAGTCCAGTCCCTTTACCCCACCAGTTTTAGAGAAATGTCTTTTTTGTTTGTGAAGCCACACAGTGCCCCATGAATCATTCAAGCGTAAAAAAACAAAACAAACATCTAACTTAAGGAATGAACCAGTGAGAAACAGGAGCAGATGATGACATAAGATCAGGCTGGTGATTACTACACTAGTAATGCTAAATGCTGAGTGGTTGGAACAGATGAGAGGGGAAATGAGGTTGCTGCTGACATTGGTATATAAACTACTTATTTCTTTAATTGCACCTTTAGGCACTTTGCAGCCTGTCACTGTAAAATATTTGTTCCATTTCTTCCATTTACATAATTTAATTAATTTAAAATGAAAAAAAAATGAAGGTAGATGTAGATGTTATTGCCACAACACAGAAAGCATACTTTTAGTTTTATCTAGATATCTATAGAATTCCTATGTACTATTGTCATGCTATTCTCCATGAAGCGTTACAAACACTACAGCACCTCCAGAAATTTTTTAATGCTACTTTGATGACTTAAGGCTTAATAAAACATTTCAGATTTCCAAACATAACATTTCCCAAACAAATCTGTGTTGTTTCTCAGAAATGTTTGCATGTCAATGGTTGTCAGGGATTACTTGCTAAAACACAAGCAAGTCGACGATCAAAGGTTCTTCAAGATGTGTACCAATTACCTTATACAACTGCACAAAGTGTACCTGAGACTCCTGATGCATTTTTACAGACAAAAAGTTGTCACGGCAAATACTGACTGTGTTTAGTGTAGTGCTCTTTACTGCTATTAATAGAAAATGTTTTTTTCCCCTTCATTTCATTATTTTTTCGAAGAAGTTTGCCTTACAGCAGTTCTCAAATGCACCTAAGACATTTGCACAGCATAATTTTTCACATGAACAGAGTACATTCTTACAGCAGTGGAAAGTGGAAAGTTCAAGTACGTAGAATGCTGTAATGACTGCATGAGCAAATTAGTAATAGTAATGAATGCGCACCCTCTCCAGGCTCTGTATGTCTTTGGAAGCTGGTTGATCAATCATGAAGACACCAAGGCCATGGCATATTGTGCTTTCTTCTGCCTTCAGAGATTCCAGCTGGGCTTTCAGCAATGAGATATACTCGAGGGCTTCTCCTGAGCTTACATTACTGCCAAAAGGACCTGTACAGACACACACACATAAATTCATAATGGATTCATTAACATAAAGAGATAACATTTTATGATGTATACAAGATGGTAAAGGCTATGAGGAAACAGCTGTATGATAAAGGAAACACATTTACAACCACTGTATAACACAAATATCACAGTGAAATAAGTAACTGTGAGCTATGTGTGTATGTGTGTGTCTTTCATATCATGGCAGGGACCAAATGTCCTCACAAGGATAGGAAAAGCTGACAGATGTTAGCTCGTTGGAACATCTGGCTGGTCCCCATGAGGGAAAACTTGGTTTTAAAAAGAAAGAAAAAAAATCACAACTTTTATTTAATGGGAAAAAATATTTCCTGTTAATGAGCTTAAGCTTATGGTTAGATTTAGGTGCAGACATAGCATTAATTAGCTGTGTGAATTATTAGGCCTATGGAAAAATCTCACAGGCACGGTAAGATGTGTACAAATGTGTCTGTGCGTGTTGTGTGTGAGAATGAAAAAGAGAGATATCAGATATCTGCAGTCCTAGGTTCTACATTCCTAGCACTGCTGTTCGTGCCATGTTTATGCCTCATCTAGGTTTGTTAAAAAAAAAAAAAATAAATAAATGAAATGCATCGCATGCTGTCATTGACAGTGTTATTTTTTCATCATGCACTGGATAGTACTGGCTTCAGTACTATGCGTATGTTCGCCATCTTCAGCTGCTAATCAGGAAATGATACAAATTAATCTATAAAGAAATCTAGATGAGATTGGAGGGGGAAGAGGGGGGCACCTTGAAAGGATTGTGTAGTGAGTGCTAGCCTGAGTGCCTGATATTTTTTTTTGAAACACTGGTTCTGTCTGGAATACTAATTTCACTGGGCACAAAGCTGCTTCCTGGCCTCATTAACCTGCTGGAGTCAGCCATTGTTTTCCTGAACAATCCAAACAATCCTGCCATCCTCAACAAGTTGCAGCTGCCATTCGTGTGTGTGGAAGAGAAAGGAGTTGTGGGAAATTATGTGTGTGAATGTCAACTGCGTTTGCTTAAGCTATGTGGTCTGGTTCTACTAACCGTGCTTGTTTCTGTAACTCAAACTTCATCCGAGATTAGAGAGACAAAACTATTTTTTATGAAGCAAAACAAAAGGAAAGTATGCCAAATGTGGAAAACAGCAGCAGAAAGCAGCAGACTTCACATAGCTGTCTACAATCGTGCACAAACAAGCAAAAAAAAGGAGACTCAGGAGAGGTAGAGGAGGCTGGGGTGTGAGGGGTGAAGGAGAGAAATAAATGAAAAAGGATAATAAGAAAAGAGGGGAGGAAAAGTAGGACAAGAGCTTGGTCCTCTTTGATACTCTTTGTCACAGTATGACTTTGTTGTCATTCCTAAAAAAAAAAAAAGTGGCAGTGAACATGAGTGAGGGAAAAAAGCGGAACTTTTCAATCTAATTTTAATGGATGTGAAAAAAGAAAAAAAACAAAACAATAGGAAACAAAGGAGGAATAAAGGAGGTGGGGAAAAATGCCCTCAGAATATGTGATGAGGGAGAAAAACGGCATACAGCATTCAGAGAAAGAGCAAGAGGGCGAGAGAATGAGAGGAAAGGAGAAACCAAATGAGAATCACAAAGCAAAAAGTGGGAGAACGAGGAAAAGTGTAGGGGGGGGGGTGTGAGTGTGAAGAATTACACCACTGCTAATTGGCTCTGGGAGCTCTTTTTGCTTTGCAGGAAGGTGAATGGCTGCAGCGTGCTCTGCTCACACTGTTCAGCCCCCCGTCACGACAGCAAGGCGTCCTGCATGGGACTCATGTAGAGAGGTGACCTAGAGCGCTGGAGGCCTGCGGAGATATGCTGTACTCGGTTGAGGGAGGGGGGGGTGGCTTCATTCAGCTCTGACCACCCACCTGCCCTACGTGCCACTCTCAGCATCGTACACATGACGCCAACAACATGCCTATCTTTTATCTGAGCACACAAGGGACGAGTTTAAAGTGCTCTATAAGAAGATTAGCACGAGGCCTCGGGTTACTGCTTAAGCCTGTAAGTGTCTATGAAGGATGGGGAAGATGACTGTACAGTACCGATACTGTAATAAGTTTTGCCGCAGGACGTGTCCGTTCATTCTTAAACTGTTGTTTGTACAGTACAGCACTGTCAGAATCCCAAATCAGCAACTCTGACTACAGTATTGACTATGTAGTGACTGCTCCACAATAACACATTGAAAAACATGTAATTGTTCATTTAATTATATTTTCTGTAAACTTTTTGACTTCTGCTACAGTAATATCAGTTATAACAAATCTGAACCTTTTGTTTAACTACAGTATAAACAGACAAGACGAATGATGTATTTAATAAATAATACAATGCATAAATGGAATAAAAGACTTGAAACTGCATCACATTAACCTGTTGTTGATTATTTTTCCGTATCAGCATACCACCGTTGTGTTTTATTCCTCATGCAGGATTCCTCCCACAACCCAAAGATATTCAGATTAAGCTAAACAACATTTCCAAATTCTGAGAGTGCATGTGAGTGTGTATGTGTGTGTGCCCTGTGACGGATTGGAATGAGTGAGAAAGTGAGTGTGTGTGTGTATGTGTGTGTATTACAGTACCTGTGGTGGTAAAGTCCTGTATGACAGACTGTGTCTTATTTTTGAACTCTTCAGCAGAAAAGATGAGACCATTCTTGAACTTTTCCTTGTGTTTCTTTAACATGTCTTTGCTGTCAATCAACACCTGCTGAAACCACAGCCACTCATCATTAAGAGCCTCCAACATCTCTTCAATCTGGAGAGAGAGAGAGAGAGAGAGAGAGAGAGAGAGCGAGAGAGAGAGAGAGAGTACAGGTTAGTGCTGCACAATTAATCACATAAAAATCTAACTCCCAATATGCACCTGTGCAGCTACCTAATCACAAAAGGTTGCAGTTTATTAGAGGCAATAGAGAACGTTATGTAGAGTTTGTCAATTATTGATTTTTTAAACTTTGTAGGCGCCAAATAAATCTTCTTAATGAGACCATTTGTGCCACTATTTGCTTTTAGCCTAAATAAATACCGACATTGTACATTTAATAGTTTCATATCACGGTATAGATTGAGAAATCATGTCAAAATCATGTTTTTTTTTTTTTTTTTTCAAATTATCAAATCGTACAGGCTTAGCTTGGGTGAGGGAAAAAACATGCAAATACAGACTGTAGAGGACGCGCCTATAAATAGAGCTAATGAAGTGAAAGTGCAGGACAATCAAAAGTGAATTATAAGATCAGCATCAGTGATGGTCTTGCATGAAATACATGAGTGTGTGTTGTCAGTGTCTCTGTGTCTGACACTCACGTCTCGTTCCACCGGAACCTCATATTTCTCCAAGATGGCAAACTGTTCTTGAATGGGAGGAATCTGGCTCTCAGTCTTATTTATATCCCCTTGAAGCGTCTCTAGCAGTTTCAGGCTCTCCATTAGTTCATCTAGTGTCTGAGGAGTCTGAGAAAGCCTGGTCTCACACACACACACACATACACCTTGTAATAATGTTATGTCTTCTATTCTATTTATATGCTTCTTGATTATGCAATCAGTTATCATTAACCTTGATTAATTATTTGCATTTGTATTTTTAGAGAAATATGATATTCTAATATTTGGAAAATGAAACACCTTTTTTTTTTTTAAAATAAACTCCCTGTCTGAGAAAATGTAAATAACAATCTAGTAAATTTAAACACTGTTATCACATTGTCCTAAAAACAGCAGGGAGTCTGTCAAACATGTTAAAAATTTTTTCTTTTTAATTTCCTTTACCAACTTTTTTCTCTTTAGACAGATTCATTTGTAATCATTTAATAATCCTTACATAATTCCTGCTATGTAAATATTTTCGCCCTGGCTGCACAATATATGTTGATTACCATGCTGTCCACTGTGACTGTGATAAGCTTTCCATATATATTAAACCATTAAACTAGTAAAGCTGTGAAGGTTTCAGTATATTTACTTTGCATTGAACTTTCCAAAATCACTTGCTATTTTTGGATCATGTCCATGATTTAAATCATGCATATAGAAAACGATTATAGAACGTTTGATACTGGGTGAAACACACACACACACCTTTGTGCTTTGTCGTGGAGGTAGCAGTGCAGCTCTTTGAGTCTGGTGCTAGCCATGAGGCTGAGGAGCTGCGTAAATTTGTTCTGCCACTCATTACAGTGCTGCACCAGAGAGAATTTCAGTAGGGAGCAATCCAGCAACACGAACTGCACACTCATCACTGTTTCCTCCTTCTGAATGTTGTTCGCCACCTCTGCGTACCTGCAGAAAAAAAAAAGAGAAAAAAACACACACACACACACACACACACAAAGTGAGAGACGACAAAAAAGTGAGAGAGACTTGCACAGTAAGTGTGATACGGTTCAGAGGTGATAATGATTAACAGCAGCATAAAAAAAGACAATATTAAAGATGTGTGTTCTGTTTCAACTTCATTCTGTAATGGAAATTATGGCACACTCAAGAACTAACTGAACCAAGTTTAATTAGTACTAACTTCACACCAGGCAGACAAAACCTTATTCCAGTATCTTCATAAAGTTTATTAGTTTACATAAACATATATGGTCATAATGTGTGTTTATTACAATCTAGCAAACTACCAAAGACAATTATTACATTATATGTACTTGCCTATGTCCAGAAAACACAGAAATAAATGCTAATAAAGATGTTTTTGAGCATTAAACCTTTTTGTTTTAAAAACAACTTCATGTGCAGCACTTTTATATATTAATAAAACTGATAGATAAAATAATAAAACTTTTATTAGAATAAAACTAATAGACATTTATTATTGCATTAATAATTAATGATCAACTCTGATTGGTCAGAATATGTGCATTATTTTCGTATAACGGCACGGCAGTTCGAGCTTCAACATAAACGATATGTTCATTTGAATATGCTCTAATGTTCTAGTGTTACGGTTTTGTATAGTGTGTATACTGTGTATAGTAAGAGCGCATACATACAGCATGCACTTGTACAGAAGAAACCCAACACAATGTACGACTATGAATAAATGGTTTAAAAAAACATATTAAACAAAGTAGAATTTATCATTGTTGATGTGGTGATTTTATTTAAAAGGACGCATTTATTTAAGGGATTAATTGAGTCTTGCCTGTAAGCACTTTGTAAAAGTCATGGTGCTTTGAAAGTTTATCAGCACAGGAAAGTCTTCAGGACAGACGAGCTTGTGCTTTCTAGTTTTCCAGTTAAATTTTGAGAGAGAGAGATTAAGAGAGAGATTGAGAGAGAGATTGAGGCTCATTGTTATCTAAGTATAAACCATTAAAATGTTTCATATTCCATAGAAAAAATGATAAATTAATTATTGTAATCATGGGCAAATCCTTTAAGTATGCGTACAATAACACACTCCAGAGTGAAAATTAAAATAGTGCAGTTTACTGTAGCTGCATGGACACCATGCCGCATTCACCAACTTGCCTTATTTTCATTAATATTGACACTGCCTGTTGTTTGATATTTCTTTAAGCCTCTCACAGTTACCTGTCTCTTACACCAAAAACATGTCGAAGGTTCAGAGACAAATGAGCATAAGACAAGCACAAACGATCACTTGGACAGACTGTGAATTAAACAAGTCTGTGCTCTGTGTTAAAGATCAGGTCCCATTGACTCATGTTGAAAAAAACAAAAGTAACGGAAATGACATTTTATACTTGGAAAAGATCGGAATGTTGATTAAACCAGTTTGTAGGAGCATGGATGGCTTAGAGGTTGACTCCGTGGCTGTGGGTTTCGAAGCTCATCTGCGGTCTGTGTGAGCGAGGAGTTTACATGTTCGGGGACTTGTGGGGTTTCCTTTGACAGTCCAAAGGCATGCAGTGTAGACTGACTGGCTTTAACAAATTGCCTGTGTCTGCTCCGTATGTGTGTGCTCTGTGAAGATCTGTGGGATAGACTCTACCCCCCCACATCCTTTCACAGGGTAAGCGGTATACGGTGTACAATAGATGAATTATGTTTTTCCTTATTTTTGTTGCTCTTTAAACCAATTCACTGTACACTTGCTCGACTATATTGTACTGTATAAGCGGCATTAAATGTTGATTATGTATAAAACCTAATATCTAAATGTAAAAAAAAACTACTTTACTGTACTGTAATTTGTACTGGCCCATAAAGCAAGCAGTGATCTATTAATAAATAAATAAGCTCCACATTTCTTATTCTACACCATATTCATCTCATATCCTTCCCTCGTTAATGCAATCTAATCCCAAATGGATTTCTATTCACTACTGTATATGCAAGCTCTCTTTAAAGGGCATAACATAATGCTGTACAGTACAGTGATCTACACTGCACAGAGAACACCGTTTGAGAAACAAGCCGCAGGAAACTCTCTGACTCCAGTACGTAATTGCTAGAAATTGAGGAACACATGCTGCATATACTGTACTGTACAGTTGTCCTAAAATTGTCATAAATTTCTCCACATGAAAGCATTAGCACTAACTATGACCCGGCGTCTGCTTTAAGACCAGTATTGATTGTCGACCGATTTCGGCACATCCCTAAAAATCTAACATTTACACGGCGTTTGACTCGGTAAGAGAACAAACATCAGTGTGGAGCAGGCCTGAGCACAATTTCTCATAACATTCATTACTTTTAAAGGGCAAAGAACTAGATCAGCGCTGACGAAGTAGACCTGATTGCAGAAGGTAATTAATGCCTGAGCAGGCTCATTAAATTTGTGCTTCGCAACACGTATACATGCACACAGCTTATTGATGTGCTGAGCTCACTCATGTGTCTACAGACCCTCGTCAATGTGGCAGCAATCTACATATAAGAGTGTGAAGATAAAAAGTCTATAGGGCACTATGGTTGACATATGCCTAAGTCGGTGTAACACATATATCAATAGGGCAAATAGTTATTGTGTGATGAAAACTTTAATTACAGTTTGCCAATAATAAACAAGCGCCTCTAAAGCTGTGTCTAAATCAGGCGCCCGTCTCCACCCTTTCAGCTGGTCGTACTCTGCGATGTATAAGTAAACGAGAGAGGAGTTTCATTCACTTTAATGAACACACAACGAGTCTATGACTAATCCTCTGGACTAATAGAAGCTGAACTTTAAGAGTAAGACCTTGGAGTCAATGGAGAACTTTAGAGACAGCCAGTGTTGCTTGAATAAGCCTGTAGTAATGTGTTATGAATTGCTTTTCCCGATAAGGCCACAGGCTGCTGAACAATCTGCAGCTTCCCTACAGGGGCAGACAGATGGCAACCTGTTGCGACGGTCCAATCTAGAACTTACGAAAGCATGCATACTCTGAATGCTAGCGTATTTCCGAGCTTGGATATATTATTCTGAGCACAGTGTTAGTTATGAAGTGATAACCCAACATCTAGAGTTATACTGTATCAAATGTTTGGTTTAAGAGAAATTCAATGTTAAATAAACAACAACATAAAACTTTTGCAGACAGACTCCAAACATCATCCAACATCAGGATTTGTGTTTTCATTGTGTAAAAGAAGGACATTTATATTTATCCAAGCGTCAATGTCTTTGAAACGGACTTCCATTTTGCATAGCAATTCTACAGAATCTGGCCAAACTAGACGATATATACACTAGCACTCAAAAGCATGAGATCACTTTCTAACTCCATGGTCTTTCCTGATTTTTTTTTTTTCCACCTTGAAAAGCAATACTGAAGACATCCCAAATATGCAATAATTTCCTTTGAACATTTGATACTGAGATGTGTCTACTACTCATAATCTGTAAAGTCTTCATAACGGCTCTAATCTGAGGTGATTTTTGTTAATTGGTGATTTCTAAGGCTGGTAACGCTAAATGAACTTCTCCTCTGCAGCAGAGATAGGTTTTGGTCTTGCTTTTCTGGGAAGGTCTTCATGAGAGACAGTTTCATCATGGTGCTTGATGGGTTTTGCAAATGTACTTTATGGAAAATATGGTTCTTGCAAGAACTATTGCAGAAATTCAGACCTCTGTGTCTTAAAATAACAACTGACTGTTTCTGGTTTTGTTACATAATTACCTAATTGCATTTGTGTTATTTCATAGTTTTGAAAACCCCGGTATTGCTGTAGAATGTAGAAAATAAATCCCAAAAAAAGAAATGAAGAAATTTACAAGTGATCTCAAACTTTTGAGTGGTAGTGTACTGGTGTATTATTAAAGCCAGTATGAGTTTGGAAAATTACATGTCCAAGGGAGAGGCAAAAATAATAATAATGTAAATCTCAATTTCTCAAAAATCTAACAAGCTGGCCACCTTTAAAAAGACAGGAAGAATGGTAAGAGAGCTTGAAACAACGACACACACACCTAGCTATGTCAGCATCGAAAGTCGGCACAGGTGGGTTAAGGCGTTCATATCGGTGAATGAAGGGGTCCTTCTTGATCTCCCAGATCTCGCGATACTTGTCCCAGGTCTTCAGGTAGGCCTGCAGGTGAGTGGCACTGGCCTTCATGCCTGCAGCTATTGCAGACTGAATCTTACAGATCTCTTCATCCTGCTCTGTAGAGACAGAAAGAGAAAATAATCCACCATTTTTTAATGACTTCAAAATAAAAAGATAACACCGAACGTGTTTTGGTGTTAACATTCTTCGCACCTAGTTAACATCAAGGCTGTTTTTACATCGGGTCCAAATACTAAAGTCAGTAGGCAGGAAATAGACCAGTTCACACATACACATACTGAACTCTCAGCGCAAAGGCAAGTGTGCGAGTGCGATAACACCTTTACATAACATAATAAGGGTAAAACAAGCTCTTCACCCTGTGCTCTACACGATAGCAATTAGATGTAGGGTTCGTCATAAGACCCTGAAAGCCTTAGAGCCTCAGAGAGTTTAGTGCACATAATTAAGAGCAAAGACATGAAAGTGAGGTAGAATCCAAGGACCAGGGGAGTGATGAAGGTGACTGCGGGTCTGAGAAACATAGGATAAAGCAAATGACGGAATGCTCGACTAGTCCAAAAAGCCAAAAGCTGAGGTTTTAAGAGGAGAGGAAGGATGAAGAACAAAAAGGATCATTGTAAGCACAGGAAGAGAAAGGAATTAAGGACTGAATGGGATGTATGAAATGTAAAGGGGTAGAGAGGATGTACCAATTATGCTGTGGACAGGTTTGCTCTGGGAGCGCACGCATGAGAAGAGGTCGGGCAGCCGTTTGAAGCCCGAGACGGTGCTGAAGAGCCGAGAGCTGATACTGTTTACTGTCTGAGACAGCTTTTGCAGAGTTGGGGAAAAGTCCACCTGGAGGTGACACACACACACACACACACACACACACACACACACACACACACACACACACACACACACGTACACACAAAGTGCTATCTTAACTGAGCCACTGGCCTCTTCCTGCATGATTATTATATCCCTCAGGCTCTGGGAGCTATTTGCCTCAGGCACTCCCATGTCAACTCTACCTAAAACAAATTACTGACCCTAGAATAATGTCAGTAAAGCACAGGCCAAGTTAAACTCCCACTGTCTTGCTCACTCTGCCTTTCCATTTTTGCTGCGTAAGGATTATTTTACACACATATCTTTGACTACTTGTACTAATCTAGTCCTCGTAGGGAGATATATAGCGTTTGACATTAGCGCCTGTGTGGTTGTACATTGTAGTTAACAGATGATATTGGCCGTGCTGCATGCGGGAGCACCCGGCGTATCTTTCATTAGGATTTATCAGGGCCAGGACGCTTTGTTTATCTGCTTGATGATGCATTACCCTGTATGTAAACTACAATGTATCCAATCTGTTAACACTATTTTTTCAGCAGGCTTGGTTTATTTTTATTTATTTATTTTTTACATTATGACCCTGGATAGTGTTAAAAATGACACGATCTATATATGTAAGTGTGGCTGAGAAATATGGCATGTAAAATGAGCAAGTGTTGACATCAGTTTGCAATCTTGGATACACTGATTGTTAAAAAAGAAGAAGAAAGAAAGAAAGAAACGTGGGTGTGTATTTGTGTGTGAGTAAGTGAATGAGTCAGCTTATATATCCCACATAGTGGTTACCAGGTGGGTGCAGGTTACAGTATCACAATAACAGCATTCTTTTAAGATTCAAAGAGAAATGATTTGTCTTCATATAGGTGTGATGGCCTCTTTGTTTTAAACCTGTATGACGCTATCCTGCATTCATATTTTCTTAGTTTATTAATGTATTTCAATTATAATATAATGAATGCTGATTCTAAGTCCAAAGGATTAACCATAAATATTTAATGAGGAAGGAAAAATACGCTCTCCTTAAATATGTTGTTTTTGCATAAACAAAGAACTTATAAAAACCCAAAACGTTACATTTTAATTTCTCAATACACCACTACACATACAGTACTGTATATACACCTACTTTGGTTTATAATTAATAATTTGTATTATACAACAGTTTCGAGAGAGTAATCTGATTCGACGGATGCATTCTTTTATTTACAGAATGGCTACAAAGCTAACTAGCTAACTTAAACACTTCAAGGGCACTATTTGGTGTGTGTGTGAGACAATGGATTGGACACCCTACACAGCGCACTAGGTTTCCATTTAGCACTATTTGGGATTCAACCCTGGAACCTAAATAATAACGTAATTGATATTCTAAAATAAAATAAAGAAATTTGATGAAAAAACTTTTGAAAACTGTCCAGCAATATAGCTTTCCCTCCCATGTGAGGGAACAGTGCCACAATAATGTTTTTATTTTTTTATCTTTGTTCAATTTATGACAGTAACAAAAGTAACTATGCACTAATGTTTGCTGAAAATATTGTGCATTTTTTCCATTTCCAAGAGTGACTGTGTTAACATCTTTTCAATTAAAAAAATCACCAAAATCTGTTATTTATCAAGGGGGTGCCTAAACTTTTGCATAAGACTGTATGCTTCATTTTGTCGAGGCGGCACGGTGGCTTAGTGGTTACCACTGTGCTTAACCACAAGTTGCATGTTGTCCTTGTGCTTGGTGGGTTTCCCCTGTATTCTGGTTTCCTCCCATAGTGTGTGTGTGTGTGTGTGTGTGTGTGTGTGTGTGTGTGTGTGTGTGTGTGTGTGTGTGTGTGTGTGTGTGTATGTGACCTGCATTGGATTGGCACCCTGTCCAGGGTCTACCCTGCCTCATGCCCTAAGTTTCCTGGGGTAGGCTCTAGGCCCTGAGTGAGTGATTTCGTTGAGACAAAGGTAAATTTATGCCAGTGTACTACACAGGTGGTACTACTGTACATTAATGATGGCATCTGTTATTAAGTAAAGTTACTTAAAACACATTTATGTATATGTATATTCTTAGATTTAATGTAATTCAAAAATGTTTAGTATTTTTTATGTGTGTATAGTATGTGAGGGTTTTTATGTATGTTTTTTTTTTTTTTTTTTTTGTACCTGTGCAGTAGACCCAGATGTGTCTTGTCCCAAAACCACCTGCACTACGAATAAAGGGTTAGGCGATGTCTTGCTATCTCCATTTATCACTTTGGAAAGTGCCTGTAAGGAGCACTTAATGTTCATACGCAAAGCCTCCTCTACCATACGATCCATCTTCTCAGTGTATGTCACCCAGTGCTGCTGCACCTGAAAACATACACACATGCACCACACAAACACACACATGCTTACATCTTACCATCTGTTGGCTGACACCACACACACACACACACACACACACACACACACACACACACACACACACACACACACATACACATGTACTGTACATTCACACGTTCAAGCTGGAGGAGTCAAGCACCTGTTCTAATACCCACCTGCTAATACATAAACGTGCAAAGTCACCCACGTACCAGTCCAACACACAGAACGGAAAAATACAAGATAAAATCAAACACACACACGCACGAACCTTCGGCCCATCGTTGCGAAAGGTACTGTAGATTCTGCTCAGGATCTCGACGATATCTTGGTGTGCAGTCTTGAGTCGACGCAGCCGGCTCTGCTGAAGTTCCAGTTGGTACTGCTCGAACTCCAGATCTTTGTACACCGTCTTGCCGTCCACATGCACCAGCAACAGCTCGCTCATCTCGCTACAGCGCTGTGAGATGGCCAAGTGTGCAGCCTTATACTCATCTACCAGTAACTGGACCTGTAAGTAAAAGCGGAGAGGAGAGGAGATGAGAAGAGAAGAGGATTCACAAAACAAACGGGGTGAGAGAAAGGTGATGCAATTCACTCTGGGGTTTTTCCTACAGGATTTTATTTGCGCCCCTTTCCGGTTTATTTAACTTAGCACATTACACAGGAAGCACATCATTTTCGATTCCTTACATACAGCCTGCATGCCAAATCAAAGGAGACAGGCCTTATCCTTTAAAGTATCTCTTTCCTAATACTGCAGCTCCTCACGCAAGCTGTGGAGCGGTGGGGCTTCTGAAACACCATCTAGGGGTTTCTGGGTTTTTCCATGGTCTTTCTTATATTGAGACTAATCTCCTTCTCACTCACAGCTTCACATCACATCCAAGCTCCCATATCTGGACTTCATAGCTTTCATAGGATAAAGAATGCAGCATTGAATAAGATTTCAGGCTTTGATTATGGGAGATGCTATAATGTGTGTGTGTGTGTGAGTGTGTGTGTGTGTGTATGTGTGTGTGTGTGTGTGTGTGTGTGTGTGTGTGTGTGTGTGTGTGTGTGTGTGTTTAATGTTAGCTTCCAAGCCAGTTCCCCTCCATGCCATGCGGATGTCTGAACATGCTGCTCCTGTCCTGTTCCTGACATCGTGCCCCAGCAGTGACTGATGTAGACCCCGACATGAACTCTGTCTCCCCTCTAATTCCTACTGACTAACACACATGAACACACATAAAAGGCATTAATACCGTGAGTGAGTGAGTGAGTGAGTGAGTGAGTAGAGTGAGTGAGTGAGTGAGTGAGTGAGAAACAGAGAGACAGAGAGAAAGGGACATACTGAAGTGATGGCAGTGCACCAAGACTGACTGGCTCTCATTGTGGATGCTGAGGTTTTTCATGATGAGCGGTGCCCGAGTGGCATTTATTACACAAGATGAGGCATTCATGTCTCTGCCTCTGTGTGTATTTACCTCATTACTGCAGGCCACCGCCAGTTCATAATACATCACAACTTAATATACAGGCTGCGTAATAAAGAGCCATCCATAGCATGCAGTTATTACCTGATAACACCAGCAAAAAAAAAAAAAAAAAGTTTGAACAGGACTGCTTATAGAAAGGTTTTCATTATATAGTACGATTTTCTGCTATGTTTGTATAACCAGGAATATATTACCACGATAAAATAACGCATATGGAGTGAGATATGAGATGGCCGAGGACTAATTTGCTGCATTTCTGACATTCTACTTGTTCAAGGAAACAAATGTACATTAAGGTTCCCTTAACCGAGATATTTGTGTTTTAATAATAAAACTTCAATAACCCTGGTCAGGGTCACGACAAATCTGGAACTTATTTTGACATGAATTCACCCTGGATGGGATACCAGTACATCACACAGCACCATGAATTCACCCTGGATGGGATACCAGTACATCACACAGCACCAACACACACATTATGACACTTATTCACACTTGCAAATGTGCAACTTTTGTTTTTGATAACCTGCAGGAAACACACACACAGTCATACAATAGGAGAGCATATGAAACTCCCTGGCACTGTGCAGAACCCAGCATTATTACAGTGTTTAGTGAACTTTAACAAACCAGGAACATCTGCATTAATAAACCACGAATAAAGTAAGACAGGAAGTTCGCACATGTATAAACTGACATCTGTTTATATGGCAATGAAATAGACCTGCGCTGACTAATGTTTGTTGAATTCATGACTTTAAACAAGTCTATAAACATAAAAGCATGTAAGCAAGCAAAAAAGCATGTCGCTGAATGTTGATCACTTCCTGATCTCTGGTCTCCAGATGTAAATAAAAAATAAATAAAAAAACTGCAAATAAGCTTCAGTTCTGAAACCAAAATAGTCCTTAAAAAAGTAAAATAAAGTCATTTAGCCAAAGTAGACAACCTTTAGCTGGTTGTTTATTTCAAAATAATACTGTATTTTTTTTAGCAATAACAGTGGCACATGCAGGCTATAATAAAAACAGCATATCATAAAACATTACGAAGCAGATACAAGCTTTAGAATCATTAGACACATTTTATTATAGTCTATGTTACTATAGTTAAACCCTTTATCTGTGAGTAAGCTTGTTTTTTAGGAGCTAAACGTACTGTATGCAGAACAAGTAAAAAATCTGTTAATAAACTCTACCTGTATATACTACTGTATATGAAACTAAATCAAAACTGCAACATGCAAATTACTGACATTCATGGGAAACCCCACCTTCACCACAGTCTGGAAAAAAGCTTGGTTACAACCTCCCCCTCAATCTCTTCCCTTTGCCAGAAATGTGATCCGTTACTGCTCTAAATGAATCGTTGTACATCGATAGGTCTGCCTGGCTGCTTGCCCAGTGCTCCCTACACACCAATTTGTCAAATGTATGATATTTTTAGACTCCATTAAAGTTAAATGTTGTGTTACCATGCTGTATGGGCGCCTTAAGACTCTTTTGTCATGTACTAATACATGTAGCTTCCAAATCCTTCTTTCTGGAACGCACAAAGTCTCTGAAAAGTTTCTTTTTGAAAAAGAATGATTTATGGACATTTTCCACTACAACTTTCCTATTTCCTATTTAGATTCCTATTTTCTCTTATTCACGTTAAAACGTTGTTGATTATAATCATAAGTGGCACAGTGGGTTAGTGGTTAGCACTATCACTTTGCACCAGCAGGTTGGGAGTTTGAATTTTGAATCTGGGTGCGTGGTGTTTGCATGTTCTCCCTGTGCATTGTGGGAAATACGGTTTAGCCACAGTCCAAAATCATACTTTTTCGGCAATGCTTCCAAATTAGCCTTAGTCGATTATTTTTTATACACTGTAAACCCTAATGCTCAAAGTAATTAAACATATTGAGTAATGTTAACTTAAATAATTACAATTAGTTCAAATTAATAGACCTTGATGAGTATTTAGAACTTTTTGGTATTTATAAGTTTGTAGAAATGACACTTTTCAGTGTCACATTTTTTTTTGCTGAACAAATTTGATATTTTAAGTATTTTGGTGGCTCAGTGGTAGGTGCTTCAACTGCCACACGAAGGGTCCGGGTTCGATTCCCAACAACTGGATGAAGTGACGGTCCCAAGCCCAGATAAAATGGGAGGGTTACACCAGGAAGGGAATCTGTGGTAAAACCTGTGCCAAGCTTGTGTGCGGACCGTATTGTCTGCTGTGGCGACTCATTGCCAGGAGGAGCCGACAGACCAGCAAGAATTTATTTGACTTACAACAACAAAAAAATTGCAATTATATAGTATGAGTTATTCAATAATGCAAGTAAAGAACGATTAATATGAATGCGTACAACAAACTTAAAAACTGATAGTTCTGTTTACGTAAAATTGGAAACATCATTACTTAAAAACTTAGATGTAACTTATTACCTCAAATTTTTTGAGTTTTGCTAACTTATTCGAGTTTACAGTGTAGTCATGTGAGTTTGTGTGCTCGTTCCCGACATATTTTTTTAACCCCATCCATCCCCACCTGCCCCTGGAGTAGGATCCAAGCCCCTCAGTGCCCTACACTGGATAAGCAGTAAATAAAATCGATGGATGAATTATAATCATCTGAACTAAAGATGACCCCCAGACACTAACCACTGACTTCACTGTAGTCTACTGCTTGTTTGCACTGAATGGCACTCAAACCACATCTCCAGAGACTAGTAACATCTAAACAGTGACATCATCACATCAATACTGTGGAGTTTCTTAAAAATGCATAAATGATTATAATGCTGTCATTTGGCGACATACGGTGAGCAGTTTTTTTTTTTTTTTTTTTGGTCATCATAAGTGAGTGAACAGATGCTGACCTTGCTTGCATGCAGTCTGCAGTCACTGATGAAAAGGCTGGTTGCTCCCTTCGAGGACCAGAACAGTTTGGACAGACCTGGCTGTATCTTCTTGTCTAGGAAATGGATACGCTCCTGAAATAATCCGTGAGCATCAGGAGAAATGGCTCCAATGATCCTGTTAAAAGTGTACAAAGTTGTATATGAACATTTTCATAGAAATTTCATTGCTTGTCTAAATTCATTGTTTCTTTTTACACGTAATCAACAAGGTAATTTTTGCTGCATTTTACAAACAATTTCCTTACACACAATAACACTAGTAATTTAATATTTAATAACAACGATTGAATTTTGTAAGCGAATGCAGTCCAGGGGGAAATGCTCATTGGGATTTGTTCCGTTTAAGTGTTTATTTTCATCTGGCATCTCCACAATGCAATAAATGTAGTGACAATATGGTGCTGATGATTCACTGGGTCTCTCTCAGAACCACAATGGGCTCTTGAGTCTGGAGTGGTGGTTATGAGTGTGTGTGAGTTTGTGTGGGTATTAAAAAGCTTATGTGAGCAATGTAGGATGTCATTATACACTACTGAGGGGGTCACGAACATGGGTGTGAGTACTGTAGTTTTAGCGTAGAGATCTTCATTTCTTGTTAAAACGAGTGTTTAAATCTTCTGAAACTTTCAGAGCTCACACATGCTTGAAGAAATAAGAACATCTGGTTTAAGATGACAGGTACATAAACTGATTTGGTTTAATTACTGTGATTATGCAAAATAGAAGTGTTTTTTTTTCTTTTTTTTCTGTGAGCCTGAATGAAAAATTAACTTTCAGATGAATCGTAGAAATCCCTGCACTGGTAAACATAGTAACGATCTGGTGTGAGATGCGCTGTGTGTCTTGTTCCCTAGAACAGAAGGACTGCAGGATCAATGCTGTTGCTATGCACTGTACCACTTATTTATGCATTTGCCTGAAGGTGTGATATAAGCCCTTAATACCATTCGCAATGCTACATGGATGGAAGAACACATGCACTTTAGACATGGTGTGTACTAACCTTAATTCTCCGAGACTGATTTAATCACGCTGTAACCTCAATGAGCCTACTGATACCCGAAATGTAATTTTTCATTTCAATAATATTTGGTTCATACTACAGTAGGGCTAGCGAGTGAAATGTCGGGCTCTTCAGAGATGATGTGTTGTATTATACAACTAGCGTTATAAGGTCATTACTAAATATTTTGCCATTTGGTATATCAATAGAAGATATCATAGAATATCACTATCATAGAATAACAGGGGAAAAACTTTCAGATGCTAACCCTAGGTCTTTGTGGGGGCAAATTTCAATGTGGAATGTATTGTATGCCTAGCAAATGATCGAGTGTTTTTTACATTCGACAGATTCTAGGGTATTGATGCTACATAGGAACGTTTTAAATACCTGATTTTCCATTTTCCTCTACTCTTGTAATAGGAAGTGGTTTAGTGGTTTGGGATATTAATTATACATCACTGTCTATTCGCAAGATCTCCATGGAATCTCATGGGCACCCTTTTGCATAACACTGTATAACAGACTGCATATACAATATATATATATATATATATATATATATATATATATATATATATATATACTGTATATCTAATAGAGCGGCCCAAAAAATGTATACACTCTTCAACAGTGTGTGCAATGCCCTTTTTTAAAACTTGAATTAAATTATGGCAGCAATATAGAAAAACATAGTATTATGTTTCCTCTAAAGATAGCACCATCATTGATATATATATATATATATATATATATATATATATATATATATTATTATTACTGTATATGTAGTTAATGCAGACCTATTGTAGTCTTTAACCAGCAGTATGACATTCTCCCTTGAGGTACGCAGGTCCTCTCTGCGCTGACAGATCTCAGATACAAAGTGCGGCACCTCAAACTTCAGCTGCTCCCAGTAATGAACCTCATTGAACATCTTTAGTAGACTCCTACAAAACCCACGCAAGAGTATTAATGTCTTAAAACCAAACCAGTATATTCAGGTAGACATTAAGCATAGTTGATAATGTATTCATCAATTAAACAAAGGGGAGGGTGTGTGTGGGGGGACACATACTTATTGAAGTTGACGTCCAGCATGCCTGGTTTTTCCTTGCATCGAATCATAAGAGGCTGATCGAGTCCCTTGAGGTTGTGGTGATCCAGACTCTGGCTCCAGTCACTAAACAGCCTCCTGATCTGTTCATCTGCTGTGTGCACCAGCTGTCTATAAGCTTCATACACTCCTTGCCTAGTATCATCCTGTGGCCTGGAACAGGCACGCTGCAGGACCTATAGTAAAAGTCACACATTATTACACAAACACGACCAGACACAAACACCACGTACCTTGTAGACAAAAGCTTATATGCTTCCACAAGCACAAACAAACAAACCAAAAAAGAAAAACAGCACATGCTCATTTTTTCAGTGCACATACTGTATGCACAACGGAGTGGGTGAAGTTATCCACATATGGAATCATGCAGGCATGGTTCTTACAAACAACTATCAACTGCACAGGAAGCTCAGTGAGACAAACATTCACGAGGTTTAAAGCACAAAATCGAAAACATACCGTCATAGAGCTAAAAACTGCACAAGTCTCAGAGCTCAGCACAACTCATATGGCACATATTAAGCTTCGGTGCTTGCCTTCTGTTTTTTTTTTTATTATCTTTACTGTGTGTGCAAGAAGACACGAGCTAATCTTATCTGTGTGCAATTACGGCTCTCTGCTGGATTTAATTGTTCTTAATGAAGGCAGAAAACTGAATTTAAACACAGCAGAGAGTCACCGTACTCATCAAATTGATGGTGGAGCAAAATATATCGGAAGAGAGAGAGAGAGATATATGACGTGAAATGTGGAATAAAAAAAAATGGGAGAGTGAGCGAGCGAGCAGGAGGGGTGCTGGTAGTGGGGGCGGTGGTGGTGGTGGTGTTCCACATGGTGAGTCGAGCACACAAGAGAAGCAGCTGGGTTTAATAGTGTTAAAGCCTGTGAGGACGGACGGTGTCTGGCTGAGCTCCAGCGGTCTTGGACCTGGCTGATCCCAGCAGCCCACACCTCACAGGAATTTGAAACGCAGTTAAGCTGCGCTGTGACACCAGCCAGTCTCAGATCAGTGGAGGGGATAGTCAGTAATCGAATTCATTTGTAGCTAAAGCCCTACAGAGCTCACCTACATGGGCTGATCAAGTCTGCGTGCATGCTGGGTACAACCCAGCTAATAAGATCCTGTAGTCACCCTAATGCCTATAGTGAGGGTTTATACAATATGAGGGTTCATCCGCTCTCAGGGTCTCTGATGCACCCCTTCAAAGGACTAACTTTTATGACTGGAATAAATAGGCATACGATATTTCTTTCTTTTTTTTTTTTTTTTTACAGGTCCTACACGTTTATGACTGATCCATCTGCCCCCATTCCTCTGGTTTAGATCGCTCACAGCGAGATGCTTACAATCCTGGTTACGTCTCACCTATGCTGCCAAAATTTTCTTTGTGTTTTATTTCCATTCATTTTTCTCCCTGCATGGTTCTGCCTCTTTTTTGACATTTCGAAATAAATTTGCATGAGCTCTGACAACAGAGCTCTGACAGACTTGAACTAAAGCAACAGATTTTTCCTGGCCTCTTCTGAACTTGATCTGTTTTTGCTGGGTGCGAGTCAAATGGAGCACCTGGCTGTTTTATTATGCATTTTGGGCTCAAATTTGGGAGTGAAATGACAGGCGTAGGAGTACAGCAGAAGGACCGGTGTAAGGCAGCACTGGAACGTGCGGACCTGTGCTAGCTCTGCACTACAGCAGCTCTGCTCAGTGGATGTTCAAAGGCAATGATCATCAAAAACGACTGACCAACAATAGCACACAAATACATCTTGTATGTTATTTCTATTTTAACATTTCCTTGTGTAATGATTTCACTTTAATCAAAGTAACCTCATTATATTATAGTACACCTTGTAGTACTGTACCTGACCAACCATGTGATTATAAAATGTATAAAACACCCACTGACTCAGACACCTGCTCACACACACACACACACACACACACACACACACACACACACACACACACACACACACACACACACACACACACACACACACACACCTCCATTTGTTGGTCTATACGGTGGCGCATGGCTCGGACCCAGTGGGCCTGGCCAGCATACTGAGGCATATGTGCAGGAGTGCAGATTTCCTTTTGGACCACCTTTGCTTTCACTAGAACCAGCTCTTTAGTGAACAGGCTGCACACCTCCTTCCACTGTCTGTCTAAAGTCTGCTTAATACCCTAAGAAAAAGACGAGAGAGAGCATGAGAGAGAGGGAGAACAAAAGCACAGGAGGGAGAGAGATAATGGTTGAAGAATATTAAAAAAAGGGGAAAAAAAACAAGAAAATGGAGTACGTGTTAAGCCATGGTAATTACCATAGACTGAGGTAAATTGATCTTAATCACATATGCTGCAGTTAACAAAAAAGGGAGCACTTCAGCAGAGAGCATGCGTGCATGGGGCACTAACACCTGCTCTGAATGCCCTGCAAATGAATGAGTTCGAGGGAATAAAAGCCGGGCTGAGGGAGCGCTGAAGAAAGACAATAAGAGTTGCTGTGTGGTCTTGTACTGAAAGAGGAACTGGTCAGCGCGCAACATTTCAAAAGCTCACAAATCAAAGCTGCTATTATATTCTAGAAAAATAGCATAAGGACACGCTTAAAATTTTTTTTTTGAGAAACAGGAGTATTTGCAGAAGAGAGCTGCACCCTAGGTATAAAATGTACAATTTTGGAAGCCGGCAACATCAATAATAAAACAAACAAGAAACAATATACTCAATACATTTAAATAATCATCTTTTGTCCTCAGAATTCATGCTGCTTTTTTTTTTTAAATAATTGCCGATTTGATAATTTGAGCCTAGCAGCTGACTGCATACTTCAGGAATGATCAGACTGTGTTGACCTGTAGATAAATTCAAACCCGTGCAAACCCTAACCTCCGGCTCCTGTCTGTAATATTCACAAAACATCACATGTTGTTTTCTCGTTCACTCTGCAGCCAGTGTTTTATTCCTGGCATGTAACATGGTTTTATTGCCACTTCTGTTTTATCATTTCTTGGGGGTGTGGAAATGAAAAAAATAAAATAAAAAACAACAACAACCCCCTTAATGACTAAATTTAGGTGAGAATGAGGTTATTATACTAAACTACACAGCATAATAAGACGCAATATTCTGTGTATAAAATCTATTAAATCCATGTCCATTCATCTTCACTTGAACATTTAAAGTGGACTGTTGAAATTACTACTACACATGGTTGTAAGCTGCTGTTGTCACACACACAGAAGCACATGCAAGTTCTCAGTTGGCCTGTAGTGTGAACAGTTACCTGCATGACAGTATTTTTCATTTGAAGGTTGAAGTAATTTATTAATTGATAAAATTGAATCAGGTGTCACTCCAAGTAAATCTGTCTTCTATACAAGTTAAATGCATACGAATATGAAGACAGGCATGTGTGTGTGTGTGTGTGTGTGTGTGTGTGTGTGTGTGTGTGTGTGTGTGTGTGTGTAACAAAAGAAAATTCAGAAAGTAAGACCTCTCGTGTTGAAAAGCGATGGAAGAAGTCGAGCAGTTGAACTCCATGTTCCAGCGTTCTAACCGTCTTAAAAGCTGTGTTGATCACATTCTGTGTCATCAACTCAAGTTCCTTCATTTCTGACCGAAACCTAATAATAAAAAAATAATAATAAAGAAATAAAATATACAGAGCAAGCACAGTAAAAGGGACAGACAGACACTCACAGTATGAAGAAGAATACAAAGCGGTAATCAAAGTCTAGGAACATTCACACATGCTTCTCTATATACACAATCATCGTTGGCATTGTTTCGATTGTTCTCAATACGTTGGTGCACTGTGTAACACCTGCCCCAGGCAAGAGCACAGCTATTTGTCTTGGCAACAACATCACGACCCTACAACCTCCCTTGACCCCAATCCATCGTCTTGTCCACCAACACAAATTCATGCCAAGCACTTTCCTACATTTCGACATAGCCTGGGGTTAACTGGGTGTCCTGGAGGTCAACAGCACACACAGGTCCTAACACACACACACAATCTGATGGACTAAGTATACCACACCCTGTTATACTCACACACCCTATCCATTTTATTCATCTAGACACTCTGTCCATCTTTCTATTCACACACAAGCATAAGAAGCATTTATACTGTACATTTAGAATAAGCCTACACTATAAAAAAACTCACTCATACTGATCTAGACTGTATGGCCAAAAGTATGTGGACACCTGAACACATCCATAGCCATTATTATAGCCTGGCTGTGGGGACTTACAGTACTGTGCAAAAGTCTTAGGCGCCATATTATCTGTAGTACAAGTTTTGTTATAGAAGTTTATTTTGTCTGCATTATGATGTACAAGGCCATTTCCTACAAAGATACAGTAAAATTAATGAATAAATAACATTACCGAAGAATATTTGCATGCCAGTAAAGAAAGCGACACATTATATGACAGACCAGTTTTTAGATGGGAAAAAAAGGTAGACTCCTGGGTTTTGCATGAAAATAGAAAGGAGCGAGTGTGACTCATATTCTCCAGCATGCTCAGTAAAACCTAACAGCTGTTTTACTTAGAATACTGCACAAATCTGTATCGAACACTACCACTTATGTTCAAGCAAAGAGGTTCCACACCAAATATTGACCATTCATTGTTTATGTTATTACTTAGTGCTTTTTATAGAAGTTTATTTTAATGTAGAAATGTTTTCAAAAGCATCACTGCATATGGCTTTTGTTTGGATGTTCCCAAGACTTTTGCACAGTATTGTAAATGAAACAGCTGTTACTGTAGATTTTACTGAGCATGCTGGAGAATACGAGTCCTTTTGGTAACTTCATCACACTCGCTTCTTTCTATTTTCATGCAAAACCCAGGAATCTACATTATTGATTTTTTTTTCCCCATCTGAAAACTGGTCAGTCATGTAATATGCCGCTTACTTTACAGGCATGCAGATATTCTTCTGTAATGTTATTTATTATTTAATTTAAGTGTATCTTTGTAAGGAATGGTCTTGTACGTAATAATGCAGACATAACAAACTTATATAACAAAATTTGTACTACAGATAATATGGCGCCTAAGACTTTTGCACAGTACTGTGTGTATTTGGAAGATGTCGAGTACGAATATTAAGGAAAAAGAAGAGAAGAAATCCTTAATCATTTATTTGTCACAGTAAATTAGAGTAGAACAAATCCTTTTTCTTCACATTTTCCAGCTTAAGGGAGTAGGGTCAGAGCACAGGGTCAGGCATGACATGGCAACCGGAGCAGATGGGGTAAGGGCCTTGCTTAAGGGTCCAACAGTGGCAGCTCAGCGGTGCACAGGCTTAAACCCCTGACCTTCTGATCAATAACCACTAAGCTACTACTTCCACAGTTGCCGTGTTAGGCGAGAAGTTTTGGAGTGCAGTCGGCATTTCAATTCATCCCAAAGGTGTGCAGTGGGGGTTGAGGTCAGGGCTCGGTGCAGGCTGCGAGATTTCCTCTACTCCAAACTCGGCAAAGCTTGTATTCATGGAGCTTGCTTTGTGCACACATTAGGACCCCCTTAGTTCCAGTAAAGAGAAATCACAATGCTACAGAATGCAAAGACAAACCTGACAACTCTGTGCTTCCAACTTTGGAAAGAACCACATATGGATGGCCAGGTATCTATCTAAATACTTATGGGCCATGCAGAGTCCATAAAACAAATACCTGTACACACACATTTTTACCTGTTGAAGGAATCGTGCCAAGCTGTATTTTTGAGCTCAAAGAAGTCCTCACACGTAAAGTGCAGATCCTGTAGACTCTTGTCAAACATGGCTTCGATCTTCAGGAGTTTCCTGGTGATCTCCGGCCCCTGATGTCCAGCAAAGCATGGCAACGGCAGCTGGACCCCCTCATCACGACGAGCAAACTGACGCTGACAGTCACACACCTGAGACGGGACAGTAAAAGTGCTGTAAGATCCAAATACTGGTACAAAGGAAGGCATCAGTATAATTGAGTAAAATATTAAAGACAATGGCTCTTATGTAGTGAGACCTGATCATAAAACAATAATGCACCGATTTTCCCACGCTGTTAGCACCCAGGAGCGTTTTATTTCTCTTATAACAAAGCAATTAGCAAACGATTACAACTGTTAACTCATTAAACAATGGCCCTTCATAACTTGCTTACACGCTTTATAACAATTTATAGTTACATTTAGCGTTGTGGAATGCCGACGAGACAAATTAGTTACTGCTGCCGCTTGTTCATAAGACCTGTAAACAGTCATTTTCTCACGAGCCTGCGTTTTTTAAAATCTTCTTTCTTGGTGTTAATAAGAAAAAAATGCAGCTTGTCTTCGTAACAAGAAACAAAAGTGTTCTCTGCTAAAGACTTCCCCATAGCAGAAAAATTATGACCCTTTAGTTAACAAATTTTAATTAAAGATCCTCTTACAGAATGCTTCATTATGGCAAACATTATACTTTTTCTTTATGTGTGTGTGTGTGTGTGTGTGTGTGTGTATGTCTGTGTGTGTGTGTGTGTGTGTGTGTGTGTGTGTGTGTGTGTGTGTGTGTGTGTGTGTGTGTGTGTGTGCGCCATGGTTGGGGAGTTACTGTAATTGACTATGTAGTTATTTAGCTTTTTGGTATATTTCTTGACATTTCCTTCAGGTTACTTTAGAGTAATGTGTGTTTAAAGCATTTAAAGCTACAGTAGAGTATTTGGTTGTGGTGGGGTTTAGGGATTTTGGAGGATGGAAATTTGTACACCAATAGTAAATAATATTCAAGCGTAGATGCTCACTCACTCATCATCTATACCGCTTTATTCTGTATACAGGGTCGTGGGGGCCTGGAGCCTATCCCAGTTAATTTAGGGCACAAGGTGGGGTACACCCTGTCAATCCATTGCACACACCAGTTAGTCTAATCTGCATGTCTTTGGACTATGAGAGGAAACCAGAGTACCCAGAGGAAACCCACCAAGCACAGAGAGAATATCTGCACAAGATATGGCTAATTTAAGGTCAAGATATTGTATTTAAGCTTGGCTAACCGTTCTGCCAAGCTTAAATACAGTACATATATCGAATATTATCATTCCTCAACAAAAGAAGTCCAGCTGCAGGCTGAATGGCAGTCTTTTTTTTTTTTTTGCATCACTGGTTGAGGTTTATCTTTTTTTCTTTTCTTCATTTAAATAAATAAAGTCATTTATTTATTCTCTAATTTGTTGATAAGTTGGTGAAGTATAGACAATAATAAACTGATTTAATCATCACTGTGGAGTTTTGAGCTACTGTACTGTAGGTCTAGTACATGTAATAACTAATAGAGGGTGTTGTGAGTCTCTCCATATTTTGTATTTTACACTTGGTTATACTGGGTGAGAAGTCGTGATCTGAGCCCTTTCCTCTGAAGATCTGCATTTTTTAATATTCAGTTAAGGGTTTTAGCTAGCCTCCTCACATGCACTGCAAGCGTCGTCGCAGAAAACACTTCGATAATACGAAATACATCTGAGGTGTGAAAACTTGAGCTGCACACCAATTGTTTTAAGTATTTAGGTTGACCACTTAGTGTGCATTTGGAACAAGGCCTTGCATTTTACTGTTTATAAATGTGTGCGGCCATTGGCACAGCTGTGAGTTCAATACAGACGCAATGAAGAAAGAGCACAGCACGCACCAGAAAAATTATGTATATTACTAAATGAAAACTTTTAGCTTTTATGCTGCCCGCAGTTGGACCAGAAACCAGCTTCCAGAGAAGATCAGATGTGCTAAAACATTAGTCACATTTAACTCTAGACTTAAAAATCATCTGTTTAGCTGTGCATTTATTGAATGAGCGCAGTGCTACGTCCGAAATGACTGCACTGTATTTTATGTTTATCTTATATTTTTAACCGTTTTATTTTTATTTAGAATAGTTTTAAAAAGTTTCGTTGCAAACTGTTTTTATTTTTTATTTTAAATCAAATTTTAAATAATTTAAAAAGTTTTATTGCTATTATTTTATATTTCATTTTATGATTCTTTTCTTCTCTTTTATGTAAAGAACTTTGAATTACCACTGTGTATGAAATGTGCTATACAAATAAACTTGCCTTGCCTAAATGTGCTTTTTTCCCCTAACTAGCTGCATACTTCCTGGAGCAACACTGCAGCTGTAATTAAATCTAATTATGATGACAGACATCAGAAGTTCTTTGCAAAACTGTGGAACTATTCTACAGTACTGTATATACATACATATATATATACTGTATATATACATATAAGATTGTTACTTTTATGAAATATAAGTCCAGTCTTCTGATCATACATGATCCTGGGATGCTCCTTACTGTACCTCAAGCAGGTGTGTGCACCTCTGCACAAAGGCATCCAACAGGGAGAAGATCCTGGTCTGTTTAAACACCCAGCCTTCTTGGGAATGCCTAAACCAGGGAAGGAAGAAGGTGAACAAAATGAGTAGGAGAGGAGAAGTTAATACATCATTCTCTGTGACATAAGAGTAAGCACCAGTTGGGAAAAACGGGTCTATAGTTGCCATGTCATCGCTCCTTACGAGCCAATGTTTCAACTGTATGTAGTAGGAAAACAAAGCAACAGCAAACTGTCATCCATAACAGTGAAGGATAGGGTCAAAAATGATCTGTCATTGGCATAATTGCATCCGCCCAAGTTCTATATCAGCGGGGCTGCCGTTTCTCAGATTGCTTTTCACACTTCATTCTTTTCCTGATGGAAAGGTAATCCTCGGCACAGAGCACAGACAAACACGTTTAGCCAAGCTGTGCGGGGAGAAAAGAGAGAGGAAGGGAAAATGCGAGCGGCTCTTTTAGCAGGGTTGTTTTTGCAAAGCAATAAGGAGAATCGGGGTGCAGGCACCTGGGAGTGAAAGAGACACAATACATTAACAAATTAAACACAAAAGATGTAGTCTATCCAAAATGTTTCTGATATGTGGAATAGAAAATAATTGAAAAGGTCATAGCCCTAAAACAAATCCGAACTTTGAAACTAACTCCTTATAATCCCTAAAAACATAACAGCTTTAGATCAGCTCTGCGAGAGAAAATCAAATGAAGATAAACCAAATCACAAAATAAAAGTGGAAACATCGTAGTTGAAATACTGCACCATTGATTAAGCATCACAGGGACCTGGTTATAAATCTTTAAATAAACTGGTCGACTGGATGTACTGTACATTTCTGTCACACACAAAACCGATCTACAGTATTCAGCGCAACCGCTACAATCTAAATGTACACAAAATGTCAGGGCTACCAAAGAGTGCATGATCACTATCAGTTCATTTTGATTTCTGTTTATTACATGAACTTCCAAAACATTAACGGAACTTGTTTAGAGAGCAATTAAATAAATGTTACAGGCAGTTACAACTGATCCAAAGACGAAAACATCACAGTGGTGTGGAAAGGAATTGTAGTGTTGTTAGGAATTTAGAATTGACTTAATACACTAATTAAGAATACACTTTAAATAGTGTATATAATGGAGATGAGATTTAAGCAATATCACATGAGACACAGTGCTGTTGTACTGAATATCAGCACAGCTGTGATGGGAATCACTAGGGACCAGCTGATATTATCACATGATTCGATTTGTATTGATTGTTATAGTAGCGGTTAGTATCACAATGTTATAAAGATACCAATTTGATAAATATATTAGATTTTGTTACAATTCTAAACAAACTTAGCAAATAATTTGTTCCTACAACACAGGTACAGCATGCTGTCCTGACTGCCAATGTGTGAATACTTTGGAGTCTGCTACCGGTAGGATTATAAAGGAACGGCAACATTTTACCACCTTAAATGCAAACATATATAAAATTAAAAACTAATTGTAAAAAATCTATTTTGTAGTAAGTGTGACAATACATGATATTCCAGACAAAAGAATCATGATACGTCATTGATTTTTTCCTCCATCTCTAAACACTGCCGTAGGCGCAAGGGTGCAGCCTGCATGCTGAAGATACCACAGCCATGATGACATGCAGCACAAGAGCAGACCTCAAGTGTGATATTTCTTTTATACAACAGTTAAACAAACACAATTTATAATCAAAAGACTATAATGTGTTAATTTATTTAAACATTATTTTGCTCCATCAACTCCCTTAGTTTTGCAACTAAGACCTGCTGGTGGAACTAACTAACCATGACTGAAGTTGCTGGAGTCTGACAGTTAACGACTGACATGTAAACAGGTAGTGTAAGTAAAAGTAGTTAAAGTGAGAGTAGTTTTAAATTGCTACCGGTATAATGTCGCCAGAAGAGGAGGAGAATAAATCACGGACGTGGTGGACAGTCCTGAGAAACTTACAATTTACTTAAATTAACACTACAGCTCAAATGTTTGGATTATTTGCAACTTGTTTTGTTTCTGTTTAGTGATTCATTTTCTACATTGGAATTCTACATATGGAATTAGGTAATTATGTAACAACAACAACAGTCAGTTGTTATTTTAAGACATGGAATTTCTGCAATAGTTCTTGCAAGAACAAACCCATCAAGGACCATGGTGAAATTGGCTCTCATGAAAAACATCTCAGGAAAGCAAGACCAAAGCATTAGCGTTACCAGCCTTAGAAATCACCAATTAACAAAAATCACCTCAGATTAGAGGCGTTATGAAGACTTTACAGATTATGAGTAGTAGACACATCTCAGCATCAACTGTTCAAAGGAGATTATTATGTATTTTGGACGCCTGCAGTATTGTTTTACAGTGTAGAAAGAAAAAGAAAAATCAGGAAAGACCATGGAGGTAGAAGGTGTGTACAAAGTTTGAGTGGTAGTGTATATTTCCACTTATTCCGCTTTAGAATATCAGCTATGTTAACGTCTGGGGTTCCAGGAGTTGAGTCTTAAATAGATAATCGAAAGCTAGTGTGTGAGTGTGTGTAATCACTTGCTCCACGACCCTTGATCACTAGGTAGAGGGGGAATTGAGACTCTAGTTAGCTTGACTTGGACATCAATAAAACAACATGGACAGTTCAGAGGCATAATGTTGTCTGAAAATCCTTCTGTGACTAGTTTTGAAATGTGGGTCTTGCAAGGCAGCTGCTCTCCCTCGTCTTTGCAGTACTGCGGACCGTACAGACCTGCTTTCACCCAGGCTGCAACAGACAGTTAGCGTAATCAATTATTGTAACATCTGTAGACGTGGAGTGATACATATAGTTATAGTTACGTCCCGGTGCTGTTATGTGCTATATCACCACTCATGAAATGCCTCTTGTCCAATCAGATTTCACAGTCTGAGCTGATTGTTGCATAATTTAAAATAAATTAAAATAATCTGTCCACATTATGAACAGTGAACTAAATGAAATTAAATTAATTTAATTAATAATATTATAGTAATGATATTGAATTGAAAGCAGACACATAGATGCGCGTGGCTGTACGAAAGAAGAAAAGAAGGAAGGAAGTAATAAAGGATTAAAAATGACTGACAAAGTCTGAAGACAAAAAAAAAAAAACAGCGGGAGACAGAAAGGGCATCCATGCTCTGTCTCTCGTTCATGTCTCTCTGGGGGTGCAGGAGGTGAGAAGATTATGGGAAAAGTCAGAAAGGAGTAGTTTTATGGAACCGAACCGCCCTAACTGGCTATTTCTCTTTCCAGGACTAGAGTTCAGAGAAAGCTCTTTGAAGCTGAGACGGCTTTATTTCACCACAGACACTGATAAGAACCGGATGTTGAGATGCAACATTCATCATTTTGAACAATGTGCATCTCAGGCATTGGCTGTTATTCCTTTCATGTGCATGGGGCAATATACATATAGTTTGGTTCTCAGGGAGCGGTCATGTTTATGCTTTAAGCTAACGCTCTGTTTTATTTTGAATGCCAAGCTGTCATATAGGAAATTGCGATATGTATTATTAAACGATTTAACTTTTTTTGTTTTCTACTGATGCCAGGCAATTTTGATTTTTGGAACATGATTACCATGAGCAAATAATATTCCACTGTGTGAGGGATGAAAAAAAAAATAAATAAATAAAAAAAGAAGAAGAAAGAAATGAATATGGTTACATTTATGCTCAAAGCTGATTGCTAGTAGATTTGCACCAGTAGACAGTCTTTCTAAATCATTATATACAGCAATTCCCAGCATGCCTGCGGTATTTAACACTTTTTTTTTTACTCTACATGCTTTGCTAAACAGGCCTAGAGTAGACTTAATGGTTGCTGTAAACTGTAGTCAGCATCAAAACATTGCTGTTAGTCTCAGGGATGAATGTTTAATAGAAATGCTTCATGGAAAAGTGTAAATGCATCCAAACCACAGGTTAATTAGGGGTTCTTAGGGAGTTGTTTGGGTAGCCCACAATGCACTACAACAATAGACAGTAAGCACAGTGGAAAAACAGTGAGGGAAAGAAATACCCCCTGTCTGCACAATAAAGTCAATCTGAAATCGCCAGACTAAGCATGAGTAGGACAAGAAATATGAGAAAAAAATGTTGAGCAAAGCCGAACGAGAGGTTAAGTACAGACAGGGTGAGAGTTGTTCAAGAGATAGCTGAGAAAAAGAGGTGTTTGAATACGTTCGAATCCTCCAGTGATGAATACGCTGTCTAAACACAGGGGAGAACACATGGGTGAATGTTATGTCTCAGGAGTAACAGCGAATACAAGCGATAGACCATGTTTGTGTTTATGCTATTCACCTCTCTCTCACTCTGGGGTCGTGTCCCTTTGAACGAGTTACAGTGCCACACAAGCTGTGATAAAGCATGATTACAGCGGTGCAGGGATGCAAGGATAGAGCCCATTTCCCCCATGAACCGGGTACAGAAGGGCACAGGACATAGTCTAAAAATAGATGGTTACACGTTTAGGTGAGCATGAACCTGGTGAGAAAACAGGAAAAGTGCCGAGTTGGAGCTTTCTGCTGTGACTGGAATCTATATCACAACTTTATTCCCACCAAGACAGAGGACAGAACTCAAACTTCATAACATCATAACATGTGATTTTAATCATAACTCATTATATATGACGTGATTTCTTCTTAAAAAGCTCCAAAGATTTGCCATCGATTCATCAATTCTCAGCTGAGACGGTTAAACTTCATTAAGACAACCTTTTAAAGGAATTGTCCAGGAAATCTACACATGATTGATTCTACAATTAAATAAGCTAAGGGAAGGAGAGAGACTGAAAGAGTGAATGAGAGCGCGCAAGAAAGAATGAGAACATCAATGAGAGAAATCGTAGAGGAAAGAAAGACAAAGAAGAAGAAGAACAGAGGAGGTAAAAACAGTTGAAACTGAGAGCCGTGGAAGGAAAGTGAAGAAGAAAGTAAAGAGAAAAAATGGGAAGTAATGAGATGGAAAAACAAACTGAGAGAGACAGGGAATGATATAGAAAGCCACCCAGAGGACAAATCAGAGAGGACAGTGTGCAGCTGTCCTATAACACCACATTAATCATGTGTCAGAAAGTCATGGTCGAAAATACAGAGTCGAGGGATACGCACACATATACACAAACAAACAGCCTGACACAGATACACATCCTGCATCGACTGACCTTCTGGGGCTTGAAAAAAACAAACAAACTGATCTCCGCGTAAAGATAAGACCCAAAAACAGCCAGCACAGAAAAAAAAAACACATATGTAGAACCTTTTTGCTTCAGCTCTATCCCTGCTGATTTAGCTAAGGCCCTGCTTTGATCAATATTTGGCGTTAATGTATTTTGCACAGAGCTCTACAGTGGGAATACGCCACTTAACCGCTCAGCACCTGCTATATTGCTTTGAGAGGTGAAAGCGGCAGCTGAGGTGTTGGGGGCTATTCAATTCTTTGTGCCCGCGCCAGTAATGGCAAGCTGACGCTAACAGCGTGAAACATTAAAACACGTCCCACAGTACACATATTTCTCAGAGCTCACAAACAAAACACAATGCGTACACAGGCCTGAAACGCAGCATTGGCCCCGATGCATTTGGTGCCCTAGGCAAGCATGGCTTAACCCCCCACACCCCGACCTTTATGCTTCCACCTTTGCACATGCTGCCAATGCGTATCTTGCGAGTTCCCGCAGGAAGGTTTCTTCAAAACCTGTTTTCTTCCATTTGATTGGGGTGATGGCTACATGTCGAGCTCTAGTTCAATATAAAACTGAAAGCCCGGTCCCTCTATAGACAAAAGAGCAGGGCTGTTGGAAACACCATGAGCTCACACGCTCACACACACATATACACACACACATACACCACACCTTCCACACCAGCACATGATGGCTAAAACAGGGGTTTACATGCCCCATTCCACCCCATTCCTCTCAGACAATGCCACATAATGCTTCATATGGCTCTGAATGATATGTATGCGTGTGCACATCTGTGCAAGCGACAGTCTTTCTGTCATGTCTAAAGAACCACTGAAAAGGTGATTCTCTCATTCTGTACTTCGCCGTTTCTTCGACTGGACTTCATCATTTATGAAGCTGTCACTTCGAGCTAGGCGGCTTATTTTCACAGGCAATACATTGCAACACAGACAATTTAACCTCTCTTCAGAGAGCCGGGTCATATGGAGTTCGTATTGAAAAAAGAAAAAAAAAACATATAAACCCATGATTTCAGAGTAAATTTAATATCTGCAGCAAACACAATTCACATACATGTATAAGTATGAAAACTGCAAAACAAAAAAAAAAGAAGAAGAAGCTATTGTGTTTGCACAAATCATATTTTTTGCAGATATGAGTTTGCAAACACATTTGGCTGTTTACCTCAGTGTATTTACCTTACAGTGGAATAAAAAATAAAAACACAGTGCTTTTCATTTTAAAGCATGGATGTATTTAAAAGTAGCCCAAGCTGTTTCCTAGAAAAAAGAAATGGCTGAAGGGAGAGACCCCCAGTCTAAACGGCAGCCTAGCCACAGGCGTGACCTCTCCAGGCTATGGGCTGTAACTAAGTACTGGATGTAATTGGGTGGATGGGGTCGGCTGCCCGTGTGTAGGATTGAAGCTATAGGCTTGGCGGAGTGCTGCTGAAAGGGGCAGCAGGCCCATGCTCCAATGCTGCAATGAGACCCTGCTATAATTAAACACCATGCAGGAGGCTGCCGGCTCACTAGACAACAGCCTCGCTCACATCCATCGACTTAGACTCATGACCCGCACGCCTGGTGGAAAACAAGTGGCAGCTTGGAGAAATGGTCCACCATCTTTACAACACCGAGACTCAAGCTTCGACCTCAGTGACAGACTGAAATTTTAAAAAGTTACTGCATGCATCACTGCATGTTGGATGGAGGCGATGTCCATTATCGTCCATTCAGTTGTCATTTATTCTTCATCTTCAGTTAGTGATTTTTTTCTGGTTAGGGTCAGACTGAATCTGGCAATTATCCCAGTAAGAGCGATAAGTACTGGACAGCAGGTTCGAGAAGAGGTAGAATGCTGGAAAACCATTCACACATTTGCATCAGAGGCAATTTAAAGTCAATTTAAAGCCGATTCACCGACCAGCATGTTTTAGAAGATGGGAGAAGATCATAATACACAGAGAACATGGGAACACAGGAAGCTCCACACAGATAATAAGCCAACCTCTGGATCGATCCTAGGACCCTGAGACCCACTTCACCCATTCGTTAATTACATCTCTGACTATACAGTGTATGCTCTACTGTCCCCGCATAGTGATCCAGTTTTACAGTGTTTTGTCTCTGAAAATGGCCACAATAGATTTATTTAATATTCACAACCTCCAAACACACTTCAACTATTCACTTTATTTGGGAACTCTTCACTACTTGATTCACAAATCATTTACAGCTTTTGACTGCACAGCACAGCACGTCAAAAAATGTTTTTTTGAAAACATCTCTGAACGAGTCTTCAGTGCAACCACGGTCTGTTCCTGCTTGTTTCAGCAGCTTTATTTTATCTTCTCTCTTGCCTTCAGTATGTCCAGTGGGCTTGAGTGACTGACTTCAAGAACGATTCAATTTCCGACCTTGAAAAACTCGACAGCTGCTTTTGGAAGAAGGTTTTTCCTTTGGTTCAAGGTGAGGTGAGTTACTTTGTTGTTATGCTGGTAACAGTTGTAGCTTTAACTAAATCACTCTATAACATAGATTACATGCTATATTTCCTTTGTGTTTTTTTGCACACTTTCATCATTGCTTTGTTCTGTTTTATCCAACTAATCTAACTTTACACAAGCATTTACTATGTTGATACTTTTGGCCTTTTCTACTCTTCAGGTCTGGATTTGTGATAAACTCAGCTGTCTCTCGTGTATTTTTATACTTATTGTCCCCAGGCTTTATTTGAAATATGCCTTTTCATTTTTTACTGTTTTTTTAAAAATTATTTTTATTAAAGTCCTTTCTTTTCTCCACGTCTCTGACTGATTGATTCCGATTCCCAACCTCATCATGACCTGTTTTTTCTGGCACTGATAGTTCATCGGTCCTCATTCTGAAAGACAACAGCAACAGATTCTAATACAAATGCCACATTTATCGGTTCTAGACTTTTGTTAGCCTCCTTGTGCATGAATGCACACAACATGATGCAGTTACACACAGCTGGCCAAGAAACGACCGGATTGCCAACTCGCCAAGTACGAAGCCAAAACAGCAAACATTCTGTCACTGTCCAATTATTTACGCACTGCTTCTAAATCTACCATGGCGGACCTCCAGTGCAGCAACGCTCCAACATGATTATTTGTCTACATATTCCAAAAAAAAAAAAAAAAAGAGATCAGGCCTGTAGTATGTTTAAACATCATAACGTATTACAGGAAATCCTCGCCAAAATTCTTACTGTTATATTTCCAGAATGAGCCAACTAGTTATGTACGAAAACTTATGAAAGATTCACGCAGAGATTTAACATTTTTTTAAAAATGAAAGAAAGAAATATCAGTCTGAAACAAAGTGCAATAAAAAGACTTCAAAACAAGCTCTACATGCCTCTCACACAGCACAAAGCTCCTGCTGTGGTCAGCCACATTCACTCTGAAATAAATACATCGTCATTGTACTGCTAAGTACCGTTCATTTTAGCATGATGCCGTAATCACTGGCTGACTCTGACACACGGATTTTGTTCCAAGGTGGTATCGGGTCTATTTTCACACAGTGGGTTGTTGTGCCAAGGGCCTCAGAACAGTGAACAGGTTAAGTGAGCAGAGCAGATACTAAAAGGGAAGGATCATAAACTGGAGAGTAAGAATTCAGTCTACTTTAAATATGAGCAGTTAAAAAACGAGAGACCTAGAATATAGAGTATGGCTGAGTGGAACCGAGATGTGTGATGGGCTTTAATAAAACTTCAGAGGGAGAAAAATTAATATATGGGGAAACAGCCTGATAGAAGCAGCGTCAGTGGAAGCAAGGACTGTACTAATATAACTCTAATAGCAGTAAAATAGCAGGGCATAATGTAGTAAGATGAGTTTAAAATACAACATGGCATCACATTAGAGCAGAATATGTTTAGCAAAACACAATTATATAAAAGAGGACAGAGGTAAGCACGATATGCACTGAAAATACAGTACATTATGTACACAAACCTGTACCTCTAACCTTTATTAGTCACTTTGGAATAGACTGTATACGGGGGCCTCCGGAATTATTGGCACCTTTGATAAAATGGGCAAAACTAATTCACAGAATAACAAACACACACAATGAGATTCCTATCTAAATCTTTTTGTGAAACCGACCTAAATTTTAAAATAGAATTTACCGGTGCCAATTTACCATGCCGGTCCAGGAAAGCTGACTTTCTTTGTACACATGTCCATATGTCGATCAGCTATAAAGTACAAAGCGCCTTTCAGACGAGCTCATTCAATGACGCCCACAAAACCCACTTAAAGTTCAAGTGCACAGACAGTAAGAAATGAAACGAGCTACTAACAACGATTTGTTAAGCGTTCTTTAATTAATGCCAACAATTGAACATATGCATGGACGCATGTTATCATTTTGAGGTTGTTTTACATTTGTTACTTATCTTATGTACCATTATGTACGAAAATTTACACCTACTCAGGAGCATGAGTAGGAGTCTGACTTTTTTTTTTTTTTTAAAGAATCTGAAATTTCTTGTGTAAATGCTTGTACAACTGATTTACAAATAAATCCATTCTTATCCAGCTTGATGAATAATTCATAGTGTTTAAAATATCAACTTAAACAATAGGAGTAATGATTTGCATTTAAACAATTGCATCAAGCAATCAAGGCTGCACTGCATTTCACTTTATTTCACTTATTCATTTATGCCTTTGTTTAAAAAAATATTTGTGACTTATGCTTATTATGCTTTATTTATAATTTTTAGCATTGCACTATTAACTTCTGGTAAGTTCTCACATTACCCTGTGTCTACTCACTATACAGTATGTGCATTCACATCTACAAACCTGTTTCTGTCTTTGTGTTACTGTCTCTATTGCTGCTGGATATCTGGAATTTCCTTCGGGATCTATCTATCTATCTATCTATCTATCTATCTATCTATCTATCTATCTATCTATCTTGTCTTCATTTATAAATAGTAGTGTTTTATCATAGCACCTGTACTTCAACACGCATCAGAACAACTACAGTATGAGTCAACTATGTGTTGTAGTCAGATGAGACAAAATTCGTATTTGATAACTACCTGGGAGAGACGGAATTCCTTTTACGTCTGGTTAATATTTCTTCTTTGTGACCTTGCAGGATATTTTTGGGCTCGAATGATCAATAAATGCATTATATTCTTATTACCTTCGGCCAATTTCTGAAAGATGCCCATAGTCCTGAAGAGGATCGTACATGTGATACGAGGATGTAAATGGAAATGTTGCTATACATTACATGTCATGGAGCTGAGCGTTTAGTTGGTAGCGCTTCTTCCAGGAGAGACAGCAGTAAATGCAGTCGTTGAGTGTCTCTTTGCTGGAAAACACGTAGCCCTGAAAGATTCTTTTGAGCGAGATTTCTTTGCAGCACCACTGGATTATCTCATTATTCATCTACAACAAAAAAACAAAAACACAAACATGTAGAGATTAAATAGCGCACAACATGAAACATCCTACAACAGTGCACCTACACTCAGTGGTGTAACTCTGATCGGTGGCTCTGTGGGGCCGTAGTGTGCTTTCACGGATTTGCTCGACTTGTTCCCTTAAAGGGAAGGTCACTGCAAATGAATACAAAAGGTATTCTCACTGATCACCTTTATCCTATTATGACGCATTTCGCTCCTAATTAGCGCGGCTCCTTCCAGAATGCCCCTGCCCCCCATCTGCAGGGCATAAAGCTCAGTGAATGGTTTGAAGAGTATGAAAATGATGCAAATTATAGCAAGGTCCTCACAGTCCCCAGATCTCAACCCATCTGCACAGCTAGGGGAGATTTCGGGTCAATATGTTAGACACCATCATCAAAACACCAATTTCTGGGAAAATCTTTTGGAAGAAAGGTGTGTATTCTTCCAGGATATTTCCAGAGATGGTATGCATATGCACACTGTAATGGCTGAAGAGGTAGAGCTGGCACAAAATCTTTAAAAATAGAAAAACCAAGAGGGGGTCTGCCTGGAAAAGCACAGATTCCAGACCTAATTTATGGACTACAGCCATCCTAATAGGGACCATTTCATTTTATGTTCAAATGTTTATGTTTAAATATAGTCCTATTCGTTTATGCTCAGTCTCTGAGCGCGTGCTCTTTGCTCCTGCTTGGCTTACTGCTCAGAAAAGCATGTCACAGCTGCTGCTCCGGTGTTCAGGTCATTTCTGCATCTATAGTAAGTTCAGAGAATTTACAGCCCCCCAAAAAAGTAGTTTTCTTAAGTTAAAGATGACAGGTTCTTCCAGATGTGCACAGGTACACTACTGTATATGCCACTTATTTATGTTTATGAGGTGTGGAGTAAGCCAGGATTGCAGGTGTTTGCTATGAATCAAGCAGGCTTTCTGTCCAAAAAGATAAAGCTCCAGGTTTAGACTGGCATGTGTGTGTCTCCTTAACATTCAAAAATGGTGGATTTTTGAAAAAAGGATGAAGAAATTGGAAGAGAGAACGAGAGGAAGCGTAGAAAGTGTAATTATTAAATATGATGAATAAAGTGGAGGATGTGAAATGACAGATCCATTTTCATTTCTCTGATCAGTGGGTTAATCCAGACTGAGAAATCACCGAGCACTGAACTGAGATGCACAGAGACCGTGTGTGTATGTGTGTGTGTGTGTGTGTCACGCTGAAGAGAGAAAATGCTTTACAGCTTCTGAACCAAGAATAAAGCTAATTAAATTGATATGTAATATTACTCTGAACTCTCATTTTACCAAAATGCTAAGGGATCTGTGGCATTAACCAGCTTAGGTGTTAATAATCTTTTCTCCATCTCGTCTCCTGCAATATGCAAAAAGGAAATGCAAAAATGAAAACAGCATATGTTCCTTAAGTCCCTTTCCTTAGAGCTTTCAAATCCTTGACTAATCACACTCTTTTCCTGCATCTCTATAGATTGTCAAGTTTGGCACCAGTGAGTAAGTCCTCACATCAGAACCTAAAGGATGGTCAGGATTTTCTCTGTTTAAGGTCGAGAGGGCTAGCTGTGTATGATTTATTGGATGTCGGAAATAAAGAGAGAGAAGAGAGGGCGAGTGTAAAAAAAAAAAAAAAAACAGCAGATGGTCTTGAATATCTGGGATGAGGCGGAAACAGAGGAGCTTGTAAAGCTACAGCTCTCAGGTATGAAATAACAGCGAGGATATTAGTCTGTGAGGACTGCTGGAGAATATTACAAATGATTACTAATAGCCATGTGTGTGTTCGTACCGTTTTTACTTCTGCAGATAAATGCGACAACAAAAGTAAAACAGAGTAAAACATACATACCACCCCCAGCAATGACCGGGTGGAAATTAATACTAACAAGACACTGATGACATCGGCTCAATAAGAAAAATTTTGCCAAAAGCTATGGGATGTTCTGCTTGTTTTAGGAAATCTGTCAGAACTGTAGAATTTGCGTGGTCTTCTATAACAAGTGAGTTAGTTCTGTAGCTAATCGTAGCACTCTTAAATATGCAGTAGCGGTGCTACTGTACATTCTCAGCATACGTGTGAGAGAGAAAAGCTTTCGTTCGTTGTCATCCAAAGCACCTGGGGAGCAGATTGGCCAGTCTGTCAGGGGGCGGAGGTGGCTCGCTTGCACTCTCACATCAATCACAGTGACCCTAGCCAATCGTGGGCATCTGTGAGCTCATGCAAGCAGAAGGGACAAATAGCGCTTTCCTCCGAGCGTGATACATCTTGATAGCCTTCGCCATCGCTGCTTGGTCGCTGTTCTCCTTGATAAGGGGTGCTCTAAAGACATGTGGCAATTGCCTGAACCTAAATTAGTGAGAAACACTGTGGTAGAAAAAAAAGATGTAGTAGTGGAAATCCTTGCTAGACATCAGCCACATACTGTATGAATATCCTGAGAGATACTTGCACGCACATTTCAACAATCAAAGAGTCAGTCAGCCACATAGGGGGAAAAAAACTTATAAAAAAGAATAACTAAAGCCCTTCGGTGCAGGCTGGGGGAAAAAACAAATACATATGCCCACCCACACACACACACACACACACACACGCAATGACTCTTTGATTAGAAATTATTACCTGGAAATGTGTGTCGGAAAAGTGAATCAGGGATAATTTCCCTTACACTACCTCTTTTTCTTCCTTTCACCATCAAATTCGAGCTCTAATAGCACACAATCATCTTTCCCTGTTGAGGTAAAAGACTTTTCTTACATTACTTTTTTTCCTGCTGCAGGGAGGTATGCTAAGGGATCTGAACCCGAAAAAAGAAAGAAAGAAAGAAAAAAAAAAGAAAAAGAGAGAACAGTTAAAACCTCACTCGACCGATGTGGCAATAACCGAAGCCATTTCTCTTCCATTAAACACACCACTGCTTACATGCGTCTACACACAGCCAATAAAAACATTAAGAGCAGTGTGGCATATATGGGCCAGCACGTTGACGGATATTACCCTTGTATGCTGATCTAACACTAGATTTTCTGTTCCTGTGGAATGATTAAGGGTGTCATGTGTATAAGTCTAATCCAAAATCAGCATATAAGGACAATTTACTTTATTGGTGAACCAGGTAGAAAGATCCAGGCCACTGAGCATCGATGGAGCCTTTCAGACGGCTGTATACTTTGTGTGCATTCATGCCACTGTGATGGTAAAAAAAATAACAAATCTCAAGAAAAATTACACTATTATTCCAGACAATAACAATACAAGATCCCCATAGAGGGTGCTTATAGTGGTCACTGGAAGCATTAATTCTGTTTAAAGGATATTCAATTTTCCGACATGGAAATGGAGGTGAGATGAAACAAGACTGCTTCAAAAACAAAGCCGTTTGGGAATAACTACTACCATCTGATATTTTAATTAAGGTAACTAAAATATTTAAGACAACACAAGTGTACCTTGGTGCAGCAGACTGATGTAAATCGTTAGGAATACGAGTCAGTTTGAGCTCAGTGGTACAATCTGCTAGCCATTTATTTCTAGCAAATAAAATCAGGCAGGTATAAATGTCTGCCAAAAAGGAGAAGGCAACCTGACTACTAACCAACCACAGACTGAGAATATGGTGCTACAATAAAACAGTTCCATCTGCGCCAACCTGGAAACTTTTCCTGTTTACCTGTCACTAATTCTTTAAAATAATTCTTGAAACACCTTTAAAGACGAGCTGCTGTGAATCTCTTGCACGTTTTCAATCGACTCTATCTTGCATGAAAAATGACTGAACGTTGTCACAGTTTGCTTTCCAGTCAGACTGACAAGCCTGTGCATTGTACATGAAGCTGGAGACTGCCCAGGAGATTCTAAAAGTTACATCAAATGCGTCTGAGTCTGAAATTATGTAGGGCATACAAAGTCATGTGTATCTGGAAATGGTTGTAAAAAAAAGAAAAAAAGGAAGAAAAAAAAATACTAGGAAGATCGTCCTGCGCTAACAGATGTATAAGACATTGCAACAGACCAAAACAACACTGTTCTTGATTCTACAGTAAGATTTGCCAGTAATCAGACACACTCAGTGCATCTGCTCAATACTTTATTCATCTCCCACCAAGAGGAGTGATTGGGGGTTTCTGTTAATGAAAAAGGGAATTCAATCAACAGAGTAGAAGAGCATTTTTACATTTAAGGTTTTAATAAGATTAAAAGTGGATCTTTGGACTCAGCGCAGTCTGATAATGTCTTTCGGATAGCGGGTGGCTAAGGGCTCAACATGGGCTTTACACAGGAGCGTTTACTGTTGTCCATAAGGAAACAATTAGACCAAAATATTTCTGTGGCGGACTAACCTGCCTTGATATATTATCAAAGAAGAGAATGAAAGAGAGGAAAAAATAAAAGGAAGAAGAAAAAAAAATGAGAAACTCGACAGCAAAGCGAGCGTGTGATTCCAGCAGAGGAAGGGTCATAGTGTAATTATGAGAGGTTAAACGTTTTTCCCTTCGCTCTTGAGGAAGTGGAGAAGGAAATGAAAAGGCGAGCGCAAAGCTGTGAGCAAATGGTGTTGGGAAGCCTGTACCGCACAAAAGCAGGGCGCTCACCCAATGATCTAAAGCACACGTGCTACATGAGCTACAGAGCCGCGGCTGATGGCTTATCTATTGAGCAGAGGCCTGAAGCTCAGCAGGCTTTGAAGTGCTAAGAACCGAGGGAAATCTAAGGGGAATGACAGCGGGGGGGGGGGGGGGGGGGGGGGGGG
>JAAGKR010000114.1:239750-300655 GCA_011419295.1 Clarias macrocephalus
AAGTGGGGGGGGGGGGGAGGAGTAGGGTGGGGGAAGGGGCGGACGGGGGGCAACCTGATGACTGTGCAGGTCTGTGTGTTTTTTCGAGAGATACTGCAGCTGAGCTGACAAGCTTCTACAGTATGTGATAATGGATCTCATAAGCCCTACTAAGGTACTGTAAGTGGTCACCATTGGCTGGTTTAGAAGTACTTGGGAAATGAGACCTAAGGTGCATCAGAGTTTAACAGCAGGGAGACACAAACACTGTATGAAGAAGGCCTCATCGTACCTTAATTAGGAGCACAGCAATCCTCGCCGGGATGTTGTAATGGGGAGAGTTCTCTCCGATGAAACGGACAAGGTTGAGGATCTGGCCCAGTTTATGTGCTATCTGACGAGGCTTGAGCTGGGCAAGTTCCTCACACGGCTCCCTCAGCAAGCAGAGAAACGACAGGTTGGACTGCGCCTGTAGAACGCCGTCCTGCGGGAAAAAGTCAAACCATCTGCAATTGTTTGAGTCGGTTTCAAACATCGGCAATAGCCGGAGTCAATTCAGTTCTGTTCAACGAAAAATCATCTTAACGTGGATTAATTCAATTTGATTCAGTGTCACATTCGATTTGGTTCAGTTAACACTATTCACTAAGACCAGCTTGACAACACCTAAATTTACTGCACTTAGTCCTTTGCCTTATGTTACCTCCACTACACCCAGTTCAATACCTAATTTAAATTTAGTGCCACCATTCACAAGAGTATTTTGGAAACCCCCAGCTTATCTAGCGTCACAGAGCTGTGATCCGGCATACTGCTGACTCGCTCCCTACAGCTCGAACATTAAGAGCAGCAATTACATGGAATGCAGGGTCAATCAGCTTCGAATGTCTCATTATTTCAGTCTGACAATATTGATTTTCCTTGGCCTTTGGAGAGTTTATGAAATGCCTGCACTTGCTCAAGCTCTGAGGCTCAATGTGGCATTAAGCTAGGGGTTTAAGTCTCTAGCCCGAGGCTGCCCTTTAGTACCTGATCTAGGACAAGCACAACTTGTCTATTATTAATATAAGCAAAATAAACCGCAAAAAAAGACAGGAATTAAGTCATAAGAATGCCTGAATCTGCTCATTTTTTTTGAGACATGTGACTACCATGACTCCTGTCACAACTGTACGACAGAAGCATCTTTAACTTACATTAAGCTTCTATGTATTTTCGTTGTTAATTTTAAGAGCCAATTAAAAAACAGAAAGATTACCTGTTGAATACCTGATTACCACTGGATTACCTGACGCTTTGTCACAAAGATAAAAGAGTAACCAAGCAACTGAGAGCTTCTGTTCTGCTGATTATTTCCAAATGCATTATGTTGTGCTGGACCTCGTAACTTTTTCAAAAGAAAATCGAGTGTGTGAAAATGGATGAGGAAGGTAATAACGGTATTAATTTGTAGAAGTTTGATTTGCTATCATAACATGATTACCTCAGATGCTGTACGAATATGTGATTCCTCCTGGATTTGGTGGCGTTTGCTAGCATTAGTGTTAGCTCATTTAGGGCTTCTGTTGCAAATGAGACGATGCTACTGTATATAATGTGCTGTGCTTTTACGCTTCACAGAGCGATGTGCGGAAACATTAACTAATACTGACAAACCAACTTTTTAAATTAACAGCTAGCTAATGGTTGAGGGTTGAATACCAAAAAGGGTCAGATTGAAAGAAATTATTGTCACACACACACACCAAGTAGTGTACTCTTTAAAGTGTTAGAGAGGGATTTGAGATTTAGCCTTGTGTTAGAAGCTACAGTAGTTAGTGTTGTAGCTGGAAACATAACCTGGAGGCAGTTCAGAACAACTTGGAATCAATAACTAAGGAGACAAAGTGTTTTTTAAGATCACTTTACATTATCACATGTGCTGAAAGTGCTTCCGTGCCTGATTTTGCATGTGGGTTTGTGCACTGACATTCTGCATATACTGTAACGTCCCTTTACCATCCAGAAGTGACCGGTACCATGGCGGACAAACTTTGTGACGTCAATAACCTCATTTATAAAGGGTAAGATAATTGTATAGAGTGTATGCAGGCTTTACATCTGTCTCACACACATACTGTATAGCAGTACATAAAGAAGAAAAGAATCCAGTACCTGAATTTCTTTGGCTAGGTTGCAGAATGGCTGCACATAAGAGGACTTAGAGAGTTGCAATATGGTTTGGATATGACAGACTCCTTGTTTCTGGAGCTGCTGGCTGATGCCTGATAGATCATCACAGCGGTTCATCCAGAAAGTGATCTCATCCAGAAGACGAGAGCAGTCTCCTGCATCCACTGCCACCTGTACGTTCAGTACCTCATTTATCTGCCGTGTCCAATGGATCATCACCACTGAAAAATCGCAAACCGTGACGCAAAGGGGGGTTACTGCCAAACAATCTTGTGAAAGCTTATTCTTTTTCATGAACTGTGTATCTCCCTTGCTTGCCCCCTTTTGGTTCTTACCCTCCAGCCTCTTGACCAGCTCATTGTCTCTGGCAGCCACCTCTGGGCTGTGCTGTAGGCTTTCCAGAGGGATATAAAGCATTGTTTTCCTCACATGTCTAAACCTTGCATCTATGAAAAGCAGCAAAAAAATAAAAAATAAAATTGAATTATATGAATTAACGCCATGAAAGAAGATAAATGCATTTTATCTGAAACTACAGGGATGCCTAAACCAAAAAAAGGACTCAAATGAGCATCACAGCCCAATAATTGATGAGCTTAAAGGAGTTTATGGGCTCTAAGAGAGCGCACAGTGCTCTGTGCAATAACACAGTACAATACAGCCCAATAACGCTGCACATTATCACATTACCATTCATATCTCACCTCATCATTTACCACATTACTGAGCAAATCAATTTAAGGTTACATAAGGTTTGCAGGCAGGGGATGGAAATAAGATGGAAAAGGTTATATTTATTTGAGTGTCATGCATATGGTGTCACATAAGGGCTTATCATTCCTCACGTCACTTTTGTGATTCTCCAGAACAGTCCCTTCTTTCTTAGCATCTTCTTCCTACATCTTCACTCTGACACATAATATACTCCTAATATATGAAATCCTTGGGCTGTTCATTACAGTAGCACCACTTTAGGAACACAGACGTACTAATCATCCAAAGACTTATTGAAGAAAGCTTCTTCTAAGAATGAAACGATATAGAAAAACATGAAAAGGGGTATGAATAAAAGAGGGGTATGAAGATCAATTAAGGAAAAGACAGTTTAAAGGGAAGAGACAGACAGCGAGAGAGAGAGAGAGAGAGAGAGAGAGAGCGAGATGAGAAAGCATGAGATGGAGAATGGAGAAAATGAAATACAAAAGGTACTCATATACAAAGATGAAAAAGATTAAAGGAAACAAGGCTAGAATATTACTGTGACTTATGAACAGGAAAAAATAAAAAAGGGCAGAGCCGGAGGGATACTATGACAGAATTCGATTGGGCGTTACAGAGACAACAAAGGCAAGTGAAACACAATAGGAGAAACAGCATGGAGCAGAGAGATAGGTGAATCAGTCCATTCACAGGGCGATGAAAAAGACATATGCTTTACGTAGGAAGTGTGAAGAATGAATGACCATTATGACTATCAGAAGTGTGTGGTGCTTTTTCTTTCTGTAAATGTATATAATCTCAATATATGCTTCCCTAAATACTCTCCAGTGCAATGAACTGCTTTAGAATGAATGGTGCGACAGCGTTATTTTTGGATCAGGCATGATGAGTAAAATAAATACACCTTTGGGCTTATATCGACCATATGCTTTCAAACTAAATCATTTTTACTACTGCACTTAACAACCTGAATTCATCATCAGCAGTCATCAGGAGTCCACTTTGTGACTTCATTGTTATTGCTTTACTGAGTTAAAACAAAAATCAAAGAGACTCCCTGCACAATGTTTATCCTCATGGGCTGATTTGGCTGCCTTTTTTGTTCCAAAACATTTCTGTAGCCTTGAAATGTGTTACTTGGACTGCGGGTGTATTGACTTGAGCATGATCTGCAGAAATGTGTATTTAAGGGAGAGAACGGAGATTAGGGAGAATTGTAAAAAAAAAATAATAATAAAAAAGATCAAAATGGTTCTCTGATTAGACAGGGTGCAGTGCAGCACTGCTTTCTTGCCCAGGTAAGAATGGCGTCTGATTGGTGGGGCTGTGATTTGTGTTTACTTGGGCTATGTAAAAGGTGACGTGGCCGTGCTGATTGGTATGATTGGTCTGATAATTGAACCATCACATGGGACCGTGTCGGGTGATTACCTATAAATGACTGGCAGTGCAGGGAGTCTTGGCCCTGCATTCATAAAGCAGCACAGAGTGAACGAGAGCTACCTCTGGATCTATCTTGCACATAGTGATTAAGATCAACATCCACAAAAGGAATCTGATTTCGGCTGCCTGGAGGTTGAAATATGATTATTAACCTCGTACCCTGGCAAGCGGGATAAGCGTGGCCCTCTGACTGCAATGTGAAGAGCAATTGCAAAAGGTCCGGTAAAGTCAATGTGAGGTGAGAGAAAGATCAATGGACTGCAGTCTAACTACTTACTCTTCAGGGGAAAAATAAATGAGTGCATGTTAAATGTCCATGTAAAAAATTTTGCCTTTTTTTTTCAGTAGAACATTTTCATCAGTGAACAAATTACAATGTAGAAATGCTGCTGCACAGAAATTCAATAATCAGTATCTTTGCCTCAGCATGACAGAGTTTCCAGTTTGCACCTTTTTAAACACAATGATTAGAAGCTGCATCAAAACCAGACGTTTAAAACCCTCACTAGCCTCATTATCTACATATCTATGTGTATACACTTCACACACTATAAAAAAATTTAAAAAAAGTTTCACATATCAGATGGCTCCTTCCTATTACATTAGAAATCTCTGGCCAGATACTGACCAAAAAGCTTCCATTGATCTTCAGCACTGTGACATGTGAGTCATGGTAAAGTGCAGCACTGCTAACTGGAAATATCCTGAGAAGTACTCCCATACAGTGAGTGTTGATTCTTGTGATGTGTCATGTACCTGTGAGGAAGGTGATGAAGCGGTGCATGTGAGCTAAATAATTGTTCTTGATGCTCTCTGGCCAGTCTGTGGTGTGAGTGACCAGTGGTGCATGAATCCCGTTCATTAGCCTCAGCAGGCTCAGCAGACCCCCTCCCCGCACTGTGCCGAACTGCACACAGCTCTCAAAAGTCTCCTCCATAATCATACAGTCCTCCTTGCGTATGAAGTAGGCCAGCTGCTCCACCACCTGTGTGTGAGGGAGACAGAGATGTAGCAGAGCAAAATAAAACAGGTAATAATTCATATTTTCCAGTTCTAATGGAGGACCAGAATTTTTAAAACACTAATGAGTGGCAGATTTAACTAATAAAATACCAGATGCGCTGAAATGGAACAAAGTGGAAGGCATGTTGCATAGTCAACATTATGTGAAATCATTTGTCAAAAAAAATTTTTTTTTGGTTTTCAAGTCATGAATAATTTGCAGTATCATCAGTCAGTTGTAATGTACGACCGCTACCATGATCCAAGCCCAAATGTCACTGCATCCGAGAATAGAACCGGCATTACCTGGTTTGGGATGGTGTACTGCGCACACAGGCCGGAGAAAGGGTGGAGGTAGATAACAAGAAGCTTGATTGTAGCATCTGCGATGAATTTGTCCAAGGCTCGATTGTTTTCATCTGTCCAGGAAGCCTTTGATACTCCTGTCAAGGATACTTGCCTTTTTATTAACTCCCTCTGCAAAGTACCATTGAAAAAAAAAGAAGTAACTGAGACATATTTGTACATTAAGATATATATATGAAATAACATATATGGCATTGGGTAATCGGTTGTTATTTTTAAGACCCAAAGGTCAGCTGTCTTGTAACAGTTCTTGCAAGAACAGTATTATCAAGTGCATTTGCAAAACTCATCAAGCACCATGATGAAACTGACTTTCATGAAAACCTTCGCAGAAAAGCAAGACCAGAACTTACCTCGTCTGCAGGGGAGAGGTTCATTTAGAGTTTACCTCAGAAATCACCAATTAAAAGCATCACAGACTGGAGTCGTTATAAAGGCTTTACAGAGTATAAGTAGTAGCAGACACATCTCACAACTGTTCAAGTTGTTTTATAAAGTAGAAAAAGATATTGACTGGTAATGTGTGTCCTCCAATATTTCATATATTGGAGGACCCAAAACCAGTCTCAGATTTTTTTTGTCTGTATGTCTATGAGTCTGTTTGTCTGTCCAGACAGATTTTGGCAAAATTGGCAGGACAGAATTCAATGAAACTTTGGCAGTACTTAGCTACTTGTTTAAAGTTAATCATGCACCATAAATAAAATTAAAATGTTGAGTAGAATGGAGTTATGACCAGTTTTTTCTAGATTATTTCATAGCATCCAGTGCTTCTTCAATTTAGTGCTTTTTCCCCTCAAGGTGGGCGTGGCTATATGCATCACTCAACAGAGCCAATCAATGCGATAGTTTACAACATGCGATCAAAGCAATAGTGTATAGACATGCAGAAGACACAGTTATGATGGTAATGCACATACAAGCCGCCAAAATACTCAAGAAAACCATGGACTTTTGCAGCATTTAGATATCTGCCTGAAGTTTAACCTGCACCAATAGTGAAATCACCCAATATTAATAATTACATTAAAGCTAATCAGCTTATTTTTAACTTTAACCTTTCAACTATTTCTGCAAAATCTTTTCCCGTCAACAACATGTACTTCTGCTAGTGTGGTAATATTGACTTTAAATTGTTTAACTTGTGTAAATTGTTTCAGTAGCTTTCCAGAAGAACTGTAACCCATTCCTCCTGACAGACCTGGTGAGTCAGGCTCGTAGGCCTTCTTGCTGGCGCACATTTGTTCAGGTCTGCCCACAAATTTTCTACAAGATTGAGGGCAGGATCACTCAAATTCCTCGACTTTATTGACCTTAAGCCATTTTGGCACAATTTCGGCAGTATGCTTGGGGTCATTGTCCATTTGGAAGAACCATTTGTGACCAAGCTTTGCAGACTTCCTGGCTGATGTCTTGAGATGTTGTTTTAGGATATCCACATAATCTTCCTTCCTGACGATGCCGTCTATTTTGTGAAGTGCATTAGTCCCTCCTGGACCAAAGCTCTCCCACAACATAATGCCGCGCCTCGTGGTCCACTGTTTGGATGGTTTTCTTTGGCTTCCAAACCTACAGTACCCCTTTTTTCCTCCAGACAACAATGGTCATTATGGCCAAACAGTTCAATTACTGTTCTAACAGACCAAAGGATATTTCTCCAAAAAGAAAAATCTTTGTCCATATGCGGCTGCAAACTGTTGTCTGTTTTTTTTTTTTGGCTGTTTTTCTGGCAGGGGCTCCTTACATGCTAGGCAGCCTTTCAGTTCACGTCAATATAGGACTCGATATACAGTACTCGAGTACCTGTTTACACCAGTGTCTTTACAATGTCCCTCGCTGTTATTTTATCAATGGGATTGATTTGTATCAAAGAACACTTTGAAAGTCTCCTTCCTCCTTCCTGAAGTATGAACCAGATTTGTGGAGGGCCACAATTTTTTTCTTGGGTCTGTGCTTTTGATTTTCCAATGATGTCGAAGAAAGAGGCAAAAAAGTTTGAAGGTAGACCTTGAAAAAAACTCAAACTCAAACGATGTCGATCAGAAGCTCCTAAAACAATGACATAATTTTCCGGAATTTTCACAGCTCTTCACGGGGACATGTCTTTAGTAACAGCGAAAAGAAAATATACTTTGCTGGAGCTAATGACTAAAGAAATGAGAAAGAAAAAACATGTGCATGTTTTCCTTTAGTTTCCCGAACATACCCTGTTTTTAAAAAAAAAAAAACATAATAATAACCACAGTTCATTTAACAGCATTGACCTTTGTCTCCGAGTGTGCAGCATTAATGAATGGCAGTGCAATATAATCCACTTCTCTCTGGCTGCTCGCTGCCACTTCTACAGGGTCTCCCAGCAGGGGCTGCAGGATCACTCCATGTAAATGCCATTGCTCTTTTACTAGCCAGAGGGCTATAATTAATTCTACTAATGTCAATGATGCCAAGGACAGCGATGCAGCAGGTTCACTGACCCATTCCCTCACTATCACCCCATGCATTGTAGGTTGTTCTTCATCTGCTACTCCTCGGGCATTCTTCAGGCGCTGTAGTAAGCAGAGGTTATTTTTCCAGTTTAAATGATAATAGGAGTATCGCGCTCATTTATGTGTATAGATTATAATTCCACAATGGATTTTTCTATTTTGACTCTGACTGAGAGCAGCTGGTGGGAGAAAAGTGATATTTTCATTGGCCGACCTGTGAGCATTTGCTGAATTTGTGTGATCAATGAGGCATGGTAAATGAAGATGGTCCAGCAGAGCCTTACAGGCTACAGTGTTTACGAGGGAATGAATCAACAATTCTCTCACATCACCAGAAAGCCTTAGTAACACAAATAAAAAAAGCACTGATTAGTATGCAAGGATGTCAGGCTTGAAAGCCTCAGGCAAGAGAAATTGTGAATTGCAGATTACAATCAGATAAGAATCGCAATGAGTGTGAGGTAATTCATCAGTGACTGTGTTTAAAAGCCTCTAATTCGGCATAAATAAGTGAATTACCAGGCCTTTGGTGTGTGCATCCTCTTCCTCCGACACTGCTAAAATAGTCTCCTCCACTAAAACACGCACACACACACAAAACATGGAATAGGGAATGAGTCATACCGTGGCACTGCATTGTGTGATTGCATGAACAGATATGTTTAGGAAAATGAATAATGTAACAGTGTTGGACAATATAGCAAAAAAAAAAAAAAAATCATGCTGTAATACTTCATGAAAATCTGAAATCATATCATGAATTTTTTGGGGGGCGAAAGGCATAAAACATCAGCTCAAAAAACGGATTGAGATCATTAGGAGAAGAGTGAAAAAAACGAAAAACATATAGACATGTAATCACTGCAGTGGAGTTAAATAACCCAGTGACCTGCTGAAACCCAGGATAATCTTGATTCTCTTACCTGCAGGCTGTGTGTTTGAACCCTGCAGTACTGACTCGTCTGGTGATATTGGAGAACGTCTCGTCTCCGTGCTGGATTGGTTTGATTTGTTAGAAGTCGAGCGCGCTGTGTGAGGTGTCTCCAGCTCAGCCATAGTCAGATAATGCTGTTGTAGGAGAATAAAAAATCGGAGAAAGCTTAAAATTGTACATAATTATATTAATTTGTTTCCAATTACGTTTAATCTTATTTCATCAGTCACACTGGCCCTATTGAAAGTTAGTATTCAATACAGTGGGGAGTCTTTATTATAGCCAGTACAAAAGCTGCAGCGAGATCTGGAAGCAACTCGGCGGACAGAATGAGTTCGGTTATATCTGAGTAGTTATATTTATATGAAAAACATTCTCAGGTTAACCATGAAGGAAGGCCATTTCCAGATTGTGGTGTTTCTTTCTTTCTTTCTTTCTTTTTTTTTCACACAGTACAAACCCTTCTAAAATACAGTTTCATGTAGGACATTTAATAGATAAAATGTGAGATATGACAAGATATGACAAATAAATATCAATATTTATGAAATATTCTGCTTTTCTGAGATGAATAAACTTTTTTGTGATGTCTTTATTTTAAAATGCCTAGAAGCAGCTGATTTGATATTACCTTTATTTCATTTATTTTACAATAGATTTTTTCCTCACCTTCATTAATGTGTTATATTTACATGAGTGAGTCTAAAAATTATACACACTCTAGCTGCTGAATCTATTTTAATTAACTTTTAGAAAATACATAATTTTTTTTGCCATAATCTCCTTGCTTTTCAATCCACTTTGTCCATCTGTCAACAAGCTTTTGTATTTTCCCTTATTAAAAAAAGTTTTTTGGTCCAAGCTGCAAACCTTGAATGAGTGTCCTCACTTCTTCATCAGAAACTTCATCCTTGAAGGGCTGCTTTCAGGGGATACAAGATCAGGACTATAGTGAGGATGCTTTAACACCTCAAAACAAAGTTTCTGTAGAGTGTCGACACTGTGAGCAGAAGTATGCAGACATGCAGCGTCAAGTTTAGGCGTCAGCTCTTTAATAAGCGTCTCACTGTAACGAGCACTGTTCATTATTGAACTTCTTTCCTGATTTGTTCCAATACTGGCCCTTGAGAATCCCAGAAAACTATAAGCATCAATTTTCCAGCCGATGATCATCGTTTGAACTTTTTCTCAGTCGGTGATTCAGGATGTTTCCGTTCCATACTCTGCCTTTTACTCTCAGGCTCGTAGTCACCAGTAATGATTCTCCCTAAGAAACTTCCTTCCTTAGAGTATCGGTCCAAATTTTGTTATATTTGCATCCAAACGCTTCTGTTTATGTTCTTCCGTGAGTTGTTCCAGCACCAGGTACACCCTCAGGCCACCGCTGCTCTTCGTTCAAGCAAATCATAAGTGGGCACAGCAGTGGAGTTTTAATATAACCAGATTTTGGATACCATTGTACTGTAATTAATATTACATTCAAACGTGTACAGTATATATTATGGGCGGCACGGTGGCTTAGTGGTTAGCACTGTCGCCTTGCACCTCCAGGGACTGTGATCGATTTCCGTCTATGTGCATGGAGTTTGTCCTCCCCGTGCTTGGTGGGTTTCCTTTGGGGACTCAGGTTTCCTTCCACGGTCAAAAGACATGCAGTTTAGGCTAATTGGCGTTCCCAAATTGCCCATAGTGTGTGTGTGTGTGTGTGTGTGTGTGTGTGTGTGTGTGTGTGTGTGTGTGTGTGTGTGTGATTAAGCAGTATAGACGATGAGTGAGGAGAGATTGTATACTGTATTTATGATACATATGATGTATTGTAGAAGCATGATTCAGGATCATGATATTATGTTTTTGCCTTAGTGCCCACTCTTAGTTTTATTCTAAACAATGATTCCTTGAACACGAAGAGAGTCTCAACAGGGATTTTTCCTCATTAAGTGCTGAATTGATTTTATGGATTTACTTCATCACTGGGACTTCATTTGGACTACACAGTTCTCTTCATCGTATAATTGAACTAAAACTCACACCAGGGTGGTTAACTATCGGCATTTTCCCTTCTTATTCCGGTCATCTTGGCTCATCATCACAAATAATAATTGCAAGTAATCGACTAGCATGACAGAAAAAGATATTATAGCGAAACAACAAGAAAGACTGCTTAAGCGCAGGCTTGAGGCTTCTCTCTGAGACCACTGTGTGAAATTCTTACATAACTAACAAAAGTACAAACCCAACAGTGAGCGTGAAGAGAAAATATCGAGTTCATACTATGTCACGCAATCTGCCCTGCCCCTATTTCTACCTTCACTTGTCAACACTAGTAGCATCATTTTGATTATTGAGGCTTTGATTCAGTTTGCCAGTTGTCACATTTTTTGAAAACTGTGTGTAATAAAGCAGACAAGTTATTGCACTCAAAGCTCAAGGTAGAGAAAGAGACAGAGACTGTAATGAAAAAAACATTTACTATAAGTCTATAAGCTGCTGGAAGCAGAAAGTCAAACTCCCCTTAGATCAGAATTGAGAGGCGGAGAAGCTGACATTGATCAATAACATTAATATGAGCCTGTGCTGCTCATAGTCTCGGGCTGAGATGAGGCAAGTACCCGAGTGACAAAACCCGACGTTGTTGACAGTGGAGGATTATTGTAGACAAAGTATTGCCGATATTAAGCCACAAAGGCTTTGAAATGCAACGCTTTTGAACGCTTGCAGTAACTTTATATTGCTCTCACTACATCATGTTAATTGACTGATCAATGCAACAGCAGAGTCAGAGCGAGCCTCAGCAATCAGGTAATAAAATGCAAGAGAATTCTGTAAATCACTCAGACTTATGCTGGCTGATGATATCTGCTTAGGTAGCTAAACACTAATGTTCTCATGTGGAACAACTGTATTTGTCAGGAACATTCATATAAACTACTGTTTGCTCTGATCGAACAAATATTTTTCAATCTGTTTGGAACAGATCCAAAAAAATATATAAAAACCTCTAAATGTCTAAATGATCACGTATATTTACCTCAGGATTGAGAAACACATGTATTTAGGTTTGTTATAAGTGATCAGAAATTTTTTCGAATTTCAGGCTAAGTAGCATAGGCAGCGCATCGCATCGTCAATGCAAGCTGATTGCTTTGACCTTTACTACGATCGTTTGTTATAGGATTGTGCCCGGTGCACATTGGGATCGACTTCATGTGAGCTGAGGGGTATATTGTGTACATTTCGGTGGAGAAAATGGTTCATTTCGCTTTATATCAGCATAAACAACTAAATGCAATGAATGTACATACAGTAGGCGCATAGTTGAGGTTAGACTTGTGCCTACATGAAATTGTAGACAGACTGCCCAGCCAAAAAACACTCAAGAGCCTTTGATTGGATAATTACTTTTAACTCTAACTGATAGAGTGAGCAGCTTCTCATTTCCTAAACGACGTTGTTTGAAGACCCACAATCATGGAAAAGTATTGTGTTTCAGAAGAGTCAAATTATTAGCCTGCATCAAACAAAGACAAGAACTTAAGACGTTACTGGACGTTACTAGAATGGGGTTATGAACAGTAAACCATCTGGAAGGATAGTGCTGTTCTGTCAAAACTGCAGGAGAAAAAAAAATCATAACTGACCTTGATCAGATACAGTATCACTTAAACACCAACTACAGTAGAAATCAGAGCTATTTTTAATAATGGAATTTACTGTACAAACACACAATGTGACCAGAGCTCACAGGATTGTGACTAAGCAGCTATGTGGCCAAAAAACAAACAAACAAAAAAAAAAAACACTTTTTAAAAATAAGAGGTTTCAGTTTGCTAGAGAGCATAAACATTGGACGTTGGAGCCATGGAAAAAGGTCATGTGGTCCCATGAGTCCAGATCGCCCGTATTCCAGAGCGACCCGTGCATCAGGGTAAGAATGGAAACGCATGAATTAATGCACTGATCATGCATATTGCCCGCTGCACAGGCCTCTGGAGGGAGTGTTATGATCTGGGGGTTGCTTCAGTTTGTCAGGTCTAGACTCAGCAATGTTATGTTGCAATAAAATGATAAAAATGAAGTCAGCTGATGGAATGAATGAACTGAATGCCCAGACTACCACATCTACGGTTTTTGTTTTTTTTCTTCTCTGAAACATGGGCATATTGTGGACTCAGATTGTGAAAGAGGAATCATTTTCACACATGAACCACAGAAGTCTGACCTTCATTCACCTTATTCAAAGTCTTTGGGATGTAGTGGAGAAGACTTTACAGAGCGGTTCGACTCCGCCGTCATCAATACATTAAGATCTCAGGCGAAAAATGAATGCAGCTCTGGACAGGAATAAATGTTGCGCCATTGCATCATAGGAATTGAGGCCATAATCAAAGCTAAAAAAGATGTATAAGAGTGTGTGACTATGTTTTTTGGCCACGTCTATGGTAGATAAATACTGTAGTGTACATAAAGCCAAAAAGTCCTCTTGAACACCATCTAGACAGATGTTTTATGCGCTTGATTTGGTTGGGAAACAACTCCAACAGGATATGACAGCCTGTTTACCAGCTTGCCTCTTTGCATTGTATACATATTACCTGAGGTTATTTCTTCAGGTCATTTTCCAGGAGAAACAGACGGCATTCGTGAAAGAAAAAAAAAACCTGAATAAATAAAATACTGACATAAGAGATTGTGGCGTGTCGAAAAGCACAGAAGGCCTGTTCAGACTTGATTTTAATGTCTGTCATGTGTTTGCATGTGTATCACGCATTTCCACTGACCGCTTGCTTTTACATTTTCATCGGTGGAAGAGTTGTCAAATAAAAAGTCTCCTCTTGTATGCACACCTCTTTCCATTCTCAATATCTTCATCACTACTATATGTGATGTATACTAGGTGTGATTTGACAAAAGAAACCAGATGTTACTTTAAACCCAAATTCAAGGCCAATAACATACAAAACTACGTTTACATTTAGCCATTGAATGGAAATTCCTAATTAAATGTCTGGACTGCAGACTAGTCGATAAAAGCTATACTCATACTGTCATCTTGCATTTTGAGGAGGATTTCGTGTGCTTTGAAAATCACACAAACATAAAGAGAGACTTATTTGCTTTCGCTTGCTGACCATTTGTGCTTTCGCTTGCTTTAATATAGCAGTTCTGTCTGAACACTTACAGGTTGTAATGCGTCCTGACAAACTTAAATAAAAAGAGACAAATCTGCCCCCTTCCACACATTATACACTATTTACAATGCGAAATCAATGCTGTTATTGTGAAATTACAATTTTAACTACAGGTAGTCCCGAACATTTGAGTTACGAAATTTCCACGGACCGCGGTTCTCCGAAAATCGTAGCAGTAGCTCACATGTATTGCACAAAAAATAAATACTGCAGTGTACAATATTTACAATAACATAGAAAATTTTCATTGTGTAAGTGAATGTATAAAATGTCCTATACATTGTACGTGTGTGTGTGGAGGAGGACGAGGACGGGGATGAATTGGCCTCACCGATTTTAATGAATCGGCCCAGGAGCATGATGATAGAAAATATGGCCGTCCCACAAAATGGGGCGTCTGGGATTCCCCCTCACGATTTAAAGATGCAGAGACAACACTGTTACATTTGACCTGTGTGTGATTCATTTCCTTACGCGCATTTTTGGCCACATGATGGCAGTGTTAAAAAAAAGGGGAAGGAGATTTAGTCAAGATTTAGTCATGCTTTTTTATTGTATAATTGTGTCAAAGGCGTATAAAGCACTATTTGGACGGGACTAGGTTTACTGGGGGACGTTTGAGTTTGAATTTTTTTCAGCCGACGTCTGTCATTTCATGTATGGATTCGGTTGGGACTAACATCTCCGTGTCTGTGTTTTACATGTGGGCCTTGCACAAGACCACCTGTTGAGGATGAGGATTTCTACTGGAGCGTAGAAAGCAGAAACTCGAATACCGGCACGCTAGAGATTGTACGGTAGTTCACGTTGACCAAAACACACAAAAAAACGCGTTTCGGAAAAAACATTTTCTGGAAACACAGACATTCGCATTTGGACGGGATTAGATTTCTCGGAGGACCGCCGAGTTTGCTGAAAAACAGTAGGTAATTAGCTCTGGAATTTTTACAGAGATCGTGTGAGAAAAAGACAGACATGGCAGATTCGGACGGTACCTCTGTGAAACAGAAATTTCTCTAACGTCCCCCAGTAAAACTAGTCCCGTCCGAATAGTGCTTAAGACTCACTTTGTCGGACTTAAGAACAAATCTGACTTACAAACGCGCTCCCAGATGGAACCTGTTCGTAAGTCAGGGGCTACCCGTATTAATAACGGAGTTTAACTATGTATTTTTGCTCTGTTAAGAATCATTGCATGATGTTAGTAGTAGCATTATGCAATCACACCTAGTATACATCACATATAGTAGTGATGAAGATATTGAGAATGGAAAGAGGTGTGCATACAAGAGGAGACTTTTTATAAGACACATTTGAATGTAAGCTGTAATAAATATAATGTAGTATATGTAATATACTTACTCTCTCATCTTCTATACCGCTTTATCCTGTATTCTCTGTATATCCTGTAAATTGACCACACGCCTGTGAAGGCCTTGTGAGTGATCAGATCCCAAGACCCTGTCCACTCCTTAATAATTAAAGTTTCTGTTATTAAATCACTTTCAAATCACGCATTATTTATCATTCAGCGACTATAAACCGTAGCATATTACCAGAAGTACAAATTGTGGACACCTGAGAAATCACCCCCATACGTGCATTTTAAATTATCCAACTACAATTCAGTCTCCCATTTGCTGTTTTAGTACACAACAGTTAGTTCTGGTCCACTAGTTTGATTGGACGAGCGGCGTTCCGAGAGTGTTTATATTTAGTATAACTGTTTCACTGTTTCTATCACTCCACTTGTCTGTGTTCACCACATAACACTTCTATTCTAGCAACAGTCTCACTGAAATGCACTGAAATGTGAAAATCATCAGATCATGATGAAAAGACTTGAACAGGAATGTACAGTACCAACCCGATGTGTGTTAGATAACCAGTGAGCCAGTGGGCTATCAGTGAGTGCAGCTTCTTCAGGATCTAATGTCATTCGAAGAACAAAAAGATCAAAATCACACGGCCGTATTGCTTTCAAAATGTCAGCTCCTCAATATAATTTTTATTTATTAAATTGTTGTATGAAAGCAATATTAGTAATTCAGCTATTCAGTGTGTGATATTGTTTAAATAAACCTTTCTGGCAAGGCTTTTCACTCAATTTTTGGAGCATGGTTGTGAGCATTAGTGAGGAGGTCAGGCATTGATGCTGGGGCAAGAAGGCCTGGGATGCATCTGTTATGACAGAGATGGAGATTCTTTTCTTTATCAAATTATTATCAAATGAGTCAGAGAGACTGAATTCAAATGATCTCTAAACAAACATAATAATATTTTTTTTCTCACAACATTTTTTTTCTCACAGGGTGTGTCTTTTCATCCTACCTGTCATTACATATAGGGGGATAGTGTCCGTCCATGTGCCATCCAGCACATTGGGGCATTTGTGGCCCACAGATGGATGGGTCAGGATGGGTCCATCCATATACTGTTGCTCATATGGCTGCAACATGCACTCTAGAACTCTAATGCAAAGCTAGGCATCAGATGGGTCTTGGTTGTTTCAGTACATTTGTGGTGATAGGTAAGTTTGTTTAAAGACTGAAGCTGTATTAGTGAAGCTGTAGTATAGTTGTTTCCAAAGCAAGTATAGTCATGGTGTCTATAGACTTTTAGTTTAGTTACTATGACTGAAATCACAAGACACCCTCAGTGTTGGCAGTTATTAGACTGGTCACAAATAAATAATGCCAACTTGGATCTGATGTGTTCATTTGGTAGAAAGTTCAAGAATAGTGATACATACACTACCTGGCCAAAAAAATAAAAATAATAATAAAATGCCACTAATTTATAATTAAAGTCATTAATATGGTTCAGCTGGCAACAGGTTATTTAACCCTACTTATGAATTAAGTAGCTTATCATTTCTTAAACAACCAGGTAAAAGAAGATGTATCCTGAGGTTGTGGCAGATGTTTCAGAAGGATCAAATTATTGTCCTGCATCAACAATTTAAACAACGAAGGAGATTGCTGAAACTTCTAAAATTGAGAAGAAGTGAAATATGCATTGTTTAAACCTGGAAGAATAGTAGTAAGGCTTTATCTTAGAAGGAGGTAGGAGATAGGATCGGGGAAAAAATGATCATGACCAGAGATTGCTTACGCATTTGGTGAAATCAAAACTTTTAGATATGTTTAATAGTGAAAGTAACAGCATTTCAACAAACATCAGCTCAAGAGATTGGGACTAAACTGCTGTGCAGCCTTTAGAAAACCACTCACCAATGAGGTTAATATAAGAAAAAGGCTTGCTAGATAGCACAAAGATTGGTCTTTGGAGATTGGGGAAAAAGTTCATGTGGTGTGATGAGTCCAGATTTACCCGGTTTGAGAGGGACGGGTGCGTCAGGGTAAGAAGATAGTCCGATGAAGTGGTGCACCCATCATGTTTAATGCCTACTGTACCAGCCTGCGGAGGTAGTGTTGCTTCTGTTGGTCAGGTCTAGGCTCAACAACGTACAGTACACTGAAGCAATATACTGAATAATCTTTTTTTTTTTTTTCATTAATGGATTATTTCTTCCCTGATTGCATGGGCATATTGCAAGATGACGATGCCAGGATTCATCAGGCTCAAACTGTTCAGGGAGTATGAGACATCAGTTCCACACATGGACTGGCCAACACGGACCAGTCCAGGCCTTAATTCTATTGAGAATCTTTGGGACGTGCTGGAGAAGACTTCTCGCAGCGGTCCGCCTCTCCTATCAACAATACAAGATCTTGGAGAAAGATGACTGCGACTGTTGTGACATTGCATGAGCTTAGCGAAATGATGCCACAGAGAATGTGTGCTGCAATCAGAGCAAAATGTGGTCCAATGAAATATTACAGTGTGTGATTTATTTACTTATTTATTTATTTATTTTTGTATGTGTGGTTAAAGAAATTAAATGTTATAGCACATACTGTACTTACATAATGTGTATGATGGGAGGAGGATCATGGAATTTCTATCAGAGTGCATGAACATCAGGAATAATAACTTAATCAAGTTACCATAGCACTTGCAATAATGTAAATGCTGTAAGTAAAACCTAAAAGCAGCTACACTTGTCACGAGTCAGATTTAACCCGGTGTAAACAAAGATTAAACGCGTAGCATCTAACGCTAGTACAAGAAGCGAAGCTAGCGCGCATAGCATTACATTCCGCATAGCTACCGCGCCAAGTCTCTTACCTTCCAGTGTCTAATGAGAAACTCCTGGTTCCTCCTCCTTCCCCGCTCCGTCCTGCACCTGCAGCAGGCGATACAATACAGCACAGGACAATAACTCCTCTTATTAAATATCGAAGAAAGCGCAGAAGTGATAAGTTGAGGAGTTTTCAGTGGACAGCGCTAACTCTGCCGCTCTGCTCCAAAGTTGGTGCGCGTGCATACGTTGCTATGGAAACGCCTCACCCGGGCTCTGAGGGACGGTTGTCATGGGACACCGTTTATTATGGGTGCGCAGAGTGTAAGGGCAAGACGGAGGAACTCCTCATTGTACGAGCAAACCGCCATGTTGAACCAGAGTCATATTATTAAGATTTCATATTATTATTATTATTATTATTATTATTATTATTATTATTATTATTTAGGATCATTGAAATTAATCAAGGTTTTTTTTTTTGACTCCGTCTGTCTGCCTTAGTCCTGCACTTGAAGCTCAGACAATTAATTAAAAGGAATGTTTTAGTACTTCAGTAAGATTATTCAGTGATGTGCTTTCTTTCGTCTTCTTATAAATGCTAGGAACAATATAAAACAGATCATTCAAACTGAAGCATACAAAAGCCAATTTATTATTATTATTATTATTATTATTATTATTATTATTATTATTAATGTATTTATGTATTTATTGTTAATCTATCTCACTGTCTGTTTACAATAGCCGTAACAAGTTTGGACACATGTTTCTGCATTCTAGAATGATACTGAATTTTTATTTTTCAAAACTTTAAATTGACACTTATTATATGTAATTTAGTAATTCATTCCAACAAGAACAGCAACAGTCACGAAAGTCAGCTGTTCTGAGACATTTCTTGCAAGAACGGTATTGTCAAGTGTGTTTTCAAGTCCCATCAAGCATCATGATGAATCTGGCTCTCACGAAGACCATCCCAGAAAAGCAACACCAAAACATACCTCTGCTGCAGAGGAGAAGTACATTTAGAGTCACCAGCCTCAGAAATCACCAATTAACAACAATCACCTCAGATTAGAGGCAGCATGAAGGCTTTACAGAGTATAAGTAGTAGAGACATCTCAATATCAACTGTTCAAAGGAAAATTATTGTATATTTTGGACAGCATTGTTTTACTATTTAGAAAGTAATAAAAATCAGGATAGACCATGGAATTAGTGTCCAAACTTTTGCCTGGTAGTTTGTCCATCTACAGTATATATCTTAAACCTACGTCATTAGTCTATGGAATGTAGGGGAAACTGGAGTACCTGAAGGAAGCGCACTAAGTACAGGTACAGGTAGAGCATGCAAAGTCCACACGCACATACTGGAAGCAAGATTCAAACCTCCATTCTATGAGGGGACAGCGCTAACCACTAAGCCACCATGCCACCCCATGGGAAATGTAGAACATATAAATAAATAAATACATAAATAAATAAATAAATCATGACTCCAGGACAAGTGTTTTTTTTTTTTTTTTTTTTTTGCTGTAAAATCTGTTATGGAAACCAAAGTCTAGCCTGCTTAAGCATTCATAGTGGCCTCTCGTTAATTATTTTATAAGCAATCCCTCAACAATACTTCACGCCGTCAACATCTCAGTCTGAAATCTTTTAGCATTCAGCACAGCCTGATAATTCTCCTATGTGCTGCTCACGGCTCACAGCACAATGTAACACAGACACAGTGAAACCGGAGTAAATACCGTATCTGCAGCACTTTGCCGACATGAAGAAATGTATTACAGGTGAAAGAAATAAAGCTGAACACAAGATTAGTGACAATTCTCCTGGACAGGATGTAAGTTCCAAAATGTCTGAATTGCTGAATCAATCCTTTTAATACAAAAGAATAGGACAGCTGTTGCACTTATGGACACCGTCATAAATCAGAACGATGGGAAGAGTGTTTTTATAATAATGTTATAATTCAGCCTTTAAGCAGGTGAATGTTCAAGTGTGCTTGCAAGTGATGTCTTGAGGGTCCTTGCTAATAATCACACTAAATTCCGTGGTAGAGCTTTATGTAAGTAGGTGGGAAGGGGGATAAGACTCAGAGAATAATAATAATAATAAATAGTTTTGCTTCAGCTTTATCCTGTAGTCAGGGTTCACGGTTCTTAGGGCACAAGGTAAGGTACATCCAGGACCAATCCATCGCAGGGTGCACACACATATAGTACACACAATCACACACTAGAGGCAATTTGAGAATTGCCTAAACTGCATGTTTTTGGAAACCAGAGTACTTGGATGAATCCCACCAAGCATGTGGAGAAAAGGAAAACTCCATGCACATAGACCAGGAGGGAGGAATTGAACATGAACCCTGGAGGTGCAAGGAGACAGTGAAACATGCAAGCGCATTTCAAGATTCATTTATCATCCCAATTGCAAACAAATAACGCAAACAGGAATATCAGGGTCAATAAACACGTATCCGACATTACACAATTAGCTATATGACCAAATCCTAAAGTATACTGTAGGTGTAAAAAAAAGAAAAAAGAAAGAAAGATCTAAATTAATATACTAATAATCTTGAGAGGAGACTCCTGACCTTCTGCTGTATCGCTGATTATATTTTATGAGAAAGCACTTTTCCTTCCCTGGTACTGCGTGACAAAGCTGCAAGTTAATATATAGTAAGGCAGTCAGGTTTGTCTGCCCCAGTGCAAAACATTACTGCATTACATTATGTTACCTTACATACGATGCTATTCAAAAGTCTTGACCCCCACCCCCCCTTTTTTTAGATATATATTTTTGCTCCCAAGGAGACAGGCTTGCTTGTATTTTAATGTAGTCTTAGGGAATAGTTCTCCAGTCTTCCTGAAGGACTCATTTTCAGTCCAGTCCCTGTGCCTGTCCAGTTTTAGAGCAATGTGACCTATTAATTATTCAAGCACAAAACCAATCTAACGTAAGTATGAACTAGTGAGAAACAGGCGCAGATGATGACAGATGATCAGGCCGGTGATTAGTATACTGGTGTGGAAGATGTGGCTAGAACAGACGAGAGGGGACATGAGGTTGCTGCTGAGGTTGTAACATAAACAAGGCAATTTTTTACATTGTATCTTTAGGCACATCACACAAAACATTTCTTTATTTTAAACTCCATTATTTCATTTATTTTAATATAAAGATAGGGGGGGGGGTCAATACTTGTGTACAGTACTGTGTACAGTAAATAAGCCTAATTTGCCACTTTGCCAACTATTAGACATCATTAGTGACTTTAGACTTCAGGGTTCTGTTTTTATTGTGGGCTTAATTGGGAATTCAGAAAGCATCTATACACACACCATAGCTTCAACAGATACGTTTAGTTGAAGATGACTTGGAGGAAGGAGAAGAGCCGTCATTGTTTTCATTGCAGGGACGATTTGATATGCAGCAGTGGGCTCTAAAAATGACAAACTGCTTCAAAGACTATGAAATTATTTTCCCATCCTGACTTAATGCAACTCCCTGGGCAAAGCAGGGGATTTTTGTCATTATAAGAAATACTTAAACACAATACAAATCTTAGTGTATTGCATTGTTCATTTTAAGTAAACTACATATGCAAGTGCTTTAGGAAAGTGGTTAGTTTAGCAAATACGATTTTACCTGCAGGTAAAAAAAAAAAAAAAAAAAAAAAACCGCTTCAAAGGTTCTTTTTTTTTTTAAACCAAATCTCTCTCTCTCTCTCTCTGAGTGTGTGGTTATAATTGAGGGAGATTCATGCATAAAGGGGTGGTGGCTGAATGTGTGAGTGACATTATCTGAGACTACTCTACCCACTCCATCTTTAAGGCTTAGAAGATTTAATGTTTAATCTCTCCTTCTTTAAATATAAGATTTTAGAGCAGGGTCATGAACTTCTGCTCTCAGGGAGGCCAGCTCTCAGGAGATGTGCTCTGCAAAAAAAAAAAAAAAAAAAAAAAAGATGACAAATTGCATCCGGTGTGCCACTGCAGTGGTACTTAGACTAGAAATGTGAAGGAGAGCTAGAGAGAATATTCTCAAGGGTCAGCTGTCTGCTACACTTCTAGCACTTGCACTTTGTTTTTAAAAAGCTGGGGATAGAGTAGTGGTTAAAATGACAGACTGAAAAGGTGAAATGTCTTTCCATCCATGTTTTCTAGGATTAACCATTTACCCATTTGCCTTTTTGTAAATCCTGCTTTCCATGGTACTGTACATCTGTCATAGTTTCACTATTACTTATACCAGGGTGCTGATGCATTCTTGATTCTGCATAGTCAGTGGGTGTTGATTATTTGTCACTAGGGCTGGCTACACTGAAAATCAAAGGTTTATTATTAATTCACTCAATCTAATAATGTTCTATAATAACTCACAAGGACAAGTATGGCAGGTGCTTAAAGTATTTATGTCTTCAATGCATAAGTTTTAGTTAATAAAATAAATCATAGCAAAATATTCAATCTGGTATGTGAAGCTTTCTGGGAGGAATGTTTATACGTAGCTGCTATGATTTAATTGAACAGGAACAGGCTTATCCATGACACACCATTTTTTAACAAATAAATAATTGTCAAACTGCTGCGGTATAAAAGGAATAAAACATGTTTTTACCATAATCGACGTGTTGAGGTAACCGACCCATAGTTGATTCTTTTCCTATAATAGCACTCTCTGCTTTTTTACATTTTTATTTAATTTTTTTACATAACATACTGACATGGTGTGTGTGTGTGTGTGCATGGAGTTTGCATGTCCTCCCCGTGCTTGCTGGGCTTCCTCCTGGGACTCGGTTTTCCTCCCACTGTCCAAAAACATGCAGATTAGGCTAATTGGTGTTCCCAAATTGCCTGTAGTGTGTGAGTGAGCATGTCCTCATGCCCCAAGTCTGCAGGGACAGACTCCAGACCCTTCGCAACCCTGGATTCAATTCAATTCAATTCAATTCAATTTTATTTCTATAGCACTTTTAACAATGGTCATTGTCTCAAAGCAGCTTCACAGAAATGAAAAGAAAATGAAAAAGAAAATTACTGGAAGTGTATATGTGTAAGAAAAATGTGTCTAGATGATGAGATTGTCCCTGACGAGCAAGCCAAGGGTGACGGCGACAGTGGCAAGGAAAAACTCCCTGAGATGGCAATAGGAAGAAACCTTGAGAGGAACCAGACTCAACAGGGAACCCATCCTCATTTGGGTGATAACAGAAATTATATAACATCATGTGTGTTATGCAGCTGAAAGTTCGATATAACAGAAGGTCTTTAAATTAACATGTAGAATGTGGATACAGGATAAAACGGTATAGATGATGATGAGTGATCCTAACATGAGTCATGTCTATTACAAAGATCACTTCTTATGTTTAAGATGATAATTAGTATACAACCCTAGTCAACCAAGTTAGTGAAGTAGTAGGTGGACGAGGCGAGGTCTGATTGTAGGTGTATCTGTATGTGTGTGCATGTATGTGGCAGGAGGGGGCGAAGGGCTCAGTGTGATTTGGATAGAATAGGAAGGTGAGTCAGCAAGGGTGCTAATGCAGAAATGAGCAGAACTGATGCGCGCTCACTGAACAGCCGCAGGCTCCCCGAATAAGCCCCCAAATGTGTTTCGCCTCATTTCCCCCCACGCACACACACACCTGCACCCAGGAGCTCTCGGCTCCTCCAGCTCGTGCGCGTACATCATCCATACTCACTATGCTTCTCATGGTTAAATAGATCCAAATTATTACTCGTGGCCTAAATAAAGGCTGTGTGCTTTTGGAAAGGCAAACTGCATAATGTTTAATGTGCAGAATGACTTAATGGATTTAGTTTCGGGGAACTGCTGCAGACAGCTATCTCAGGGATGTTGTAGCTAGATGAGAGGAACAGGCTTACCTTCAGGCTGATTCCTTGATGTTTCCCTCTAGACGTGGACGAACGTACAGCACGCTGATACTTCCAGAACACCCAGTAGAGGAAACATTATACCACAGTAACAAACATTTCCTGTCTTCAGAAATAATAATGTCATTTCAAGGCACTGATGCATCTAAAAGTAATTGAATAAAACTAATAAAATCCTTAAAGCTTACTGATGGATACTTTTAAGGGTGATAAAGTCCTAACAGCCTTTCTAATTCATTTTTATTAGATTTCTCCCTCCCAGCTGCCTACTGAACTATTTCTTATAATAGTAACAGCTTTATTTAAGAACAAAGTATTTTCAGTACCTATCTAGCTATATATCTTATGCTACCTAACATATACATTTCATTATGTAATTCTGCATAATATACAGTACAGTAATTATCTATCAGAAACATTACTCAGTATCCTGTAAGTCACTTTATTCCAACATACATGCATTAGCAATTCTGTAATACCAATTGTTTACATAGTGACATCTTGTTTGTTCACAACATTTAACAACATATAGCACATTTAATTATAACGGTAAACACAACAATAACACATTATAACGCATTAGATAAAAAAAATGAAACACAAACAGCATTTTAAATGTAATTCCAATCCACTCTAAATGGACACGGGTGGCACAAGGGCATGGCCTCTATTGATCCGAAGAGGCATTAAAAGATTAAAGGTTTATCGCCTGCCTGTGGTGTTGACAGTAGTCTCAAGTCATTAGCGTCATTAGTATTAAGCTGATCCCATCAATAACAGCTTGGTTGAGCAACCCTTCTCCCAGGGGGCTGCTCCTGGAGTGGGAATCCGCATGCCAGCTTAGATCCTCACCCCCTGGAGCTCCCAATCTATCTGGCAACAACTTAGACAGAGAGCAAAACAGAGAGGAATAAACAAGCCCATCCCAGGTCAGAGTTCAGCGCAACCGTCAGATCGTTTAGCTCGCGAACGGTTTGAGGCAAGAAAGTAAATGCACCCCATGGCTTTGGTTTGGGTGAGCTTGCCAACTTTGGGCGTATCAGTGTTAGAGATTGTTTTTGGTAGAAAAGATCCCGTCACCTTGTTGAGTGGGTGTTAAGATCTCTGAGTGTTAAAATAAGACAAGGAGCGGTGTCAGGATGGCAATGTGAATATAAGTAAAAGTGACACACTATCACAGAAAGATCTGAGAAGAATCCACTGAATATTTCACAAGTGTGAAAGGATTAATCTCTCCGGGGGCACCATCGGCGTGTGAATGCCTGGTGTGCGCTCATGGTGAGCCCGTTTGTTACAATAATGGAACGAGTTCCAGGTTCAGCCTGGGTGAAATTGTTCGCCCAGATTTTCCGAGCTCTAATAAATCGTTTTACACCTTCCATTAGCTCTTCTTTGCACATTTAATGGAGCTCGATAGGTGTTAGAAATAATACGAGCTTCTGCTGACCCTTAATCATGTCTTCTCGGTTTCCCCCCCCACTTATATTACTGTAAAATTGGACCTATAATTATTCGCTCATTACATTCTATATTTATTTTAAGATATATATATATATATATATATATATATATATATATATATATATATATATATATATATATATATATACACACACACACACCACACACACTATGCGTATACTGTTCACTGAACAAATTGATTAGATTGTTCCTGTCTTTGGTGGACCATTTTATTGAGTAAGTAAAAGCTAAATTATTATCCGTACACCATCCATCCTCTAGAACTCATCATGTAGTGCAGCTCCTTCTGCCAGTTCCAGTGCTCCCAATAGCAGAAGAGCTCCAGTGCTGTTATCCTTTACCAGGATAATGAAAGAATGATCAGCGTAGAAAAGTTTGGGCTTCTCCACTTGCTGTTCCTCTTCTATGCCATCCTTCCTGCCTGAATCAGACGCCAGTTCCAGCGATGCCCAATGAAGAACATCTGCCAGATAAGGCTTGCCATTCCCAAGACTTGAGAAATCTGCCACCGTTTGGTCCCAGGCATCGACCACACCCAGTGCGGCTAACTGCTTCTGAAGGAATAGATCATACGGACAGTGACCAAAAGAAAAAAGAAAAAAACATGCAAGGTTTACATGCAATTACTCAGCAGTAAAAGACTACAGAGTGCATGCAAAATGGTCCATATCAATTATGCACAGAAAATTTAATTTCAAAAGCAGCTAAAGCATCAGCCAAGGGTCGTAATTCTAAAGATAAAACATTTATGGCTCTTATGACAGTCAATGGTTTAATATATAAAAAAAACACACACACACACAATTCTCCAGACAGATATGAGCAAATGAAAATACATACTCCCGGTAAATCAATGACATTTCAAAGATTTGTCCTCATTCTTCCATATTGTCTCTCATATCTTTTGAAAGTGTAACAGAAGCCCATAAGGGCAGGGTACAATTCATGCTGGACAACGGCGGCAGAAGATGGCGACAAGGGAAAAGTTGTTTATGAATAATTTAGGAATTGATCCCTCTGACCTCAGCCCTCGCTTGTTTTCCTTTCTGATATAAATTCAACAGAAAAAGCTGTGTGGCAGGTAGTTTATATTCCCACTGATGATATACGTTAGAAGCCTCAGCGCACTCTGAGAGAGAAGGAGTGTATGTACATAGGAAGGATTGAGGGACGCCTTACGGAAGATTAGTGCTCTCTACACTGTGGCCTCGGGTAGTGTGGGCCGTGTGCAACATTACCCGTCACGGCTCCCGGGGGGCTGGAGTTCAATCCAGAGCACGAGGGTGATGTTTCAAATATTCTCCACACGTCTGCATAGGATACTAGCAGTTCTCCCGGTTTTCTCTCTTAAACCTGCTGATACAGTAGGTGGACTGGCAATGCCCCAAATGTGAATGTGTTTTTGTGTGATGGACTGGCATCTCGTCCAGGTTCCGTCTTCTCACCCAATTTGTCAAGGATTCTTATTATAACCAGGATAAAGTTGTTATTTAAAATAGACGAATGAAATACATTTTGGTCCAAACATTGCACCTGAAATTGGTCCCAGCATTCCAGCTTCTGTTGTTGTATACTGCTTATAATTGCTCCATATGTTACAGTACATATGGAGACATATTACATATTTGGCTAATGTTTAGAAGCTGTATATCCAGAGGTGCTGCTTGTCAACAAGCAATCCAGGTAACTCCTTGAGGCCCCAGGCCAGTAGAGGGCCCCCAAGGCCTGACAAACGTATTTATTATTTATAAGATAATGGTGATGAATGCTGGCTGCAGAGCCGCCCCCTGCACTGTTTTTTGCCTAGGGCCCCAACAGACTCTAGATTCACCTCTGCTTATATCCCTGCTTTCCTTATGCCAGGAGAAAAAAAAATGATAATGAAACAAACAATAGAAAGGCAGTGACAATCCTAGTTACCTGTGTAACACAGTACAATCCACAACAGCTCTCAGAGACCACAACTTCTCTCTCTCTCTCTCACACACACACACACACACAGCACCACTCTAATGCACTTTTATTGTCCTCATCTATTATTCTTCCTCCCTCCACTTCATCACTGTCTCTGTCCGTGCCTCTACCACCTTGGTAGCATTCTCATCCCTCATCTGCCCTCTTGCACTCATTGCATCCTCCCCGTTCCCATGCACTGCTCATTTCTCACACTTGCCTTTTCTCACTTTAAGTGCACGTCAGCCAAACGGCACTCTTTCAACCCGTCCACCTTTCCTCGTCCTCGTTCCGACCTCTGTCTAAGGTCTGTCCTTCTCCCTGCAAAAACTCAAGTGCTGTAAAGTCACCTGGTTCCTCCAATTTAATCCTCTCAGATACTTTACTGCAACTTTGTCAGGAAGACCAAAGGTTTACTGCATGCTGATTTTCTCCTCTGCAGTCTAATCTTGGCTCACGAACACCTTGACTATGTGTCTTTTTGCTACAATATTGTTGTTGCCAGGAACAATAACATGCAACATTTGCATGCTTTTTTTGTGGGATGCTGAAGTAAAGAAGATTCACTTCCTTTTTTTTTTTTCTTTAAATCCATGATGAAATTTTGAGTGTGTGCTGCCACCACTGAGACTGGGAAATGTTCATGATCACTGCAGGCGGCTGACAACAGAAAAAAAGCCTGTTCTAGCTCTACCAACATTACATGGCCATTAGTTTTCAGCCACTTGAGGCCAACACTATATAATTTAGCCCCATTCTGACCAGTTAAATGGATGCGAGTTCAGCTTAAAAGGGCATTCGAGCATGAAGCCCTTATTTGATATGTTATTTGTCATGTTATGTAGTATTTTGTAGTGCAGTATTGCAAGTGTCAGCCTCAGCAATTTGGCAAAAATTCACTTTTTTTTTAGTTTATGTTAGCACTAATGGACTTAAAATGGCCAGAGTCCAAAAGGTAGAAATCAGCTAGCAACTAAAGGTGGTGGTTTTTGCCAATTTATAGAAAAAGATGCAGAAAAATTTCAACCATGCAAAAAGTACTTGATGGCAATAAAAAAAAAGCTACACTAATATGGCTGAAAAATAAATAAATCCCTGATGTATATACAGTATGCGCGCACATACTCAGCACTTCTGATCAGAAGAGCTTATGAACTACTGTGATGTCTAAAGAAACTGTTTCCATTTTCAAGGGACACTTGTCCTGTCGGTCTCAGGAGAAGTGTAAAAATTAAGGAATAAAACATGACGAGGCCTGTTCTTGAAGGAGAAAAGAAAAAAGTGGTGTGAGCTGCAGCTTGGCATGGAGCAGACCTACTGTAATAAGTGTTTTATTACTCTTTTTTCACAGTGATTACATTCATAATATTTGATAGTATGTTTTAATTATTTTTTAATCAATTAATAAAATATGCTTTTCAACTGTTTAGAGTTACATGCAATTTTGTGGAACATCCATTAGGCAATTTAGTTTTTGCTATCACTTATATTAGAGCGGCTATAAATAGTCATGCCCTAGCCAGCCTGTCTTTTTTTTCTTTCTTTCTTAAAAATAAATAAACGCAGCTTGTCTTGTTGCTGAGAAACCGGAAAGCACAAATCCCTCAATCCTGCGGTCTCTCCCATGGCTGAAAATTGACAAATGCTGCCTCTTGAATTTCACACTCCCCTGCTTATGTCATGTCATGCTTTTATGCTAGTTTTTGAGGCTAATAAGTTCCCCTGTGGACACCTGACCATCACCCATACAGTATATGCTTGTAGCACTTTCCATTCCAGATCAAATCCCCCTTTGCTGTGATAATAACCTCCATGGCTTTTGATTTAAGACCCTGGCTGTGAGGATTTGTGTTCGTTTATCCACAAAAGCGTTAATGAGGTCAGGCACTGATGTTGGACAAGGAGGCCTGGTGGCGCGGTTGATGTTCCAGCTCTTCCTAAAGATTGTGGTTGAGGTCAAGGCTCAAATTCTTTAAGACCACTTGAGCTCTTCTATGCCAATCTTGACACATCGTGTGTTCATGGAGCTTGCTTTGTAGACAGGAGCATTGTCATGGTTGGAAAAATGTTTCTATATAATTGTCCGGGGTCCGGGTTCGATTCCTGGCCAGGCTCAATTCCCATCATGGCCGAGGAGTTTGCATGTTCTCCACGTGCTTGGTGGGTTTCCTCCCACAGTCCAAAGTGGAAATAATGGCTGCAAACGTCTGTCTACAGCGGAATCACAGCCATCTTGATATGGAAGCACAACAGCACTTAATTTTGTGTGAGTCTCTAACTTGATAAGTTTTAAGATGAATGAACAGAAGAAGAATTACTGATATGCTTACCGGCCGTGCCCTGAACTGGTAGAGGGACAAACACACACGCATGCATGATGTGCCTGAAAATCTCTGTTTATTATTAGCGAAAAAAGCATATTTAAGTTTTTGGCCAGGTACCTTGTGTCACATACGGGTACATAAAAAGTATCATTGGATTCATAGAGAGAGACGCGGTGATTGACATATGATAGGAAATACATTGGCATTTTTTAAACAAACCCTTTTCCAGTGGACACGAGCTGTTTGTATGGATATTCGTCTGAACACGGGCTATAGGAAGTGCTACCATATAAGGAATCAGGAAGCACAATGAGGGGGTTGTTTTAAGAGCGTAGAAAGTTCACATCATATTACAAAACCTTACAATTTCTTAATCAACTCAAGCACCTTTAATTCTGCATCTAAGAAACAACATTGAACCTGGAGAGATCTCTTTCTCGGGACGACTCTGTCACCTCCGTCAGGAACAATAAGCGTGCTCACAATAACAGACTAATTTTTATTTTGAGTGCGCTTTTATGACTGCACTCCTAAGGGAGGAGGGTAAAACCTGGCTGAGATGCAGGAAGTTTGATATCTCAGACAGTTTGGGAAGACTGAGAGTTTGCTAGATGAGCTCAGTGGGAGGGAGAAGGAGACAGAATGAGGGAAGAGCTGTCGGATGAATGTGGCACTACAGGGCCATGGTTTTCTTGAAATAAATGCAGAAAGTGTGTGATGTGTCACGCAGTAATGCGTCACCCCAGACTGCTTGCTAATGCACTAAACGTGACTGGCGGATGAAGGGACAGTGAAGGAGCAGCGAAAGTAAAAGCAAGATAGAGAGAAAGTAAACATGGTTCTGGTGTAATGCCTTTCACTGGGTGGAAATTGAGCATGTCACACTCTCTGCCCTAAGCGCAAATCTTTTCTTTCATTCCCATTCCCTTGGTTTGTTACTTTGATTAAATAAATGTTGCTAGTTTCTCCGATTATTCCCTTACATTTGCACATCTGACAAACTACACATGTTCATATTACGGGAGCAGGATACTGTTATACATCACTGTCAACATCTGTCTAAAACAACAAAAAGCCACCGTGCGAGATTAATGGATGAGCATGCCACAGGACGTGGGTTCGATGCGTCATCGACGCATGACGCTGCAGCACCGGGACTTTTGCATTAGTGCGTTTTCCTACCCCAAACCATATGTTTTATTCAGCCTTACGGCTTCTTAGCCACCTTTCCTAAAAAACACGCCTCTGAGATTATTCCAGGTTCTTTGTCATTCATGTCTTATTCACGCTAGCCCTAACACACACTCTCTCTCTCTCTTTCTCTCTCTCTTTTCTGGATCCCAGCAGTTCCTGCATCAGTTATTTATTTATCCCTCTCACATCTTGTTCCGCCAGGCCAACTTTACGACGTTTATCAGCTCATGAAAAATCATGAGTGCTTAGCGAGGGTACCTGGCTGCTGAAAAGGGAATTAGGATTGTAAGGCTGTTTGTGTCAGTCTTCCACAGCTTCCTCCTCTGCAGCATAATGGATTACCACATATGGATTGATCGTTGTCTTTTACATGGAGTTAGTCAGCAAATTACTCTTCCAGACGGGCACTGACGGCAGCTCCGAGGGCCTGCTGTACATCAGTGATAAGCAGATTATACGGCAGATACTAAACAGAACGGAACATAAATAATCTACATACGCTTAAAATAATTCTTGGTTGCTTCGCTGTGGTGCAACCAAAGGTTGAGATGCTAGCCTTCAGTCTAGGGCGCCGGGTACCACCCTGACAGATGTAGCCTACTTTACAAGACGTACTCAGTGTGTTTGCTTGAGTTCTGTTGTTTCTCAGGCAGAAAAAAAAAAAAAAAAAAAAACAAAGTCCACACTTCCCAATTACAGCCCTGCACTGACACTCAGAGCCTTGGCACTCTGGTGTGTGGATTTCTACAAGTGCGCGACTACTTTTCAGTTCAGAGTGGGTCTGGTTGTGTTTGTGTGCGTCTAGCTGCTAAGAATCAGACAGACTGTAACCTCGTGACCCCACTTCCTCGTTAGGGAAACCCAGCCTCAGTCTTGTTAGCTGTTAACGGTCGGCAATAACTGCTCCTTAAGAGCAGTCCTGCTGCACCGCTGCCATCCGTCAGGGCTATTTTTACCCTCCCCTGGTTCTCACTTCCCCCCCCCCGTCTCCCACATCCGACTTGTTCTTTTTTTTTTTTTCTTTTTCTTTTTCCAACCCCTATGCCTCGTTTCACCTCCCACAATCCATGTATACTGCACAGCATTCCTATTTGGGTCAGACCAGGCCTGGGATGATGTGAGTGCTAACATGGCAACTGCGTAGCGGTGCAGAGGAATCCGCATATAGCATCTCCTTCACTCAGCCACACAGAGGCAGCGAGCGTGACAGAAGAAGTGAGAACAGCTAGAACCGGGACCGAGCATGCGTCAGCAGCCTTGGATGATGGCTGGAAAGACAGGGGTGTAAACACTATTAACGCATAGAGATGGAGGGTGTGTTTGCACAGCTCAACCCAATCATGGAGAAGAGGTGAGAGAGAGACAGAGAGAGACACTGAGGCAGGGAGCGTAACATGGTCTTGCTGCAGAACTTTGATCACTTCATTGTTACTTGAGCATCAACTAAGATTTCCTTATATACTGACGGACAAAGAACCTTGAAATTATGCCTCTTTCGCTTTGCTTTTTTGTTTTCTTTGTTTTTGCATCCATAGTGTCACGTTCATGAAATAATCTCATGACGGTATTCTTTGACAGATTCATTGTCTGCAATTAAAGCATCTCTGGGCATCTGATAAGTATACTGCACTTCTCCTTTTGTTTGCACTTTTGCTGATATTACTGTCCTTCCTATATACCTTAGAGAAAAAAAAACTTCTCTTAACATGCACTGCAGGCTAGTGTCATTGGTCTGCTCCCTGAAGTATGCCCCAGTTTTCAGTTCAGTTCTTGATTAGTTTGGCTGTTTATACCGTGTTGAGCTTTTGTCTAGTTGTGAAGTCTTACCATGCCTTTCTCCCTCAGCTTGTTTTCCACAGTAGCTCTGACCGTGACACTCGCCTGTTTCCCTCATTTATGATTATGGATCGTCCTTATTAAACGTTACCTTCCTGTTCCTTGACCTACGCTACGGACCGTGACGATGACTCATGGATTGCTCCTAATAAATATCACAATGCTTTAACACACTTGTGTCCTGCATTACACAAATACTCTGCCAATCTTCTTATATACTGCACTGGCACTTGTGTGCTTTTTTTTTTTCTTTTTGCACAATCTCTCTGATATACCTATTTACTAGAGATGGGGGAAAATTGATTAATTTATGTGCGTTTCTTTTGTGTGACAAGCTATGTATTGCCACACTCACTTCCAAATTGATTTTTGAGCTAAACGACAGCTACAACGACAGCTCTTTAGCTCCTAGGAAATGCTTTAGGTATAATGAAACATCATGACCAGATGCACTGAAAAGTAGAAATGTGACAACGTGCATAGTGGAAATGCATTCTATTAATTACGCATCTAATGCAATTGCTCGGTTTAAACAGCGGTCACAATCAGAGCAATCCTCATGTCACATGATGGTGTTCTTTTACAAAGGATTCTCAGTTACGGCACCTGTGATTTGCTCAATATGTTCAATGTTGGGTTAATTCAGCTTCTCACAGACAAAAATGCACGTCTTTTCAGTCCTCATTTCTCTCCATTCAAATTTAAAGGACAAAAATAAAATCGCAACGAATCAAATCTGTGTCTAAAGCCTCATTCCATGTTGATGAGACATTTTCTTAAAGCACAACTCTAACAATAGGAGTGCACTTTGGGTACATGAACTGGCTTGCATTTACATAAAGAGCAACATTTTTCCAAAGTACTAAAACACAAATACTTTATACCACACGTCTGGTGGTTGTGCATACTTAAAATGTGACTCAAAGCAAATTTTCCCAAGTAGTGGCTTTGTTTTATGGGCTCACACCACAGGGCCATAGTTGTGGATTTGTGAACTGTCTGAGCCAGCAAACTGCGTAAGTCACTTAAACCTGCTGACCTGACACCATCTCTGATTAGGCTTCTGTTTGCTTGATGATATACTTTAGAAATATGACCTGACCTGGGTACGGTGATGGTGGTAAAATAATCCCAAACATAGAGTTCACTCTAAAGAGGTACCACCTCCCATGTTCTTGTTCTGTACCTCACGTGAAACATGGAAAAATTATTATTTCTCTGCAGTTGGATTCTCTAGACTATGTTTTTTTCTTCTTCTTTTTTTTTAATGAAAGTGGGTGAATATGTTCAATAGCCACTGGGAAGGTGGAGAGAAAGCAGAGGGAAAGAAGCAGTACAAGGCAATACTGCTTCACTGCCAGTGGGAGGGTGGAGGGTTAACAGAGCCTCTGGCCTGCAGTAATATTCCCTCAAATACTGAAAAAATACAGAGAAGTAGAGAGACGGACCATAAAATAGAAAGGCCAAGGTAGAAGTGCAGGAAAGATACAGAGAGAGCATCAGAAGCAGCAGGGAATTTTGACAAAAAAAAAAAAAAAAAAAAACTAATACAGCTCTATTCGTGTCATGTTGTCAAGAGGGGATGCTTGGCCTCTCCTCATGTGCCAGGGTATCACTTGTGAAAACTTTGCACATCTGTGCGTGCGTGTGTGCGTGTGTGCATGTGAAGCAAGTTAAGGCTATGGGTTTTATTCGGTAGAACCCTTGCTTCTTGCGCTCAAGTTAATGTCAGAATCTTGTACTTCAGTCCAGGTATGAGCACTCAGACATGACAGCAGCGGGGAGTGGACATCTGACACGGCTTGTATTTCCCATCCTAAATTACAATGTTTAATGATATGGTGTCCTACACTAGAGAATCCATTCAGCTCAGCTAGCGCTCAGGGAATAGCTTCACTCACTTTAATCTGTACCTGTCATGTTGAGCTAACCGCCGTCCTTGTACCCCCTTATCCCCTTCTTCTTTCTTCTGCTCTTCCTTCTAAAACAAAATGCACCACCTACAATGTCTTTCTCTACAGACGCTGTAAGAAGGCTATTCATCTATTCGTCCTTCAACACTATCCTGCTGCACTACTGTACCAACTGCCTGGTTGCCTGAAGGATGCATGGTTCTAGCTGGACTAGCATTTCTCTAGTCCTGTGGTACTGTAGGCCCAGAGGTCTAAACCAAACTCCACCTTTTCCTATTTGTCTTTCACATCCACCAAATCGCAGTCCGAACGCCGCATCTGTATTGGCCGACTTAGGTTCGGATTATGTTGATGCACAAATCCTAGCTTCAGCTGCTTCGAGGTTGAAGACGGGGCAATGTTTGTGCTGCTTTTTGGGATCCGGGTTTGCTGGAGAAGACCCAGAGGCTTCTAGCTCTCGGGGTAAACAAGAAGGTAATCCAGCAGGGCAATAATCATGCCATGTGTGCAGCTCTAGATTTGATGGAGAGCAGTATGCTTGTGTAGTCCATGCTGAGCAAGCTTCAAAAACAGCAACAGGCTGTAGCACAGTGCTGTGTGCCCAGCCTGAGAAAAAGAGAAGACAAATTGAACTCTGATCTCAGTTGTATAGAAATTTAAATGGATACAGGTGAGTGGCTGTCCAGCAAAAGAACAGAGCGGTTTTAAGAAGTAGATTACAGAATGAAAGGAAGAAGCTGGCACCATAGACGTGCATAATGAAAGAAGATTAGTTTGCAGGGAGAGAAAGAGAGAGAGAGGGAGAGAGAGAAAAAAAACACAAGCTGAAAGCTAACAACAAAAAAGGAGATGAGAGTCAATGTGGAAGAGAGAAATACTAAAGAAACACCCACTAATAGAGAACAGCACCCAGACCAGGAAGGACTGAGAGACGGCATGAAGGCAGATGAAAAATCTGAGGCGGAAAATGAAGTGATGAATGAATGTAGGGAGAGGGAGAATGAGTGGGAGGAATGGGCAGCCCTAGAGAAGGAGATAGATGAGCCAGGGTCAGGTGGAGAGGGGAAGGGGGAAAAAAAGATGCAGAGACAGGGAGATGACAGAAAGGAATGGATGATGGGGAGTGGAAACGATATGGGGGTAGACAGACAGAGAGAAGTAAAGATGTGGGAGAAGAAAGAAGTTAGGCGCTGGAGAATGAATCAGTTTATTCTCAGAGTGAGGGAAACTTTTTCTGGGTAAGAAAAGATACTACAAACTACATAGACTCAAAGGAGGACCGGGCCACATGTGCTGACACAGACTTACTGGCACAAACTGAGAAGCCAAACTGTAATTCAAAACTGTCAGACCTGTCCAAGCTGCACTGTACCAATAACAAATCAGTTAAAGTTCTGATTGCACTGTATACTTCAGACCCAGATTTGTTGAAGAGAGAGAGATCCAGAGAGAGAGAGAGAGACATACGCTCATCCCTGAAGAGGTACTACTCTCTGCCCAGACTCCTCCCTGGAGCAGGACTGGCCAACATGGCACTGGCTGGGCATCTGACCCGCTGCGGCCTCTCTTTTCTCGGCCTGGAGCAGCTGGCGGTTCATGCGTTTGCCCAGGCTTTACTTGAGCCTGTAAGAGCGTTGGCACAAAACTCAGGGCTGCCAAGGGACCTGCTAGTGCTCTCCCGGTATAAAGTGCATTTCTGGAGCGCAGAAGCAGAAAAGAAAAAAGGGGTCTGAGAGGTTGTTGAATCCAACAGTGTGTAAAAAGAATGCTGTTGAAGAGGGCTACAGTGGCAGCGCTATGCATTATCACTCAGCAACTAAGCCAAAACCCCTGAGAAGAGCTGATCTCAATATACAGAGCCTGCTCAGACAGGAAAATTGTCAGTGAAGAGAGAATGAAGATGAAAAAGCTATAAACTTTGAATTATAGGAGCACCTTAAAGCCCTGTATAGTTATTTATATATAACTATATATATATGCTAAATATCTGCAGGGCCTCGAAATGCATATCTGAGTTACTGTTGTTTTCTCTATTAGAAGCATTTATTTATGCATCACGTGGTTAGGTAAGTTTTAGGTAAGTTAAAGCTGCAAACAACAAAATCTAACTTTTATCCCGCTAGCTTTCAGGATTTTACGATAAAGAAAAAATGATAATGCATCACCCCATATGATAAGCAGGCTAAATAATCAGTCATATAAACTTCATGAACATATCTGAGTGTATATAAATTATACAGTACAGAATGCACTCAAAATACTTTTATATTACATTATATATACAGTATATGTCTTTTTTTTATTACATTTTTTAAAATAGAAAATGCTGCAAATAACGTGTCTTTTAATTAAAGGACATTTAAAATTTGCTTTCACTATTGCAGTAGCTATAGATGGTGGTGTTACTATTTTTGTACAACTAGAAGAATCCAAATTCTTCATGAGTATCATGTTTCGTGATGTGAAACACCACAACATCTAAGAAGGCAGCTTAACTGATAAAAGTTAAGCTTTTATCAGTTAACTAACTAAGTCTTTTCAGCTCTTCGAAGCAAATCAGTTTGGCTGCTCACAGCATCAGAATCACTTTAGCACATACTGTACTCTATGTACATTTATTAACCAATATAGAGAGGTATTTGCTTGTTAAAAATCCTATATTTTTATTATATCTTCACCAAGTAACCATTGGTCTCAGAGCTCCAAAGTGTGCGTGTTAATGCTAAGTTGATGTAATTGAAGTACTGCTGAGCCACAACTCAACGAAAAACAGCAGAGCTGGGCAACAAGCCAGGGTAGGGCTATCACCTTATATGAAGTCACAATAGGGGAAAATCTAATTGGCTAACTCTCCAATCCAAAAATATGATACAAAATGATTTTAAAAAAGCAGGGAATGATTTATTCTTTTTTTTTTATTTGTACACATAAAGGAGACCAATCTAAAAATGAGAGTCGAAAAATTACTCTTTAATATGGTTCCTTCAAATCTACATCACTGACTAGACACAGTCAGCTGACTAACTTGTTGCTACCAAAAAAAACAAAAAAAAAAAACAAAAAAAAAACTGGGAGATATCACAGCTTGCAAACGCTTTTTATAGCCAGCTAAAAGTCTTTCAATTCCTGTACTTGGGATTTTCTCCCATTCTTCCTTGCAAAGGGCTTCTAGTTCTGTAATATTGTGAACTACCCACAAATTTTCAATGATGTTTAAATCAGGTGACTGTAATGGCCGTTCCAAAACCTTCAGCGTGTCTCTCTTGAGGGATTCCATAGTGGATTTCCAGGTATGTTCAGGATCATTGTCCTTTTGTAGAAGCCATCCTCTTTTCAGCTTCAGCTTTTTTCAGATTTTGTGATGTGTGCTTCCAGAATTTGCTGATATTTAGTGGAATCCATTCTTCCCCCCCACCCATTACCTGTGCCACTGGCTGCAACACAACCCCAAAGCATGATAGATCAGCCCCAAAGCATGATTGCATACTTTTGACGTCGGATTTTATGATGGAGACGCAGGTAAGGTTCTTCTGCTGACTCTTCCATGAAGGTCTTGTGGAACGGTGCACCACCACTCCTAAGTCTGCTGAACCTTCCTGCAGGTTTTCTGCAGTCAAATGGGGGTTTTGATTTGTCATTCTGACCAGCATACGAGCACTTCTCTCCGAGAGTTTTCTTGGTCTTCCAGATCTCATCTTGACCTCCACAGTTCCCTTGAACTGCCATCTCTCAATTATATTTCTCACTGTGGAAACTGCAAGCTGAAAACGCTTAGCTACCTTCATGTACACTTCTCCTGCATTGTGGGCATCAATAATTTTCATTTTCAGGGTCTTACACAGCTGCTTAAAGGAATCCATGGTTGTTGAGTGTCCGCAAGTGTGTACACAAGGTTTGAAGAGGTAAAGTATTTGTAAAGCTTTGAAATTGGCATTTAGTAATGACAGCTGTTGCCATGCATCAGATCTAATGAGCTGATTAAGGTCTGAAACATTGCAAAAAGAATCTGAGACTCTGGAACTCTTAGGGTGCCCAAACTTTTTCACAGTGCCATAATAATGTTTTTATTTTTGTTCAATTTATGGCAAAAGAAGTAACTATGCATCAGGGCCTCGAAATGCATATCTGGTCAACAAGTATTTGCTGAAAATATTGTGCATTTCCATTTCCAACATCTTTTCAATTAGAAAATCACCAAAATCTGTTAATTATATGTGCATAGACAGATACATATATGTATATATGTGCATCTGTCTAATTACAGGCTTCCTAATGTGAATATAAACATTTAAAAAGTAGGCCAATATAAAATAATTGACACACTCTGACTAGTAGTGTGTGCCACTTGTGTGTGCTTTGTATCTGCAATCCGATGATGCATTACCTGTAGGCTGAGTGCGCTGCTGACATTGACCCTGGGCAAAGACAGTGCCATATTCATGCTTCTCAGCTTCCCCAGCCATTTCTCCAGCTGCTCGAGTGTCAACACGCGCTCCAACCTGGCCAGACTCTCCACATGGAAAGGCAACAGAACCACCATGCTGGCCTTTCCATCCCACAGTCCCAGCTCCAACACCTGCACCATATTCTCTACGTCTTCATAGTGACGGTACAACCCTGTAGACACATGCAGAAACAAAAGAGCTTGGTCGAAAAAATTATAAATAAATCTCATTTGTCCATCCACGTCATATGTTTTCACCAAATGTTTGCCTATCTGATATAGCAGCTGCATTGGTAAAGTTCAATGTTTTTCGAGCACAGATTCAGATAGATGTGCAGCCAATCTAAAACAACGGTGAATGGTTAAGGGCAGAAACAAAGGAAAATAAAGAGACAGTGATCTACGACACCATCATTTAGTATACTTTACTACTGTACACCTTTGGGCTGTGACTGGTATTCAAAAAATCCACCTGGCATCAGCAAACTAATGTCCATCAGCAGGAGATATAATCCATCTGAGACTCCTGATAGCATCATAATCTGCCAGGTCATAGTGAACATTGTTGTCTTTTATAGCACTGGCTTGGAATTTTTTACTGAAATTAATTTTGTGCAGTGAAACTATATATAGCTAGGACACACATATACTTCAGAACAATAGTCAGTTTTGGTTAAAAAAGAAGATGATAAAAAAAAAGGTATGATGAAGATGTATTGGTGGTTATTATCTTAAGCATCTAATAAGTAATCTCTAATATGCAATTAATATTGCAGAACATTTCTTCTAAGACAAAACATCATTTCTTATTACACGTAATTAAAGCGAGTCTTCATTTCACGTTTTTAAGTGCACCTGAGTGTTGAGGAACTCTTAAGCGTTCGAACATGCCTTCCTGTTTCATGAAGAATATAAACTTTCATAAATCAGGCAGAACATGCATTACCCACAGTTAGTCCACTAATTAAGAGGCTGCTCTAATGAGCCTACTTGGAAGACGATGCAAGTGTGTTTTACAAACTCCAGTCCAGTGAAATCTAGGGCTAGAGAGGCAAAACTTTCTTCAGAGAACATAATTGGAGATTTGCAGAAAACGACAGCTTTGCGGGGTCACCAAGTCTTCAAATCTACAATGACAACATAGAGCCATATGTATCTGGATGGTCAGATATAAGAAACCTCATGTGACTACAAACCTACTGTAAGTACCTGGAGGTGGATAAATGTTGCAGGAGCTTAGATTAGAACTGAGTTCATGGTCATATGGGAATAAAAAAAAATTAAAAAAGGAGAAAGATGGTTTTACAGAAAAGACCCTGATCCACTTGGTGGAAGCAAAAGTTTCACAATACTCAGTTGTGAAAAATGAGTCCAATGTGGAAGTGCCAAAACATGCAGTTCCTTGAATCTCCACTGAGAGCTAGCTCCAAAAGTGATTCATAGACCCCCGCATTAAAATGCAGAACCACAGAAAGAAATATGTTTGCAGCCTGGAACAAAAATGGCTAGATTTTCATTCATGAAAACTCCATGGGGTGATATCTGTCTGCTATGCATCACTTTCGCTAACTAGCTACATGAATATTTTTTAATGTTGAACTTCAACTTGGATGGAGTTAAACCAGTAGTTCTGTGTAAACATTAGCATATAGATGAATGTTATACGCTAGCTAGCTTGTGATAACCCAGGTAAGCATGTTCCAGCCGAGAGCTAGGCTCCATTTGTTCCGTCCAATTATAGATTAACAGGTATATATGGCGGAGTCACCTCCTGCGAGAATGGTGTCAACCAGATCTTCCATAGTTAAGCTTCAGAACCTCTCTCCAGATGAGATGTCCCAGAGGTTTTGTCCACTTCTTATACAGTGTATGGGTGGAGAATATGTGATGCTACAGTATAGTGCTACTTTTCCTCTAAATGCCTTGTGAGTTATGTTTGAATACATAGCATCATAAATACCATGAAGTGTTAAATAATTTTAAAGGAAAATCTGATAACCTATCCCAAGAAGTTACACCCGGGTCTCGCTTGAGGACAATAAAAAACTTGCACCTCATATGTACTTTGAACATGGACCCTGAGGGGGTCAATAATTGTGTCATGGTTGCTTAAGGACAATACAATTCAACTAAGTGATTTAGTAGGTCGTTGGGCCAAGGAAAAATCATAAAAAAAAAACACTAATATATGCTATTCTTTAACACTACAGGACTGCACTTCCTTTCTTTGGAGTAACCATTTCATTGTAGATTAATTTCTATATGAATTGGAAATCTTTGAACAAGACATGCTTATTAACTGCTGACATTAGACACAGTTTAAAGGCATGGAAAAGAATAAATGGTTTCAAGCAGAGTACTCAGGCTTTCGCCTAGTAGGAAACTAATAGCCATGTAGATCAAGTTCACTGGGGGGACATGGATTAGATTATCTGGAAATTGGCATAATATGATGTACCTCCATAGTTTATATTGCACAACAGACAAACATATTGCATATCTCACATACTGTACTGTATATGCATTATTCATTACTCATTCTCTATACCATTTATCCTGTACAGGGTCACAGGAGGCCTTGAGCTCCTCCCAGGGGACTCGGAGCAGTAGGCGGGATACAGCTGGACGTGGTGCCGGTCCATCGCAGAGCACCAGAACACTCACACACTCACTTACACAGTCAGATAAAAACCAATTAGCCTCATCTGCTTTGGACGTTTGGCATGGGGAGAACATGCAGGATTCAAACCCTCAACCTTGGATGTACAAGGCCACAGTGCTAACCACTATGCCACTGTTTGCATTAATAGATTAAAGTGTAGTTAAGTGTAATTAAAGAAATGTACAGCAGACAGAGTTAAGTTTGGGCTTTGATGTTGAATTAGCTAGCAAAGTAGATTAATAGTGGCAGTAAACCAGTTACCTTCTCTGTGCATCATATGCACTTTGGTGTACTTGGCCCCCAAAAAGCTTCGTAGATCTTCTTTGCCAAAGCCATGATCCCAAAAACCTAAAGTAAAACAGAAAAAAAATCAAGCCATGTTTTTCATCTTGGTTGGTATATCAAACAGACACACACACACGCACACGTACACACGTGCACATACACACATACACAAACAGTTAACAGTTCTTCAGAGCCATTAACAGACAGAAGAAAAGAACATCAGCCAATCTTGTTTTGTGTCACAGAATGAGACCATCCTTCATAACAAAGCCAGCTTCCACTAGGAACTTGACAGATTAGATCCTATTAGACCGAAATCGCACAAAACTACATTAGGGACACGGTGAGAGAGAAAAGAGAGAGATGAAATTAAGACAAGGCAATAGCGGGCTAGAGAGAAAAGAGGCTGCACACATGAGGGAGGGGTGGCGCAGGACATATTATTGCAGTCCATTAAACCCATTACGTTCTATAACAAAGATGGGATTCGATAAAGAGACTATTAGCAGAATTATAGTCACATGTGCTTTTTTCACTAGTCTTTTCTCCATGTTGAATTAGCCGCAGAAAGGTTTGTGTATTTGTGACACAGTCCAGAAAGAAAGAGACAGAGAGAGAGAGAGAGAGAGAGAGAGAGAGAGAGAGAGAGAGAGAGAAAGAGAGAGAGAGAGAAAGAGAGAGAGAGAGAGAGAGGAAAGAAATATCCATTATCGCTATAATGGGATGACAGCTTCACACAATGTAGGGTTACAGCATTTCACCCCATTATTGTAACCCACTACATCAAATACACTCCGGCCTGCTTATGGGGTTAGACGAGACAGTCTTCATTAGCAGTCAGTGGCTGCTATAAGTGAGTATGAAGTCTGTCCTCTTTATGTAGACACAAGGGTGATTTAATGCTTGATGCGAGCTGGTGCGGTAGGAAGCAGTTAGTCACTGCCGGATCTTTAACTTTCCATTACTTTAGTGCTACATGCTACTTTGCCACCCATTCCTCTTCATTACAGCTTTTTAATATAGAGTTATGCAAGCAATAATAATGAAAAGTTCATCCTTAATCAAATGCATCATTTCTTTTTTTTTTTTTTTTCCAAAGCTGAAATGTTTACCATATTATCACTACACGAGAACACCACGTCCCCAAACACTGGTTGCACTAGTCAGATTCTCGAATTCTTTTGAGTGATTAAAAAGTGATGTTTATGTGGAACCTTTGTTGGATTAAACTTAAAGCACTTGTTCTAAGCTGGGCATTGTGGAAGTACACCTGACCCTGTGTTTAAGGGAAGTCTATGAGATGTGTGCCAAACATAGCGTAAGATCCGATGGCATGCGAAAGCTTCAATTAGATGTGTGAAAGCAAGTGAAGGAGATCTCCTTGGTTACTGATTATAGAGACGATGAAACCTGAGTAGTCCAAGGTTCAAAAGACGAGTCACGGTATCCGTTGGTTATTAATGGGTAGCAAAGCTGCTTGAAACAGAAGAAGAGAAGCAAATAAAAGGGGAATTTCTCAATGCGAGTGCCTAAAATGCCATGCAAGTTTTCAGCACCATGAGAGACAATTGCACCTGGATGTTTATCTGGGTGATGTCACATCTAATGTACATCTGAGAAAGAAAAAGGAGAGAGGGAGACAGGGAAAAAAAAGAGTGGAACCTGGCCATAGAGAGAGAGAGAGAGAGAGAGAGACATCTCTTCTATTAATTACACTACAGAAAAACAATACCACCATTGTGAGGCTTCCACTCTCACTTTAAAATAACCCAAGCACCCAACCACGAATGATGCTCAGGGAGGAAAATAAAAGGACAAAACAAAATGAGGTAAGCCATTTTCCTCCTCTCTCATCAACTCTGTGATTACGGAACAGCGTGCTGCTTTGGGAGATGCTTTTATTAAATTGTACACGGGTGTGCACTTGTGGCTTTGTGCCTATTTTCATGTTTATTGTGTGTGGGGGTGTTTTTTTTTTTTGGTGGTGTTGATTCTTTCCTTTTTCTCCTTCATTGCTGTTTGTATGTGACAAAGGAAGAACAAAGGCTTAATTAATTAACTGTAGTGGACAGACTCTCTCCTGGGTAAGACTAGCATCCTCCTGTCTTGTCTGTCTGTCCACTCCCACTCCCTCAGTCTCCCCCTTAGTTTTCTGCAAGTCTGTCCTTGAGTGCTCTCGTAAGTGTAGAACAGCAGTGTAAAAAAAACGGCACGTGCACGAGTGCGTTGGGATAATTAGCAGAAGAGGAAACAGACAAATCAGGACAAGAGAGCTGAGGACACTACAGGGACCTACTGCACAGATCTGTTCTTCCATGGCTACAGCACTATTCCTAATACCATATAAATGCTTTGACTAAGGAATAGGGTCTGATATTCACCTGGTGAGGCAAGTTAGAAAAAGAAGCCTTAAATACACTATACATTCACCTACAGTATATGTAGTTGCTAGAAAGTCTAGTCTTTACCGTTAAGGCAAAGATACACCTGCTTCCTCTGGAGGAGGCCATTTGATTCCAAAACAGCAAAGGGCCAACTGTAGAATGTACTTTCTTTTGCACAGCATATACGAGAAGCCAAACTGGGACTTTAGATTTACGCTGAATAACAGAACACAGTTTCGAGAGTTAAAACTACCTTTATTTCTCTATAGAACCCCATTCAGAAGGTACAAAGTTTTTAAAGCAGACTGTATATACCTGAATGATGATCCCAGCTGGTGGCTCTGAGCCTGTTGCAGTCGTTTCTGTGAATGTTCAGCGAGTTGATCCTTGATCCAACACCTGATCCTTAAAATTCGATGGATATCTTATCGCCGTGTTGTGGTGGAGATGCATCAGAGTGTGGAAACTAAACACACAATCATTCATAAACACCACTTGTACGTTTTGTCTCATGGCCAAATCCACCGTACAGCACACATATCTGGGACAATACACTAATTCATGTATTCCAGCGTTTTACTAGTGCTTGCACACCATCAAGATAGAACGTTTTCTCAGAACGCCAAAGCCATGATTAGACTGCTTGATCACTTCTGAAACGCTAGCCTTCCAGGAACTCCTTTAACGTCCCAAACATGTGTGCTGTACAAGACATGAGACAAAATGTGCAAGTGGTGTTTGTGAATGATTGTGTGTACAGTTCCCACACACTGATGCATCTCCACCACACCGCGGCGATAAGATATCCATCGATTTTCAAGGATCAGGTGTTGGATCAAGGATCGCTGAACATTCACAGAAACGACTGCAACAGGCTCCGAGCCACCAGCTGGGATCATCATTCAGGGATATACAGTCTGCTTTAAAAAGTTTGTACCTTCTATAAACGGTTTCCTTGTCTAAGAGTCTCATCAGCGTACTGCGATTGGAGTAATTTGTAAATGTCAATCAGTTTTGCACCTTCAGTCAAGAGAAATTTCATCAGAAGTCCCGGTTTGTCTTGAACACCTCTTGTAAACGCTACTACAAAAACAAACCTGTGTGCAGCAGCCTGGAAAGAGCATGCTTCAATATCGCTCAGAGGACCCTGGGAAATTGTGCTGGAAGCACACCAAAGACAGGATTCTGGTAACCTTCACAAACAATCTGTCTCCAAAAAGCTTCCTATTCTCATGTTTTTCAAAAGCTAGAACGTGGGAGTGCATTCATATGGATGTGGAGGGAACCAGTGAGATTCGCATACATGTAGCCAGCTACATCTACAACATTTGTTCATTCATTCCTTTATTCTGTTTTATTCTGGTCAGGGTGACGATGAAGGCTCACAGAGCCCATCCCCGGAAGGTAGAGAAATTCAACAGAGATTGCACCAGTCGATTGCAAGGTACTATGAACAGACACATTCTTACACACTTTCACACCTAGGGACAATTTAGGATAGCCAATCCACCTGGAAGTGGGAAAACTTGCAGAGAAATTCAAAACAAGATTGAACTGAGCTCATGTATTACGATACATAACCAGTATACATCAGCTGATCTGTGTGTAGCGTGTCCAACATTACTGTATGTTGTATGGACTTGAGTGGCCTGGATGAAGATTTCGCTAATCATACTTACACCCAAAGACAGAAAAAAAAAAAGGAAATGAAATAATCATTTGGATTGACAGAACTGTTTTTGAGGGGAGAAAAAAAGCACAATCAAATATAAAAAAAAAAGAAAAAGAAAACAGTTTTGATGGATGCTGGAAAGAAACAGCGTATGAACCTAAAGGAATTACTATCGGCCCCTCCAGCCATAATATGATTTACTTGTCAAACTTCTAAATCCGAGCTCAAGTCAATTTTCATAATCTCATTCATGTGCCCTAATCTACTGTCTAATCTGATTTGTATATTTCAGTTCTGAATTAATGTGACCAACCAACTCCTGTGGCATGTGAGGCAGGGAAAAAAAAACATAATTAAGTTGAAACATGAAACAAAAGAAATTAATTAGATTACTTATCAATCCACAGTCAATCATCACTTATTTTCACTGGTGCATTGTATGGAAAAGACAATCAGACTTCATACCACCTCTGTCTATTTAAAGGAGGATCAAAGTACTTACCAGTATTATCAAGAGAAAGGAAAGGAAGGAAGGAAGGAAGAAGAATGAAGGTAATATTATGCTTTAAATTCAGTCATCGATGGTTTTAGGCAGTGATTTTAACCTAACTGCAATTAATCACACTTTAATTATTATACATGCTAAAAAGCTCATTAATGGTAAATTGTGTTCGACTTGTTATACTGTTCGAAAGAAATGATTCTTAGAACTGATAGGATGTGATCTATGGAAACATTCCATTATTACAGCCTTGCAAACATTTCAAACCTGTTACTGTAAAGTACTGAGGCATGTTTACAGAGAAGTCTTTTTATACATTATACTGTATACAACACAGTGAAATTCTTTTCCTCGCTATAGGACACAGTAAACTGGTGATGCAGCACTCTGTCCAAAACAAATACGCAGAATAAACCGAATGCCTAGCGAGGACTAAAAGCACCAGTGCAGTGTGTGCAAATAGACATTCTCACCGTGGGGAAGGAGATCTGGACACTTGTTACTAAATTATTCAGGATGACACATCACCCCCTATAGGAAGATAAATAAGCTCGCCATGATAGACTGGAGTATTATTAGTTATCAGCTGTGCAGGCCAAATAAGGGAATGCACACACACACACACACACACACACACGCCCCGAGTCCTAATGGCAAAAACAGTAACATACCCAGACTTTCACATGTCTGGAGGTACACATTTACCTTCCACAAAGACAAAAAAAAAAAAAAAAAAAGATAATGCTAAATAACCTGCTAGAAAATTAACCTGTGGAAAATTTATCTCAATTATAGTTCATTTAGCACTGGTGATTTTAGTGGGTACACATTTTAATCAGCTGCATACAACACGCACCCCCCTGAGACGCAATTCTGTAACGACTAATCAAATCTGAAACAAACAGCGCAGACGTGCACTTGTTCGTAGTCTATTTATCAAGCACCAGCACACAATCAATCTAAGTCTAGTGTCATCATGAGCACAATCTGTACTGGACCCATTCCCAACACCCTCTTGTAAGGAACAAAATAAGCGCATTATCACTGCGCCTTATGCAGAGGACGACATTAGAGAAGAGACATGTTACTGGATCTTCCTCACATAATAAGCCACTACATAAGCTTCATAAACATTCACTGTGTTTGTAAGTGCATACTTGTTTACTATATGCTAAACCCATATACAGTACGTTGTAATATTTCCTACATATTATCCACTGTAGGAGTTTGTGACAATGATCCTTCTGTTTCCTATCATTATGTGACTGCCTCTCAATCAAATTCTACTGTCGACACCATGATGGAGGAAAGAAGTAAATACTGTCTTTATTATGCGTGTGAACCTCAGGCTTCCATATCAATAAGCCACATCAGATATCATGCTGTAAGTGTATCGGCTATGGTAAGATATATATTGTATTACAAATCAATATGTAGACTCATAAGGCATTGATTTGATATTACCAAATCTGCTATGATAAGGGACAATTTAATTTAGCATCCTCTGATCGATTTCTTACTTTCATTACAACTTTGGTCAGAATCTTGGCTAGACCGAACCTTAAGTCATGAAAGACAATCACATGGAGAAAAAATATTTCAAGTATCAAAATAATGAACAAATTGCTTTGCTGGTCTAGTTTAAAAACATGAATTATTGTCCATGCCATCACTTGTCTGACTTTTTTTTAGATGATAAATTTATTAAATATAATTATTTATTAATATATTATTATTATTATTGACAATGATTTTGTCATTCAAGCCTGATTCATGTTAATCACCACATTTCATGTAGCGAACTGTTAATTGGGAATATAAGTATGAATATTAATAATAAATGTAATGTAAGGGTTGTTGATATGACATGTTCCTGGTAAATTGTCCATGTGTCTTTAGCATACTAGAAGTATACAACATATTTGGGATTTTCTGCAAGGTTTAGCATTGCTGAGCAGTAGTACAGTATGCCATAACTTCATTTACCTTTAAAGTGAAGGGCACTGGCCAGAATCAGGGCTCCTTCTTTAACATCTGGTCCTTCATACAGTGGCACATCCTTCACTCCTCCCATTCCATTTTTGGCCCAGGAACTGAGCTTTTCCATATCTCCCTGTTTATCCCCTGCACCTAAAGCCACATAATCCAGTTCAAACCGGGCCTGCAGCTCCTCCACGATGCCGCTCTCCGATCTAGGAACCTGTTTGGAGAAGATAGCTGAGGAATCATGCAGTGTATAGCTAGTTCCATTTGCTTTTCTGATGGATTTAAGTGGACTGGATGAGGATTTCTCAGCTTGTTTTTCATCCTTGTCAGTCTTTATGAGCTCCTGGAGCTGCCTAGCTGTGGCTCCCTTGGCTGCATGGCTCAACGCGCTCAGTGAGTTGGCGAGCAGAACAGGAGAAATCAGTGTGTTGACGTGAGAACCTTTACTACGGAGAGCCCTGTACACTTGTAGCCCTAAGGCCCAACTGGGGTGGCTCAGGGATGAAAAGATCTTCTGCTGGGGATCATCTGTGGTTGGGGGCTGTTGGGATGTGGACGGGCTGACCATCGAGATCAATGATAAACACAGAGCAGCAGTTAGCAGCATGGCAGCAAAGCTGGAGAAAAATGACATTGGAAAATAACATCAATAAACAGTTCTCTTTTTGTGGATAAACTGGATATGAAATGGACCTTATAGTATAAGTAAATCATAAGGTTACTACAGGTACCAGTTTAGCGTCCTGACAGCTTTGGTTGACTAAGAATTATGCAGCTGGACGTAACAGTTTTCCATTAGCTGAGTCTTTGCCTGCAGGTACATTGCTAATGTGAGAAAGTTAACCATTCTGGTATATATACTTGTATTTGCATTGAATACAAGTTGATTTTAAGGAAATAACACAAGAGAATAATGATAAGGTTAACTTCAGTAGCGTGTACAATTGTTTATTTCATTATGTATGGCATTGAATAAGCTATAGATACAGACTTATACCTCTATTGTTAATAGGATTACACACATTTTTATGATGTACCAGAAGATGCATTACTAGAATACATAAGGCTAGCTAACTAGCTAATGTCAATGAGCAACAGAGCCATGCAATCAACACTACTAAGTAATAATTAGAGATGGCACTGATTTGCAACTCGCAGGATAGGATAAAAAAAAAAGTGGATTGGATGCAGGAGAGAAGAGACAAAAGGATGGATTAAAATCAAACGAATCACACCCTGGAACAAATAGAAAAGATTGGGATAAAAATGGTAGGGTTGCGTCAGAAAAGGTATCTGGTGTAAAACAATAAAATAAATAAATAAATCCTGTGCCAAGTTGTTGTGCAGATCAGAGAGTTTGCTATGGCAAACCAACTACATATCTTATTGTATTGATTTCTTATGTGTCAGCAGTAATTATGACATTTTTAAGTATTTCAAAAGTGTATTTTTTAAAAATCATTTAAAATCCTAATTTTAAAAAGAAAAAATAATATAGATCAGAAAAAAACTACATTTTCAATATGGATATTAGTAAGAAATTAAAACAATGGTGTAGTTTCTATGAATAATAATTGATTGAACAACTGATTGTGTCGAAGGTTGCATCATATTACAAGAAATAAATGAACTATTAATTTTGTAAAGAACAGGTTAAAGTGCAATAAAGGAAAAGAAAGTTTTCAATAGTGTAGACATTCTGCAGCATCTTTGTCTCTCCAGGCCTTAGACTTAGACTCTCTCTCTCTCTCACACACACACACACACCACAAACAAAGCCCGTCATTTTACTGTCCAGTTGTCAAACGAAATGAACCGATTACATAAACCACTCGAGTAGCAAAAATAAAAAGCTGTCAAACAGTGTTTTAAAGTTAAGGGGTGCGGGAAAAGCCACCTTTTTTTGATCAGAGCTCTCAGAGTGATATCGAGCAGACAACTTCACACACACACACACACACACTCGCGCGCGCGCACGCCTCTTCTGATGTGCAAAGAGAAAGCGATAAACGTCCTGTAGAGTTCGCCCTTACCGTCAGTGTGTGTGTGTGTGTGTGTGTGGTAGTCTCTCTCTGTCTCTCTCCTCAGTCTCTCTTGCAGATGGACAGAAGTGACCCGGTAGGAATGGCAGAGTTTCCAGCGTGGCACAGGAAGTTTACTTTCCCCTAGTTAGTTTTCCCCTCAAGCGCCTTTCTCGAAACTTCTCCCATTTCCACCGCCGCCCTGAACCGCTTCACAATAACCCGCTTGTTAAACCCGCGCCACGCTTCTGCCTCAGCTCAGCTCAGCTCCTTCCTACTAATTTTGAAGGGAACGTGTTTGACGGAGACCGGGGTTTTTTTTTTTTTTTTTTTTTGTGGAAAAACGTTAAAAACGCAACACAGTTTTGTAATCTTATTCATTCCATTCTGATGTATACAGGGTCCAGCTATACTACACTACTGTACCTCACACATCAGCACACTGCACTAATACACATTAATGACCCAAATTAATCCCCGGGCTAGAAACAAGTAGCTATAAAGTGTTGTTCAGTCACCTGTCACTATTCATACACGAGTTTTATAGTAAACCCATTAGTCTGGATTAGATTGTATTCAACTTTATTGGCATTGTACAACACGTGCATGTACAAAGTCAGTGAAATGCAGTTAGCACCTAGCCAAAACCATGGGGATAAGTAGCGTATTTACAACAAATTTAAACCAATCAATCAATCAGGCGGCACAGTGGTGTAGTGGTTAGCACAGTCGCCTTGCACCTCCAGGGTCTCGGTTCGATTCCCGTCTCTGTGTGCATGGAGTGTGCATGTTCTCCCCGTGCTTGGTGGGTTTCCTCCGGGTACTCCAGTTTCCTCCCACAGTCCAAAGACATGCAGATTAGGTTAATTGGCATTCCCAAATTGGCTGTAGTGTGTGAGTGTGTGTGTGTGTGTATGTGCATGTGCCCTGAGATGGATTGGCACACTGTCCAGGGTGTACCCTGCCTTGTGCCCGAAGTCTCCTGGGACCACTGGGACCTTGAATTCAGGATTAAGCAGTATAGATGATGAGTGAATCAATCTATCTATCTACAAGTTGATATCAAATTGTTTCAAGACTAGTTTTGTAACATGCCCACAGATGGCGGCACAAGGCTGCACACACACTCACAAGGATCGCCAACTTTCATAAGTCAGTGTGCCAAAAGACATCGTCCTGTGTACATCGCAAGCTGTGTAACTGGTTCTATTCTGACCACATGCCTTACCATGTCTGCGATTTCATCATGGACAGCAAGTTAGATGACAGCAATGAATCCAGTCACTGATTTTCATGCCGGAAACAACATGATCTTACTTCTGCACCCACCCTACTCACCAGATTTGGCTCCTGCAAATGTCACTCTCTTCCTGAAGATCAAAAAAGTCATCGTTTTGACACCGCTGCGGAGATTCAACGCGATTTGCAGAAGGTGCTTGACATGCTTCGAAAAGAAGACTTCCAGGGCATATTCCAGAAGTAGCAGGAACGCTAGAGCACTGTATTGCTGTACAAGGGGGCTATTTTGAAGGTGATAGAGTGCAAAAGTAGATGAATAAAGTACTTTCATGTAAACAGAGCTAATCATGAAACTTTTTGATACATCCTTGTACGAGGGGCATTTTTGTCAAACTGGGACTAGAAATTTCTCATGATTGAAGGTGTAATGATTGACAAGCACAGTATGGTTATAAGACTCTTAGCCTCAGTAAAATATTTGCTTCATGCAACCCTTTTAAAGTAGGACATACATCAATGAATGCTGATCCTGGGCCAACGGAGCTCAGAGCCCACTGCTGTCATTCTTGTGAACATTTATTGCGTGGAACGTCTGATCCTTGAAAATCGACAGATAACTTATTGCAAAATTGCAGAAGAGGCAAATCTGTGTGGGAACTGTATACACAGTCATTCATGAACACCACCTGCACATTGAAGGAACTCAGCTGACCTCACTCCAAGCCATTTTTACATGTTGATCCGTTAAAGGAGTTCCTGGGAGGCTGGTGTTTCAGACATAAAGCAGACAGTCTGATCAAGGCTCTGATGTACTGAGAAAACGTTCTACCTTGTTTGTATATAAGCACTAGTAAATTGCTGGGATAAGCTAGGCACATTAATGTAGCAGGGGATTATATAAAGAAATAAAAGGTATTTTTTCCTCTCATACTCTGTGTTCTGATATTCTGTGCAATCAAATGTTGACTTGAACACCCCTCATATCTATCTATCTATCTATCTATCTATCTATCTATCTATCTATCTATCTATCTATCTATCTATCTATCTATCTATGTCTAGATAGATGTAAAGGATCACTCTGTATACCTTAAAATCTAATATTTTAAGGGTACATAATTGTGTATTACGGTAAAGCTCTAATGGTGCGGTACAGCAAGCTTTCTGGGCAAAATAGGAAATATTGTTTATGAATTATACAAAAGGTGCTGTTTTGAGAGGACCATACCAGTGACAATGAAGAGTGAAGTTTCGTAGCTATACATTTTTTTTTTTTTTTTTAATATAGATGCATTAGATCAAATGTTTATGGTATATTATTTTGGATCATTAAAATCAGAATAGTTTGTAGTATCATGCATATTAGCATATTTGGATTAGCATACAGATTTGAACTCCATAGGCTCCATCAAATATAAATAAATAAACAAACAAACAAATAAATAAATAAATATCCTCCAAGCCCAGGTAAATGGAGATGCAATTCCCCCAATAGTCGACTGGGGTCGCCATTGCTCTGCTGCCTCTTCAACACTCTGCTCAAAGAGATCAGCCAAACCCCACTGTAGCAAATGTTCCTATATACTTTTTCCTATACTTTGGTGCTAATACCGAATTCAGGTCACAGTTCTCTGCTTCCTAAAAGTATAACACTGGTTATAGCTCAGTGTTAGTGCTCAGAATTGATTGATAGATGGATACCACCAGCAGACTGGGTCGATGGATATACAGATGGTAGTAAAAGGCCGAAAGAGAATCAGGCTAGGAGATGGGCTCTGATAATGGCAGACAACCACAAATACAGAACAATCAGCCTGGACATGACAACTCATGGACTGGCCCAATTACACCCCTGCTTAATCAATAATACAGCCACATGGTTGGCCTTCAGCACAACACACACCCTAAGGATCTTGGGTCCTGAGTGTCTGACACACGCACTTTTCTTATGTAACACATGTACAGTTGTATATGCTTGGCCATTTGAGGCCATTAATCATATATGCAGTGTACAATTGTTTACAACCGGATATAAACCGGAACAAGCAACTATAAGTCTCATGACAGGAAACAGTTAAGTCCACACAAACACATAGGATTTGTAGTATAACCAATGGATTTCCACAGTGCTCACTAATAATGATGAATAGTGCATGCTTGCGGGTTGGGTTGGGTTGGGTTGGGGGGGGGGGGGGGAGTTCTGTGTAACTGGAGATGTCTTAACCAGAGCAGGGGGAATTGTAGCCTAAAAGGCTTAAAATGCCAATTACACTCAATGGAATAAATAACACGTAATCCTTTACACACTGATCTATGTCCAGGTTTTCCTAAGCTTACCCACTATGGGCAACCTAATAGACTGGCCACGATACAGTATTACCAGTCCGGCGTACCCTTTCCCATCACCCTCCTCCTCTTCTGACCCATCACAGTAAATGAAGCTTGTAATAAGCTGTGACGCAGATACCACAGCGCAGGTGATTCATCTGCCCTGGGCAGCGTCGCGGATAAACGAGTCCCCTGGGAAACCGCACAGGGCAACCTGAGACGCTGTGTAGTGGATTTTCATCGTCTCGGGTCTTGTCTTTCACTACGTGACACCTTTACCACTCCCAGCGCTCCTGCTGCATCTCACCTTCAACCCCCACAGATGTGCCTTCATGCCCTTCTCTGCCTCAAGCCACTCTTTTGTCTCATACCCAAAGTCATGGTGACCCTTCTAGCTGTGCACTTCTGCACAGCAGTCACCTTTTCATAAGGCATTTCCATAGCTAACATATACTAGGTCATGCACACAGTTTTCAGACATTAGATTTGCAATAGAGTTGGGGGTTAAGTGCTTAGCCTGAGGGCGTGGTTGCTCTAAGCACATATGGACTTTCCAAGCGGTGATGTTGGCCCTAATGGCCACCCTGTAGTGATGAATGAAGGCTCTTTTTTTTGTCCTTGCCAAAATGTTAAACATTAAAACCACAAGCTCACATTATGGCACAGCAATACAACAACACTAAAACTGACATTTTTGAGGCCTGGAGTGTATTGTTTCTCCTGAAATTTGCATGATAGGAACCCTGAAATCACAAACGTGTCGTTAAGGCTAACCTCTGTCAATACAATATTTATGTTTGGGTTTCTGGGAAACAGCAAAAACTCAAACATCTACCATAATGCTGGGGAAAAAAAAGACGTTATTGATTGATGCAATGGAAAATCATTTGAATGTTATATATAAAATGAAAAAAAAAAACAGATGGTTTTAATTGAAATGGCGGCTAGAGTACTTACTTATAGTGTTAGGCCAGTGTTTTTGCTTTTTTCCCACTTAGGTCATGGATTAAATGTAACTTTTGTAATAAAACTCAGTTTTGAATTGAAATTCTGTCCATGATTATGCTCTTCTGGGTAAATGAAACACTCCTCGGATGTAGCTTTGATAAATAGTTGACCTGGATAGCTATGTTTAGCAGCAATTTCCGGGCAATTGTATCTCAAAATACCACAAAGCTGGTGTAAAGTCTGCCCATGAGACGAAAAGAAGATTATTGTGTATCCATCATACATATGTGCCAGTTTGCTGAGATGTCGCTCCATGAGTTGAGTAATAATACCTGAACTAAAGATTAATCACTGAGTATTTGATCCAAAATTCTTTGCAGTCCACGTTGTGCTTTTTCTCTAACATAACATTTCATTCATACTCCCTTAAAGTTCTGGCACTGTATACTGTTCGTTTTAGCACTGTGCCAGTGACCATGGACAGGTAGAAATCACATTAATCACGCCGCTTGACTGTCTTCCTTACACAGTACAGTACATGCTGTCTTGTAAAATTCCCAGTCACCTCAAAAGCCCTCAGTTCACCATACACATGACTTATTCAGAATCGTTGAAATACTTCCAAATTCTTGTTGGACGCATAATGAACTAAATTGAAGGTTGCTCGAAATACAAGATTAGAGACACTTTAAATGACATTTGCAGCACCGCCCGGTTGCGATTGAGTTTCTGAACATGTGTTACAATTGGACGCACAGCCATAGTCGTGCTCCCGGGTCTTTGTTACAGAGGTGTTTCGGGACAAACACTGGAGTGCTAGTTCTCCTCACATCTCATCAGTACGGAATCATTCTCGGCCGTCTAGGATCTAGTGACATTTTTTTTATATGCTGTTCTTTCCCTTTATGCTGATGTAGGAACAGTTTCCTCTAAGGATAACAATTGTACTAGAAGCTGTTCAGCTGGTCTCAGATCAGTGGGGAAGGGCGGCGTCTATCATCACCCTGTTGCACATGGCTGGATGTGGGAGTGATGAGTGATGGGCCTGCAGCTCTCTTCCAGAGGCTTTTAAAGTAAACCGACTCTGGAGTACCTCAGCCTGCCGAATTTGACCCAGAGGAGCAAGAGCTTAATACACAAGAGCGCACACACAAGCTCTTTTTCCGCCTCTCACACACTCAGTTAAACTCATACCCACACACATCTAGGCTACACGTCTGACCGGCCGTGTTTTATTTCAATATGCTAGAAAGGTGGGGGGGTGTATGGAGGATCAATTTATGATTGAGAAGCGCACACGTGCACACACACACACAAACGCACACTCACACACATACACACACATACACACTAATACTTGCTTATGTTCACCACAGTCAGAACTTCACATCCCCATCTGCTCTCCATCTATTTGCAGGCTGCGAGATTTAAGGGCTTTGTATGAACTAGTGAGAGGGCCTGATTGACCCCGCACACTTGTACACACACTTCTCAGCCTGAAGGAGAATTTACAGAACTTTTTTTTTTCTTTTTTTTTTTTTTGGGCATGGGGAATGTCTACGATACGCACACATTCACACACTCAAATGCAGACATATGCTCCGAGTCCAATTATCTGAACTAAGTCAGGCATGATCACACACAAGACAAACACAAGCCCACCGTCTGGTTAAATAGACACACTCGGTTTCCGACACATTCGCACACACAAACAAACCCGTGTGCAGACATTAAAGAAAATATACGGAAGTGACTCGCACCGGAATAAAGGACTTGCTCGAACAGGTTGTCAAAAAAAAAAATAAAAAATCATACTACTCTCACTTTCTCCATCCTCTCAGCACAGACAAGGCAAACCGGTGCAGTTTATTGCCCTGGGTGAGTCATGATGAGTTTGGAGGTGGCACCAATGCCAGCGTTGACAGCTGTCTTTATATAAATCAAATGCAGTTCAGCCCAGATCAGCTCGCCATCCGAAATCGCAGCCAGAAGCACTCTTAAACATGACTCAAACCAGCAGGGAACCCAACAGACGCTGCTACTGCATGCAATCCCCCCCCCCAACACCCCCCCCCCCGTCTCAATCCCCACTCTACTGCTTTCTCGTCGTATTTCTATCTTTCTCTTTCCCTCTTTTATTTCCGTTTGCTTTCTCTATCCATCCATCCCTCCCTCCTCCTTCTTCGTCTTCCTCCTCCTCCTCCTCCTCCTAGTTGCTGCCAGGAGCGCAGCTGGCACTGTCATGTCTGATAGCCTGGAACAGAGGCAGAGAGCAGGCTGGGTGGGGAGGGGGTGGGAAGCTGCAAACGGCTACAACACAACGCATTATGCATTATTGAGATACAGGAGGGAACAGCCTGTGTGTGTGTGTGTGTGTGTGTGTGTGTGTGTGTGTGTGTGTGTGTGTGTGTGTGTGTGTGCGCGTGTGCAGAAAGGTTGTTTTGATGTATGTTGCGAATGTGTTTGATTCTGAGTGATGAGTGTGCTCCCCCTGGCACTAAGAGGTGAGTAAGTAGGGCCTGCATTCTCATGAAAAATTGTGCTAGAGGGGCAGGGAGAGGCGAGAATGAGCCATAATGTTCCCCTCATCCTGGGTCTATTCTGGGCAGAGCATAAAAGGAACACGCTCTTAATGTTTGCGCATGAAGCATAATGTCGCATGACATATGAGTAAGAATAGACAGCTCATTCACACCTCCATGGGAAAAACTACAAATTGTCTCTCCGCATCTCCCTCAAACACCTTGCGGCCGTATTTCCAGCGTGTGTGTGTGTGTGTGTGTGTGTGTGTTCGGAACCACAGACAGGTACAGGCAAAAGCAAGTGCTATGTTTGGTTTATTCATGACTGATAGCTAATGTCTGGAGGAGAGACAGTCATTTTCAGGGCCTTTTACAGCTCCGCCATCACTCAAGGATTAAAATGCAGGCATAAGAGAACGAGCGAGCACTGCTTTCACCCTAAAAATTACCCTGCCTCCGGCGCAGGGGAACGAGAGAAACAGAGATATGGATGGAAAAATATACAAAAAGATACACAACTCAGAGGATGTGGAGACTATCAACAGGTGATATCATTTATCTAAATAATACCTGCAGCTTCCATAGAGAGAAGATCACCAGCGTGTTTCAGGGATTTTAGACGGCTTCATGAACAGAAAGGCTAGTGAAGGGAAGATCGTCGTCTTTTTCAGGGTATGTGTGAGTGACAGTGTGAGAGGGAAAAAAAATGAAACAATGGTTTTCTATTATCCCTTTATCCGGTTGAAGTAAGTCCTAAGCCTGCGTCCCTCACACTCGTCCAAAACTCCGAATTGCTTTCCGAGTCTATCATGACTTTCATTCCGCATGCACTGCTATTGGTATCAACTGCACGATTTAAACCATTAGCTATGGCACGGGTCAGTCCACACACCGCAGTGTATATTACTCCTGGTCACAGCAATTTGATTATACCCACAATATAAGTGGATTTAAGTTATTGAGTTCCCATGGCTGTTGCTTTAGGCTGTGAGATCATTTGACATATGGCGTTAGTATTGGGGACAGACAGGAGACTCAAGCGAGCGGTATAATGAAAGCAGCGCAGATGTTAGGCTTAATCCACGTTTTAGCATCAGGTACAAAACAAGTTCCAACCTAAACAACGTATGCAAATTCGTCTCGCACTATGGAAAATAAATGAGCTGGATCAGAGTGCAAACCATAATGCAGGATCACACAATGTGTGCCATAAGTTAAAGTCAGAATTTGCGATGAAATTGAATTTGGACCTTGCACAAAGCTTTATCGCCTTGCCGCGCTCACCCACATACACTACTACAATGAAATTATCAGTGCCAAGCATCAAGATAGACCGCTTCATGAAGCGTCTCAATGGCCGTCTGGAGACAACACAGGGACACACACAGCAGCATGAGCTGTTCTCGTGTTGAGATGCTTACAATATAGTAGGAACCATAAATATAGATTCATATTGTACAAATCTGCTTTGAATGTGGACTTGATTCTGTAAAGCACAACAAGCGCATTTTTAAAGTTGCACGGTTACATTTGATGCAACCGTGCAAATCTTCTCAGGAAGATTTTAATAGTGCCAACGTTTTAAAGAAGGCTGTACGACCGTTGGTGAATAGCGATATCGGTTAAGGTTGGCTAAGAACACATTGCAGGTGAGTGGAATGTCTGGTCTTTGGAAATCGACAGATAACTTATCACCAACTTGCAGAAGAGACGCATCTGTCTGTGGGAACTGTACACACAAGCATTCACCAACACCACTTGCACACTACAGAAATTAGGCTGGGAGTTATTGCCGGACCCCCTGTACAGTCCTGACCTGGTTCCATGCCATCATCAAATGTTTTAACCATTAAAGGAGTTCCTGGGAGGCCAGCGTTTCAGGTGTGAAGCAGGTACAGTAATCTGATCATGCCTGTGGTGTACCGAGAAAAGGCAAGCAACAGTGAAGTTCTGGGGTAAGTGCATTAGTGTAGCAGGGGATTCTATAGGGAAATAAAAGGAGGTTTTACTCTCACAACTGTGCTCTATTATTATTCTGCGCAATCAAAAATCCCGGTTTGACTTGAACGCGCCTGGTAACAGATATAAAAATTCATTTCCCTACTTTCTATTGGAATGAATGAGACAAAACATGCAGCTTGTGATCCTGCAGACAATTAATTATACTGGAAAACCTAAACTTACAGCTTCGCCTCGAAGTGTAATAAAGCTCTCACTGGAGACGACTTAAACGTCTCCTCGCAGAAAACATTACTGTGTCAACAATTCCACGCAAATCCGTTTATGTGGAGTGTCCGGCGTACAGGTCCCTATACAGGGTGTTGCTATAGTAACAGTAATGTAGTGGAACGAGCACATTAATATAAACCTCCATTTATTCTTGCAGAAAATTCATCGATATCTTTGGACCGAACAGATTTGAGATTTGAATTCAGCAGTGATCGCGTTACAGACGTGTGTCGAGTAAATATTCCCAAATATTCTAGAAAGTTTACAGATTATATACAGAGTGAGTCAGACTGATTCAGAAGAGAGTTGCCCGCAGTTTAAGATCTGCTCATCTGAAGGACCATCAAATCTCTTTCATTACAACATTTCACGCAGAAAGTGAGTTATCAGAGGAACATTCAACCACAGCGTTGTCATCGTCACAGTGTGAATGCATTTCTGCATCAAGATGTTCAAAAATATATATTCAAAACTATCCCTAAAAGCCTAATTCACAAAACTTCGATTTAAGTGACTGATTCCAAAATAAACACCTCGGGATGCCGTATCCCCGGCAGAAACACACGGCCAAAACACCAGAACTCTAAATCTCTTCCGCTCATCAACTCTCCTCCTCACAACTCATCCCTTC
>JAAGKR010000115.1:0-37373 GCA_011419295.1 Clarias macrocephalus
CATCAGGCGCTACAAAGAAACTGGCTCACATGCGGACCGCCCCAGAAAAGGAAGACCAAGAGTCACCTCTGCTGCGGAGGATAAGTTCATCCGAGTCACCAGCCTCAGAAATCGCAGGTTAACAGCAGCTCAGATCAGAGAGCAGGTCAATGCCACACAGAGTTCTAGCAGCAGACACGTCTCTAGAACAACTGTTAAGAGGAGACTGTGTGAATCAGGCCTTCATGGTGGAATATCTGCTAGGAAACCACTGCTAAGGACAGGCAACAAGCAGAAGAGACGCGTTTGGGCTAAAGAACACAATAAAGAACACAATAAAGAAAACTCTTTGAATGAGAAGGGGTGTCCAAACTTTTGGTCTGTACTGTGTGTGTATATATATATAAAATGACTCAGTGTCATTGAGTATATTAATTAAACATCAAAATGTTATATACAATGTTTTTGGGGATTTTAATTAAATTATTTGTTCAAATATAATGTTAAACTGTTCATTATTAGTTGCCATCCAGGAAATTGACTGGCCAATTGTTACCCAGTAGGGTACATGTTTAAGCTGTTTAATTTCCATATATATTACACTGAAGCAATTCTCTAATTTGAACTACTATTTGGTTGAGAAAGAGCATTGTTTTTGTACTTTTAACTTACGTGAAATGTACCTCAAATTATTGAGTGATTCCTCGTTGAGACTAAATTGTATATTTGCATTGACACAAACAACTGCAGACTGATTTTCAGTTGTGGCAAAACTGTGGGAGTTGGATTTATAGCTTTTTGCAATATCATCAAAATTCACATTGATATGTCCACAGAAATTTTGAAATAATATTTTGAAATTTGTGCTTTTTATCACCCTTGTGATGCAGAGAAAGCATGCAGAGAATGTTTTCTTTCAAGTTGTAATACTTCTTGCTTCTTTCAAAATCTCTCTCTCACACACACACACTCACACACAAACACACTCACTGGCAAGAATCCCAGAGTTCAGGGCTGAAAGAGAAGTGTAAGTGCATTTCTACAGGGCTTTGTGTTCATGTTCAGTCATAGGATTAGATGCCAAAGTACCCACTGCACCACCACACACACATACACCAAGCCTCGCTGAAAATATGGAAAATTGGTTTTCAAAATGGTTTTCAAAATGAGTTGCATGAGCAGTCCTGTAATAGAAAAGGCATCCTGAGTAATATATGTGCAAGGTGAGCACACAGATGACACAGTTACTCTTCTTTGACTTTTCTAATAATATCATGTCACTCAAGCGTGACAGTCTGTTTGGTGTGTGTGTTTCTGTTTATGAGCACTTAGCCAGCCATAGTGTTGCACTGTCTTTCTCTCTGTCACACCTCTTTGACCAATCTGGGGTAATGCTTCAGGGAATTAGCAAACCCTTTTGGGAACCAAGTTTCTTCAACAGCTTGAGACTTAACCTATTACAGATTCAAATATTCATGTGTGCTTATGGGTTTTTTTTTTTTTTTGGAGCTACAATACTTGCAGAATGACAAATACTATGTTTTATTGTTGTTAGCTGTTTTTGTGCAGGAAATGAAGCAGTTGAGCCAAGACTCTCCACTCCTGGGGAAATGAACAATACCTGATTTTCAAGAAACATTGCAACATTAAGATTATGTTAATTAGTAGAGAGGTTTTTGGTGTGGTGCTCATGCTATCAAATAGCCATCATATAATGATGTGATGCTTTGGGGAAAATTAGACCTACATGGTTTCATATTTTGCAGTGGCAAGGGTAAGGCTATAAAAAAAGTAAATTTTGTGAATATACGAGTCTGTGTGAGCTTGTATGAGTGGGAGTTTTTGTATGTGCATGTGGGGAAATGGGCATGTTTTTATAACTTGGTTGGGACCAAATGTTCCTATGAGGATAGAAATATCTGACAGCTTTTACCTAGTTGGGGATATTTGGCTGCTCCTCATGAGGGAACTGTTTTGCTTTTTTTCAACAATTATTATTATTAAAATAATAATAAAAAAAAACTGTCAACTCATATTTAAAGAGTGAAAAATAGCACTAAGTGCTTACTTTAATAATTTTGTCAGTGAAACTGCCTCAACTGAAAGTACAAATGCACTGCCTGATTACTGTCCATGTAAATGCAAATAAAAAAAAAAAAGAAAGATGAAACATACAAAGGATATACAAGGGTGTATTCACATCCATTTTTATACCAGAGCTTCAATAACCTGGCCTGGCTTCAACTCTGTTTCCCCCAGCCAGACGAGGAGCTAATTAATATGATAATTCAGCCCGCAACTCTGCCTATCACCCTCCCCCTGCCTCATTAATGACAGATAATGGGGGTCAAGATGTTGTGTTCGGCATGGTCGTCACACGTCAGCATGATCAGTGCTTCTGACAGCCAAGCAGGATAATGGATGAAATATCAGAAGCAACAGATGAATAAGCATCACTTTCTTGAGGTTCACGCTTACTCTCTTGCTCTTTCTCACACCTCACACACACACACACAGGTTGTATATATCTAGAGATTAGTGTATACACTGAGTCATCAGAGTGTACTGTATTAATAAGGTAACTGTCTGGCAAATTACACCACAATGCTTAAATCTGGCTGGCCAGAAGTTATATGAAAAATGCTAAGTAACTCTTAAGTTTATAATTCATAATTGTCTGAAGTAATGTACAAATAATGTATTGTCTGCATGTTTTGTGTTATGGAAAACATTGCTCAACCTATTTTGCCATGTTACCAAGAAAATCCTGCAATCAATTGTGCATAGCTGCTAGTGATACTGTAACTAACTTGTTTTGAAGCCATTCCACAATATTAATCATGACCATAAACAAATAAAAATGTACCACATGTCATTATTGACTCAATAAAAAGATGTGAAAGTGCTGTAGTTTATTACAAAATGTTCAGCTTTAAAGCGACAACAACAGCTCTGTTTCACATCGGGCCACATCACCCTACTTCATCTTTAATTACTTTCTTTTAACCACATACCCTGGCATGTTTTATTGCTTACTTAATGAGACATTTTGTATTTCTAATAACCCTTCTGAAAAAAAAAAAACATTTAGAGAGTACAAAAACATAAAACCATAGCTATATTTTCTGCACTTGAAATCACTTTCAATTCTACTTGCTGCTGCAGGTACTAGGGAGGATTCAGACAAACTGAGTGTTTCATAACTATGCTTTTCATGGCACATTAAATGTGTTTGCATTTTAAACCGTGCCAGCTCACTATTTTGTTTTCAGGACACAAAAGTGCAGTAATCAGAGAAGGCAGGTACCAGGCTTTCTCTGAGAAGGGCTTAATTGAATTTGTTAATATACCACGGTTCTAACTCCTAATACGAGGGCTGTTCAAATTAAACTGGGACTTTTGTAACAAAACACAGTTATGAGAGTAAAAACTACTTTGAATTCTCTATATAATCCCCTGCTATAATAACGCACTTATCCCAGCATTTCACTAGTGCTTGGATACCATCAAGATAGAAAGTTTACTGAGTAGGCCAGAGCTTTGATGGGCCTGCATGCTCTATTTCTGAAACTGGCCTCCCAGGAACTCCTTTATTGCCCCAAACAGGTGGAAATCACTAGGAGAGTGGTCAGAACAGTACCGGGGAAGTGGAAATATCTCCCAGCCGAGTTCCTGTTCTGTGCTGTTCATGAATGATTGTGTGCACTGTTCCCAGAGAGACAGATGTATCTCTTCCGCAAGTTGGCAAAAACTGCAGTGGGCTCTGAGCCACCTCAGGCAGGACTGACAGACAAATGTTTGCACTATTCAAATGTTTTACTGCATACTCACTGCACTGTGCTTGAAGTCCTCTGACTTGAACATCCCTCTTAAAACATTTTTACTGTTAATGCCTGGAAACCATGCAGGTAAAAAGCAATAGCATCTGAAGGCTTTGTATTTGTTAGTATTTGTTATTTGTAGTGGTTAGCACTGTCACCATCGGACCTCAAGGGTCCAGGTTCAATTCTCATCTCGGGGGCTATGTGAATGAAGTTTGCATGTTCTCCCGGGGCTTGGTGGGTTTCCTCCCGATACTCCGGTTTCCTCCCAGAATCCAAAGACATGCAGATTAGGCTGTACCCTGCCTCATGCCCAAAGTCTCCTGGCATAGGCTCCAGGCCCTCCACGATCCTGTAGGATAAAGTGGGTATAGACGATGAGTGAGAGTGAGACACCGAAGTTTACAAAAATGCCAGACATGACAAATTTACTAACTCTGGGTATGCATAACAGAGATATGACTGTCATCTGAGAGCAATGAAAAATGCAGTACCATATGTTCTTGGGTCTGTTGAAAGTTTTGGCCCATTTCTTTTCCTCAACCAGTGCCCTTTCACAGTTTTCCAAAAAGGACCAAGGCCAAAATACTGTGATGCCAAGAATGCCTCTTGAACTTAAACAAGACACATGGCCTCTTAGAATGGTGAGAATGCATAAAATGTTTGCATGTGTAGCCTCTAAACAAAGCAGATTGTATAAAGGCTTTGAGGTTACACTGGTATGGGGTGGGAGTTCTCAATAACAAATTATTGCTGAAGACGGGGGGGGTGAACACATTTTGCCTGAAACTGGAGGTGGAAAGTTTCTATTTAGTGGTTGTTTTGTTGTTGTTGTTTTGTTGTTGTTGTTGTTGTTGTTGGTATATTGGCCATATTAACACATCTATCATATCACTTAGGGTGGGAAGAAGGCAAGCAGATGTGGGGCAGTTGGTCCAAAAACATGAAGTGTGTTCCACACATAATTAAACACACAAGCCACAAAAACACAACAGAGAAATTCAGGCATGATGATTATGCCTGGGATGTAGTTCACCTTTATTCTAGCTTTATTTTAGCATGGGTCAGACACGCACACACAGATTTTGTCAAATTACAGAAATATATCCTTTATTTATATAGACTTTCCCATAATGGAAAACATAATGTTATAACTTTACCTCTAATTAAGACTGGAAACATAAAATAAAAGGTCTTATGAGAATAACTTTGCCATATAAATAATTATATGTTGTTCTTAATAAAATAGACCATACAATGTATTCCCTGTATTTCAGGTTTAGATAATGTGGAGCATTCACCATACAGGCCTGTGAATATGCACTTACAATAGCATGTTAATATAAAACTATATTTTAAATTATAGCTGGACCTTCTGTTGGAGCTCTTGTTACAGAAAATTTATCCACACCTTTAGATTTGAGAATTTAACAGCACTGTAGTATAGCTGCACTTTATTTAGACTTGGTTTGGTTTTCGGTTGAGCGCTTGTCACTCAGTATTTCAGTTAGTTATTACTGAAATCGGACACACTATACTGGGGGCCTTCTGGTGCAGCAAGTGCATTTGCGACGTCACAGCTCCCAGTTTGATCACGAGCTCAGGTTACGTTCTGTGAAGAGTTCTCTTCCAAGTCTGGGCTGGTTTCCTCCAGGATCTCTCCGTGTCACGCCTCCCTAAACCATGCCAGTAGGTGTACTTGGTGCACTCAATTACCCCTAGGTGTAAATAAGTGTGTGAATGTGTGTCTACATGGTGTCCTACTTCGCATCCAGGGAGTATTCTCGCCTTGTGCCCAGTGTTTCTGGGATAGACTCCAGATCCACCCTGAGCCTGACCAGTATGTAGTGGTTGCTGAAAATTAATGAACATATGAATGAATGATTAACATAGCAGCAAGCACTGTAATATGGGAAACAAGGGATGGTGATAATGTGTCTAAACTACATGATGAACCTCAGTAAGCGCACACATGCACACAATCTCTCTCTCTCGCTCTCTATCTCTCTCTCTCTCTCTGCATGCTTAATTGAATGTCCTTGCCATCTGTAGACAGCCACTCTAGCTTTCTGTTTCCATTTGTGCTGTGTTCAGATGGGCCTGGCCTGTCGTTAATGTAAATAATTCACCATTACCTTTATCCTGATGGAATCTTAATTGTGCTCTTCTAAAAGGCATTCATCATACTCCGCCCCCCCCCCTCTCTCTTTCTCTCTCGCTCTCTTTCTCATACACACAGCACAGCTTAATGATATTTCCCTAAAATCAAATGCGCATTTTGCTCTTATTTTGGTTTCCTGGTGTCTTGTTGGTATTGATCTTCAGGTCAATGGGCCAACTCTGAGCAGAAAATTTTCTCAATGTGACTCATTTTGTAAAAAATTTTACTTTTTTTTTTTTTTACATATTGTTTTGTTTATTTCTATAGACTATAGCCAGCCGTCAATAAAAAATCTAAAGAGTAATGGGCTCAAATCAAAGCAAATCACTATCAAAGAAAATGCTTTAGAATGAAAAAGGTTTTGCACACCAGAAGTCTTTTCTTAAATCACTTTTAAAACTTTGAAAAGAACAATAATAAAAAAAATTTAATGCAACAGAACAAAAATTATACCATGGCTATAAAAAAACAGAAATCCAAAACACACATGAGACAGAGAGTTAGCCAGCCACCTGAAATAATTAGTACTGAAATAAGTTTCTAAACTTTTATTTAAACAATGTAAAGCTGCAGTGATAGTAAACAAGAAAAAAAAACTGTTTGGTTAATTTCTATGAAAGAACTAAGGCTTACTATTCAACTAGCCAACAGAAAGTACTTAAAAATAGCACAGTAACCAAACAAACCATGGGAAAGATCAAGAGTTACCTCAGAAAGTTAGCTAGCAATCCTAGGGCTAGTGATTTAGCCAGCTAACCAATTGCATGCAAACAAAATATGGTAAAATGCTTGAAGATCACAGACAAACTGATGAAAACAGCTACCAGTTAGTTATTTGCTAGGCTTTTGATCTATTACATGTTTTCATACTCTGAAGTCTATGCCTTGTGTCTATATTCACTGCTACACCCTACTGAAGCTACTTGCTGCCAAAACACAGACAGTATCTCATCTTTGCCAGACTCGTTTTCTAGCTTCCTTTTCACTTCAATACAGTTGCCAATAAATGTTACATTTTCTAATTATCTTACTGTTGTATGATTTTTTTTAAACAATTTGTATGATGCATTACCCACAGTATTTCAGAAAATAATTTCCATTTTTGAGCCTACCAACTGGTTAAAATGGTCTACCAGCTTGGTCTGTGGTTTCGCAGCTGCTAGCTGGTCCTCAGACTTGTTGGTAAATTTCTAAGAAAAGTCCCTATAAGCTATAACTAAGGTTAACCAGGTCATAGCCAAGTAAAAAATAAAAATAAAAAATAAAAACTAGGGTGCAGTGACTAAAACTTCAAAGACCACACTGTAATCATTTTAAGCATAAAACTCTCAAACTGCTCATAAACATGTTTGAATTTACAATACTTCAATAACAGAAGGTGTAGTTTAAAAAAATAGTGAGCATAACCAAAAATCAATACCCAATAACACAGACACTCATCATAAATTGCCGCATGGGGATAAATAAAGTTTTTTTTATTTAATTGAACTGAATCAAACACACTTCAATAAACCACAGTGCCTTTGCCATTTGAAGCCATGTTTTGCACTAGCTCTAGACTAACATTAGCTGTTCATTAGCCATGTATAGGCAGTTATTACACTAACCATATCAATGTTTTTTTGCCCTTGTTGACCTTCCCTGTTCACTCCCTCCTTTCTAGACACACCTGGTTTGGCTTCCAGCCATTTTGTCTTTGGCCTTTACTGCAACAAGAACAGACCTCTTTCTGTGTTCTCTCTTCACTGATAATCATCACATTACTCACATGCCTCCTGTTCTTGCCCTGCCTGCCTGAAGCCTTGAATGCCTGCAGAACAGCCTGTGTGTGGAAAGGCAGTGACCCTTGAGCACGTCCTGTATGCACACACAGGTGTTTATGAACAGGATAGAAAGTGTTGCCAACAAAACCAAGTACATATTCTCAAAAACAATAAACTTTTGACATGTCGTTTTACATATTAGAAAAAAAAAAAGATAAAATATAGACTACTATTAATACTACTGTTGCTACTACTTCTAATAATAAAAATTCTAATAAGAAACTCTAAGAAAAGATAATAAAAAAACTCTTTAAATACAAATACATTATAACGTATATTATTACTGTAGGTATTTCCACTGTACAGTATACTGCATGTTAATAGTATTTTCGTTGGTGGTTCAACCACAGAAAAAGAGCAACTCCAACTATTAACAGTTAATTCTGTTAACAACTGACATTTCCTACCTACTTGATTTAGCAACGTTTCAGTGCTCTGGTTTGCTTTTGAATATGTGAATATTCTGAGAACTGCCTAGTAAATAAAAATCAGATACCAAAATTCAAAGGTTTTAGTTGTAGACATATGCTGTTGTATGTCAGTATTGTTCAATTCAGTTTCTATAACAATTTAAATGGAAAACTTCTGAATGTCTGATTTGTAGCACTTTGTCTCAGAAAAATGGCACTTTTGTTGAAATATCCTCCACAAATGCAAAACGTGAAGTGTTTCAAGCATCCTTTTGCTGCTCCTTTTTCCTCAAAAAGATATGGACAGGTTTAAGATGACAGTGGGGTTGTCAATTGTCCGTGCATTCACTTGCACTATCTGACTGCCTGGTGTCTTGTTTTCAAAAAAGTCCAACATGAAGACAGATGAGTTATCAGGAGTAGCTGTCCAATTCGTGCTGGAGTGTCTCTGCTGGAGGACAGAAGGGTGAAAGAGGTGAGAAACGGACCCAGTACAGAATCAATCCAGTGATTCAAGACGCGCTCCAGAAAGGATGGATAATGTAAGGCAAGAGTGATATCTGAGAGTGGATGACACGAGCTAAAGTGCTATACACAAACAATCATGCGCATAATCATGCAAGTTATATACTGTTATTTCTAAGCATCAGAGCTAGATTATTATTTATATTCAATACAGCTTCCAATTGCTGCTCAAAAAACAAAAAGAAGCTATGAACAATTTTGAAGAATTACTTACAGGAAACACTGATCACCTCATACAACAGTTCACAATTTTTAAATGTGCCACATTTTCAATTTACACGTTCCAAATTCATTGAGGCAGGGATATGTAGACACAATAGGTTTCCAATATTAACAGCTCTTCTTCCTGTCTGAGGATATCCCTGCTGAGTCAGATCATTTAAAATGAAACTTGAAGAGGTTTTCACTTGCAGTCTGACAATGCCAGGACACTGTTTACTTCCTGTCTGTATTGTGATGAAGTGTAGGGACTGTTGAGTATGACTGTTTTTCTACTTAAGCACTATCGTCTCTGTTCTAAGGCTGGCAGGATTCTTCAAAAAATTAAAGAACTAACAAACAATAAAAGAACTTCTAAGTAGCTTTAATCTTCTTCATGTTCCATGTCCAGTAAGAAACTTACATAGAATAGTGAGGGACCATTTTGTTTTTAAGCACCAGAGATCTGGAACAAATCATCTATAAACATTCCTGAGGCTCCAGATTTAAAAATACTGCCAAAAAGTATATATATATTTTAGGTGAAGTGCATTACTTATACTTGTGTATTATATATTATATTAATATTACATATTATATGTATTTTACATTTATATTATTGTACTCTTTAGTATTATTGTACTACATATGTAATTAATATATATTATATTGTGATAATCTTTTGTTTTTCTTTAATCCTACTATTTAGTTATAAATATTTAAGATAAAAAATAATAATAATTTAAAAACAAAAATAAAGAAATGTATAAATCTGTCATTAGCAGCTTTAAAAAAAATAGATAGTTTAGTTGCCTGACTGATATTGAATCATAAACCAACAATTTCTAAAACACCACAACATTGTTTCATGATATTTCATAATATTAGACTTTTAGAGCAGTGTGTAGTGATTGGAAGCATGCATTTCAAATATTGGGCTCATTTTAACCAAAATAAATGAAAAGAAGGTACATCAATGTTGATTATGAAACAGGCACATTCCCAAAATTATCTGCCAGTTGTAATGGAGATTTATTTTGCAAAAAAAAAAAAAGAAGAAAGAAAGAAAGAAAGAAACTAGAAAAAGACAGAGAAGGAGCTGGCATATTTATGTTTTGCCTTAAATAAGTTTGTGCCCCTGCTTCCACTTTGTGTGCTGTTATAGGTGCCAACGTAGTAGTTAGACCTAATCCAGATAGGGGAAGTCTCAGACAGGTTGACATATCTTTATCATTCATAAGACTGTCCTTTTCATTTCTGTTTGAAGTCTCCTGCCAGCTTAAGGATCCTGAAAGGGGCTCTAATTCAGACCCCAGACAGCAGCAAACAGATGATCACCCCTCCACCACCACTCCCAAATAAAGCTCCAGGGCTAATGAGCTTAAAAGCCCATCCATCTTCCCCAATGTAGAGGTGAGGGTGCTTTAAAACAAAAAGCACTAGGGTCAGATCTGGAGCTTCTGACACCAGGCCCGAGTACTCCATCATGAGCCCTGGGCCTGTTCGTCCACCTGCCAGGCATAGCATCTGTTTTCTGTTAGCTAAGTTAGCTGAGACAGTTCAGACTCTATTGTTTCATGGCTAATCTTCGTTTTGGACTCTCCTTCTTCCCCTGAATCATGATTGATTTACTTTTTTGGTGGCTGATCAACAAATACAAAAAGACACTTATATTATTATAAATACAATGACAGTAGGGTTAACAATTTTTAATTTGATGTTATCATGGTCATTATTATTTTAACATATTATTAACCTGTGTAAAGAGTCCACCCCTTGGCTGTCTTGCCATTAAAGATTTGGGCATCTGTAATAGCATTTACAGAGTGGAAGAAAGAATGATATCGCTGACATTTAGATAATTTTATATGTTACTGTTATTTTTTCCTGTAATCTCTACAAGTCTCATTCCATTGTTCAGTTCAATTCAATTTTGTTTGTATTCTAACAATAGGCATTGTTGCAAAGCTGCTTTACACAAATCCGGATGTAGATTTAGATACCTAATGAGAAAGCCAGAGGCGACAGCAGCAAGAAAAATCTCTCTTAGACATCACAAGGAAGAAACCTTGACAGGAATCAGATTCAAAAGCAAGCCAAGTCTCTTCCAGGTCACGCTGGATAGGAGAATTATAAATCGTTACAATATACACATTTACTCTATTGTAAATAGTCGATTTTGTTAATAAATTAAAGGAAGTTAAAAGCATTAACGCCAAAGGAAAATGATCAGATTAAGATTGTTCCTCCATGGTGATAAAGCAAATTAAGCTTCAGAGCACTCATTCAGTTTACCACAAGCATAATTAGAAAGTGACAGAGGAATCAAGGAAAAATTAACCATTTAGAGAAAAACGTCATCTCACTAGATTTGGTACAGGGTCGCAGAGGCCTGGAGCCTATCCCAGGAGACTTAGGGCACAAGGTTGTGGCAATCCATCCCAGGGCACACACATACACACACTCACACGCTCATTTACACACTACTGGAAATTTGAGAATTCCAATTAGCCTAATCTGCGTGTCTTTGGACTGTGGGTGGAAACTGGAGTACCCTGAGGAAACCCTCCAAGAACGGGTTGCACACAGACCCGAGGCAGGAGTTGAACCCTCGACCCTGGAGATTCAAGTGTTGCCCGAGATGTACTTACGATTGTAAATATGGGAATATGATTACTTCCTAAAAGTTCATATGAACAATGCGTAAAAATCTATAACAAAAATAAATGAATAAATAAACTCTTAATTCTTTCATCTTGAAATAAGGCGCTTGTAAATGTGATATAAAGGCTGCGTTATTTCTCAGAAGGTTGGGGGTTCAAGCCCCTGTGCTGCTCAGGTTGCTACTGATTGTTCGACTCTAAACCCTGTCTTTGTATCGTGGCTGACCCTATGCTCTGACCACAGCTTCCTAATAAACGAATTAAGGTTTCTGCCTAAATAGCAAGGCACCTGCAATATTAATGTTGTAATGAGGCAGGATGCTTCTTGGTAGATTGACTAATTGCATTAGAGTGGATTTACATTGGTGTGTGGGTGTTGGTGGGGTTGTTTGAAGGTATGTGTGGTGCGCTGTGATGGACTAGCATCCCATACAGGATGTGTTGTTGCTTCATGGCCAGTTTTAGGAGTGGACTGATTGATTGGACAAATGATTTTTCTAATAAAAAAAAGCAAGTAAAGTGCAACTTTGAAGCAAAAGTAGTGTTTTTGTTGTGGAATTCTGAGACTCTCCCAGTGACTCACAGTGCTGAGGCCACTGGTATGTGGGATAGATGTTCTTGGGACTAGCCTCATGCTCAGGGCCATGTGTCTCGTTCTAGTCATCAGCTGGGAGAGGAAGTGAAGTATAAATATTGGAGTTCCACCATGACTGGACTACTGGTGTTATTTGAAAGGAAAGGATAGGATATTTCCCAGTGCCCTGTGCCCTCCATATGTATCCAGACAAATGTGTCTGTCTGTTTTGGGGTTGGCTGCATACCACATCCACGTTTAAAATGGATTCAAAAGCAGATACAGTATTTTATAATTTAACTACCCCGTTTCTCCCCGTGACCACTGATGAAACTTCACCACTGATGAATCTATTAACAGCAATACAGAGACACATATTTTTGTCATGTTGACGACTTAGTAGACGTTATTAGCCTTGACACCATACAATATACCATGATATTTACAAAATGACTCATCGTACGAGTACTTTTTATCTACAAGTTCCACTTAGCTAGAAATGATCATTTCCTTATCATCCACATTTGTGTCTTTCAATTTTAATTTAAAGAAATACATGTATAAATGTGATATCAACAAATACAAACTCCATTTTAGTTTGGAAATGTCTAAAAACAACACAGCTGGTTAGTGTGCTAAAAGTTTCATATTTCAAAAGAAAATACAATTGTATTGTGGCATGATTTATTACAATATACAATATCTATATCAGTACAATATTTTCATACACTCAATCATACCACAAAATTTCACGAAGAGTTTATAAGGTGATATTAATATTTCATGTTCATGTCATGACTGGCACAGATATTGGTTTATCTTGGTCTAATCTACTGATTTACTGAACCTTTTCCTGTTCCTAGAGGGAGGAGAAACAAGCAGCAATACTAACAGCAGACTTTACTCACAGAGAGATTTTTCACCCGCTCCATATCTCAAACAGTCAAACATAGCTCATTTGAATGATTTACTTGCACATATGAAAAAGTGCCCAGTGAAGGGATATCGATTGGGCAGATTTAGGTCCAGCCGCTTGGCTAAATGTTATTCTCTTAGATACGTGTGGGAGGTCCGGCCAGCTCCAATTCCATCATAAAAACACATTAATCCGCTGGGCTGTAATAGGGTCGTATGGGTGTGAAACGCTATAGTTACTTACTTCTACAGGGCTGGAAAACAACTGTGTGTCTGCTGTCATTTGTCAAAATATGTGTACATGCAATAGAAGAGGCTCAGAGGTCTGTACAATGCCGCCACTATAATGCTCTGGCAATGCTTTCTGGCTTCCTGCAGACAAATCACACAGGGGAAAATCATTCTTGGTGACATAGCAGTTTAGTTTAAAGGGAATGGTCTGATAATCAGCAGAGTAGTATGGGGAGGTCAAAGGATTAGCCATCTCTCTTTCTCTCCCGCTCTCTCTCTCTTCTTCTCTGGCCAGTGTGCACCAATCAATACATAATATCTTACAAATTAAATTCGACCTAGATCGATCTAAAAAGGCTGGCACACTGCACTGTGATTTGTGGATGGCTGCACAGTAAATTTTAATGATTAGCATGCTGTGTGGGTTGTCTGGGATGGGGGTTTAATACTAAATGAGTTTCAAGAATTAGGAATTGCGGGAAGGCCATACAGAGAGCTACGAGGTCAGAACAGTTGCTCATTAGGGTTGAAATATCTAAACCACCATTCTAACCATGCCTGAGATATACTTGAGAAGAAACCATGCTGGACACTATTTGTTCTTCCCCCAAAAAATCTGATTCAAGAACAGATCCCACCCCCATGCTCAGCTCAACCGGAACATTATTCATTATTTGTCAACTCATCTTTTGTTATTGTTACCACAATGATCTGCCCAGAATATTTTTATTAAAGAATGATGTGTTAATGTTTACCCTTTTATCATTATATTTAATTTTTGGTAACAGGAAACAAGTTACTTCCCAATAACGTGTATAATGGCTCTAAACAGTCCTCTCTCTTTTTCTTGAACTGCAATGCTGTTTATTATGGAGAAACCTCAACATACTTCGTCTTAAAGACATGCTGTGGAAGAAAACTTCCTGCTCTTTACCTCTGATTTCTGCATCGCACTGACACTGGAGACTCCTTCCAAGAATTCTAACTATAAAGCCCCATACAGAAAGTTTCACCTTTTCAACACTTCCCTTCATTAAATAACAACACATTTTGAAAAATCACTTTACGATTAGCCTTATGTTATGCAAAAATATATAATATTGCAAAATAATATAATATTGTAACTTGCATAACAGGTGGAACTCAGACATGCTTATATAGATAATAAATAAACACCATCTGACCAATCAGATTTGAGAATATTCCATAGGTAAAATGAAACAACTTCCAAGATAACTATTGACCTCCAGCCATGTACTACTCAATGCAAGAATATATACATATACAGTATATGCCTGTCTGGTTTATATTAGTAATCCTCAATATCCATCATATATTTAAATTGAGTATTGCAATGACCCTTATCCCATAATGAAAAGCATATTGTTGTATTTCCCAATTGCCTTAATCCAATTGCCTCAGTGATATTATAATGTCCACTACTTATGTGTTATTTTCCTTCTCTGCTGTTGTGCCACAATTCTAAATAAGGACGCTCTCTAGGCCGTCTAAAGTATATAGCAAATAAAAAGGTCTTTGCAATTCTTGTAAAATTAGCGCAGAATTCGTTGCAGAAGCTCTAGCAAGGTGTTAGAATACAGTGTGAAGTGTCTCCAGTTATGTGTGTGTGCTCGCATGTATAGCAACATCCACATGCAATGCGTATGTCACAATGCGTGTTTGTGTGTAAATGTGAAACTGAACTGGCCCCAAACGCTTGATCAGCTTCTTGGCTGAAATGACAGGGCTGATGTTCCTGTGAAGTTGGCGATGTGATGTTTACCAGAAATGACTTTAGAAACAAACCTCTGACCATACTGCAAGCATGACTTTGCCTGAAAATAAAACATACACTGCTGTCATTGCGACATCTAACAGGGGTGGTTGGATTTTACAGAAAGCCTCGCCGTTGGTTATTTAAATAAAACTCAATCTATATTTGAATCATTGAATCATACAGATAATTCATGAAGTGTCACGGATCTCTGCATCACATCCTTTTTACATACAAACTAAGCTCACCAAAATGAAAAGCAGATTTCTTTTCAGACCATATAACTGGCATGTCACAATCGACTGGCCATACATTCTCAATGCTGAGCCAGGCCAATGCACACCAAATCCCACTAGTGGGATCTTACAGGACACGTATGTCTCTGGCGTCCAAAGACCCTCAACCTCTCCTGCACCTGCCCCAAAATCCCTGCCATCAAATCCCTATTGATTTAAGCTCCGAGCTCACCAGGAGTTTCCAGATTGGAGCGAGGACAGCTCTCCGGGGTTCATGACTGATCCCACCATGCACAATCGGATCACACTGAGAACTGTTTACTTCACATTAAGGCTTTGCTGTTTGTGCATTCGTGACCTAAAGCTCTTAAAAGTAGGTCATATAAGTAATACATGCTGCTAGCAAAAACATGTCTGAAATAACTTTAGCCTAGATCCAGGCTCCTTGTGAGTTTTCCTTTGTGCACGTGACAAGAAATTCTTATACATTCATCCAGGAGAGCAGATGCACATGCAGGCCAAAATATTCTGGGGTTCCCTTTTACGTGCATTTCATAAGCTTCTGACATTTTCAGGGCATCAAAAGACATTGAGAGCTGAGAACTGTTTCAATAATATCTTAGTTACTTGAGCATAACAATGTAGTTACATGTTTCTGCATAGGGTACATGAAAAAGGAAAACGGGACATTCTCTTTTGCTTCATGGCAGTTTGAAATCATCTGCGGATAAACTATTTCACAAGTTAATATCAGCTCAGATTAATGGAATACAGATACTGTTTCACACAAATGTTATGTATTGACCCACGCAGCTAATAACCAGACAAGCTCCACCTATATCAACAACTTCACAGACATTAGGCGCCCGGTCTGATTTCAAGCATGTGTTTGCACAGTGCTGAGTGTCACTAACATCAGACGAGGCTAAACACAGTCCTTTCCATCCCCCTGACCAGCATCAAGTGCAGGCAGATGTAACTGGTCTGTGATAAGGAAGTATGCATGCAGAAAGCAAGAGGTTCCAAAGACACTAATGTGAATTGATTGTCCCTTCACTCTTCTTCTGTGCCTCCTGTCATCTCACGTGCAGCTAAATACAATCAGTCAGAAAACAATGCAAGGTGTGAGACTAAACACTGCCACTAAAAGCCATAAATGGAAACCACCGCATCTCGTAGCACTCTATCTGCTTTTTTCTTCTTCTTCTTTTTACGTATCTCATGAGCCACAGTCTTTTTTGTCATTACAAAACCTGCTGCTGGAGCATGAAAGAGCCTCGACCTCAATGTGCGTGACGTGTAAATGTCATTGTTCATGGTTTAGAAGCAGCATTATGCTGCGTTATATGTGCGGCTCAGACAGGATCGCTTATCTCTGTCTATCTGCTCTGTTGTTCCAAAAACAATATAAGCATATAAGTATGCATAAATATTACTTTTTATAAAAGGGGAACTTTGGCTTGCCAGAAAAAAGGATTTCTGAGAAAGTAGTGTGATGTTTCTCTGCAAGCGCTTTCTAAAGTTCATCCCTCTCTGTGTTTATTTTATGTCCTCAGCAGCTGCTCTGCCTTGTTCACCCTGTGCGCGAAATGACGTCAAAAGAGGACGATTCGCAGCGGCTCCGCCAGGGCTCCTGCTTTCAGTAGGTTACCATAGCAGCAGCGGCCACTTCCTGCCCATGTGAGGTTTCCTGTGTTCATTCACTTATGTGTGTTCCTCAGCTGGGCTCACTGCAGCTCTCTACACACCGCCATAAAAGGGGTGGATTCACAGATCTACACAGTGCTGCCTACATGGGTATATCTTGTATATACAGTATCTGCACTATGATAAGAGGTGGACAGGGTAATCTTTAAATAATAGAATATTTCTTCTTCAATAATCTTCAATGTATATTTTTGGGATGAAACAAGACGTGATTTTGAAAAAAAAGTACAAATGATTAATTTATTAATAAATAACTAATAAATAATTACTTAATTAATCTTCTAAAGTAGGGCTGATGGACTATACTGTGGACGGTCAGTTTAGACAGATGGAATAACACTGCCATTGTTGATATGATGATGTTTTTTGTTTTTTTGATTATGTTTTTTTTGTTGTTGATGGTTTTGTTTATTTAGCATATTTGTAAGGAGTCTTCAGTGTCAGCAGTTTGTTACAGTCAAAAAAGTTTTCTGAAAGAGAAAAGTTGGCAGGATTCAGGGCATTGAACATTACCAATTCTCTGAAGGAAAAAAAAAAAACACAATGTATATATAAAATAATTGTATTCATTTACTTGCTTGCTTTGTTTGTTTGTTTGTTCGTTCATTAGTTCATTATCTCATTAATTTCAAGAAAAAAAAATACACACACACACACACACACACACACACACACACACACACACACACACACACACACAGAGAGAGAGAGAGAGAGAGAGAGAGAGAGAGAGAGAGAGAGACGGGTGCTGCTATCCCATAAATGAACAGGAATTATTGTTTCATGGATTCTTAACAACATTGAACTATCTACTGTTGATTGTTTTTACTGCTTGCTTAGATTTTACTTTGAACACAAAATCTGGGGCAAAGGTCAGGTAGAATATTTAGAACATTTTAGATGTGTAATTTCCCTTGTGTGCAGAACACTACATAAACAGACTGTGATAAATGTTTTACTGTTAGGTCTTATTCTTTGTGATAATTGATAATGACTTCAGCTAATCAAAGGCAATCACAGGAACTCACAGGCACAGATATTAGTATATACACTATGGGTCTTTTCACACAGTTTCCTGTCCACCAACACACATCTACTTGACACTTTAAGCTCATTTCAAGTAATCGTAGCGTTTATGTTCAGCTGAAGGGGCATCCCCTTTTAAGAACTATTTTTTTTGTTCTTTTTTTTTGAGCCAACAAGAAGTTCATGAAGAGGATTCTACTTTTGATGAGCATGCTAGCAATGTTTTAAATAAAACCGAAAAATGTTATTGATTTTTTTTTTGTACTGTCAATGTATTACAGTGATTCCATAAAAGAATAAATGACAGACAGACAGACAGACACAGACAGATAGATAGATAGATAGATAGATAGATAGATAGATAGATAGATAGATAGATAGATAGATGAGTCTATCAGCCCTAAAAAGGACTCCTCCTCTGAAATTAACTCCTAAAGACCATTTTATTGAACCTATGCCAGAGCAATAGGTGTGTCAGGGTACGAAGGGAGGTGCATGAAGCTATCCACCCAACATGCACAGTGCCCATGGTACATGTCTCTGGATCCAGTGTTATGATCTGGGGTTCCTGCAGTTGGTCAGGATGGTTGGTCTAGACTCTGCAATTTTATTGTTATGTGGCAATAAAATAAAGTCAGCTGTCTACCTAAATATACTGAATGACCAGGTTATCACATCAGTTTTTTTTTTGGTTGGGATGGACATATTCTGTTTATAACAGTCATGACATATAATTATTTTGTTTTGTTTGTTTGTTTGTTTTTAGCTCTCAAAGTACAAAGTAATAATAAAACACAATTATTTTAAATCTTTCAGACATCAGCTTAAATCTTAAGTAAAAGTGTGTAAATCCTAAGCTCTGTTGAAAAACATCAAGATGTTATTGTTTTTTTACGTTTAGGTTTTAATCTAACATGGTTGACATATAATAAAATAAAATTTCACATCCTTATATAACTAAGTTCTCTTTATATTATACAGAAAATTGTTACTGTACTTTCACATTTATTGCATTAACTTTATTTACTTTCATTGTTCAGAATGTAGCCTTAAAAAAGCTTTGAGACCAGAAATGTAATTTTTCATCATGTTAATTGAAAGGTTTGGACATGTTTTCATGATGGCTGATTGGCAAACATTTGTAGTCAAACAAACCCTTCTTGCATAAGGGATGTCAATACCCGCTTTGGTTCCAGTAACTTCATTTTGCTAGCATAATTTGACCTCTTTAATGAAGACAGAATGATTATGTCATCACATTTCTCTTTCTGGGGATGATTTTCTCTTCTCTGGTTGAGGTGCCAGTGAAGCATTTCGGTTTGTGTGGGTTCTCTGTGTTTTCCACTTAATCAAACCTCAGAAACCTGTCAGCCCGTACATGTGGCACAGCTCCTAGACCTCCGTCACGCTCGTCTACGTGCATTATACAATGAAACTCCTTTAACTGTATACATAGTAAATGTGAAAGAATTAAAACTGCAGATTTTTTGAAAATCTTGTTATTAAATAACATTTAATAACTCTCACTCCTACTCTAATGTGAAATAAGCCTTTTCTTATCGTAATGGCGGTTTAAATTTAAAAGGAAGAGAGCAAGGATTTCCAGGAGGCACACATCAAATGTCCATGAATTCCCGAATGATGGCTTGACACCTTAGATTTCATCGTTTGTTAGCAGCCATCGGGAACGAAATTAAACCTGGCAGCTCCAAATTACAGGACCACTCCACTCAGATACACAGCAAAAAAGGTTACGTTTTGCTGTCATGACCAGTAAATGAGATGCAAAGAGTGAAGGGTTAAAGGTGATGATTATTAATTTCTGAGGCACGCTTGTGGCTCTATGGGTGAGTGCATGTGGGAAGCTCACTGCCCTATAAAGGTGAAGTGTTGTCACTTTGCTAGCTAAAGGTCACCCCTATACTTTCCAGTGTGCGTATGGTGACCCTTTTACTAGAGAGAATGTGCATAGAGAGTTATACTACTCATTATAAAATAAAAAATCTACTTTTATATTTTGTGTGTCTCGGAAACAACAAATCATAGTTGTGGTGGGAACCTGCAAGTGGGAGGATAGAGCTGCTGTACACTTCTACATCATTTGCATGTCGGCTGCATCTTATGAGACTGGTTGCATCTTTTTACTGATTATTTATGCTAAATATTAGTGTGTAGTGATATGGTTAGACAGCTGGAACTGCATGAGGAGGATCCTGTGCTATCCTGAACAGTCTGGGACCACCAAAGAAAAAACAAATGCCATTAAAGGTTCATTCAGCTCAGACAGCTGCACAAACAAAGATCATGTGATATTTCAGACAGATTCCTATTCTTCCCTTTTTATCTGCACAGGGAACCAACAAGGAAGCATTCCACTCAGTGTTTTCACAGAGCTATTCTCTATACCGCATTGAGGGTCCTTTGTTTTGTGTTTTTGTTTGTTGCATTTGATTTATTCCATAGCACAGGTGAATTATGGATTCAAATTGGTCAGAGGGTATTTTTTTCTGTAATAATGGTCCAGAAAGTAGTTCCTTATGTAACGTTGTTGCATATACATACATATACCTGTATATGTGGTTATATACATATATCATGGTTCCATTCAAAAACCACAACTAGGTTTTATTTTATTTTATTATATTTTTCATGAAGAAATATTCGTATAATATTTTGGAAGGAGCCTCTAGTGCCAGTACTATTTAACAGTCAACAGTACATTTCCTCCAAAAAAAGTTTTATACATTATATGCAGGGCTGAGAGTAGGCTGGTCCGGGCCAGTACTGTGCACCACTAAAAGGTTCAGTGGCAGTCCACTATACTGGAAAGATGAGAGAGCAGCTGCCTTTAAAAAACACACACACATACAAAACCAGTTCCTGTAGCATGTTCAGCAAGAAAACATACCTGCTAACTTTGCCATCAACAATTTGTCTCATTTAAGACCTTTTACCAACATGCTAACAGACTCATGACTCAGCATACTGCCTTGTTTGCAGTCAATGTGAGCTACAAGGCTAACTTGTTTCTAACACCAGACTGTATCTCAAATCCTTCTCTATCCCCTGAACAAGGGTACTATTTGGTATGTGGAACAAGGGATTCTGCACCCTACAGAGCATGCTAGCTTTTTATTTTATGCTATTTGGGATTTAACCCCAGAATAGTTCGTTAGCTCAGGATATTCTGACGTGGAGTGAGTAGAGACATAAAAACAGATTTACGGGAAACCTCCAATGTTTATTCTCCTCACCTTTTGGCTACACAGTACTAGAAAGAATTTAAAACTACTTTTACCTCAGACTAAATGGGCTCCCAGTTTAACAACTAGCTACATCTTTGTCCTGTTAAACGGGTTGGTGAGGGAACTCGGGGGTGTTCCATAATATTAAATGGAACTATAAATAGATCAGACGTATGATGTCAATCAAAAACATAAAATGGTAGTGATATCAAGCCTTGTCAAATTTGGCAGGAAAGGATTAATGCACTTTGTGACATGTTTTGTGAAACATAATCAACTTAGGCAGTAACCATAACTTCGCTTTGTGTTTCGCCTGCTGTTTAAATTCTTTATTCGCTGCATGCCTTCCCATCAAAAGTGATTTCACTGACAAGAACTTTACTCTGTTTACAAACAAACTATACACAGGCTTGTTTCCTTTTGTTTTCCTGTGTACAAGTCAGTCATGTGATCTCTTTCAGCTGTGCCTCTGTACCGCAACCATCGTGGAAAAGGATGAACCTTACAAACCGTTTAGCCTTTGCAGAGCTGGAGCTGTTGCTGATCGAGGGCCTCAGCCACAGGCACGTCTCTGTTCCTCAACGCTTAGTTTCGATTTCAGCAACTTTTTTTTTTTCTCAGCAGCCGAATGTGGAGGCAGATGCAAAGCTGCAGAACCAGGCCGTCTGTTCTGGGAAACTCACTGAACTGAAATCGTAGTATGACTGGAAACTTGACAAGCATGGCCCTTTCACCCTGCCTGTTAAGCAGATCTTGTGTGTGTTGATTGCATGGTTGGGTGTATAGTGCAATACTTTTACAGCATGTACTCAGAAGTCTGGTTTTGCCCACAAATGTTAAAGGTGAGCTATTAATGGGAGAGTGGTGTTAATAGCCTGTTCATGACCGAAAAGGAGTATACTGTAAGCTGTAGGAACAGTGAAAAAAAATTCATGTAGCTAAAAAGTAGCTAAAATGATTTCATGTCATCTAAGGTATTATTTAGCAATTGAGGTTAGAGTAGATACAGAGTACACACTGTCAGAGCAATTTCATAATAGGATACTAAACCAATAATAACACTACCAGTGCGTGTCATTGTGGTGACAGTATGTCCTTTCTATCTTAAGATAAAGGAAAATCTTTGCTGCACAACATTCTTATTGGCAAAATGTATGAAGGACGTAATCTCAAGCATCTCACCCCACGCTGATGGCGAATGGAGCAATTTAGTAATACTCCCTACCTTTTTTTTCTGAGTAAAGGAATAGTGTAAGTGTTAACATGGTCAGTGGAAACTGTCTTCTGTAATCTTTCTAACAGACTGGATTGAGTATTTCAGAAATTGCTGAGCTCCTAGGAAATTTATGTACAACAGTTGTATGTAGAACAGTGAGGGAAAAAAAATCCAGCAAGCATGAGTTTGGATGAAAAAGGTCAGAGGAGAAGGACTAAGGTTTAAGTTGACATGAAGTCAAATAGTCTGCAACGTGGAGAAAACCACTGCAGAGTTTAACCTTGCACAATACATTGAATCTTAAGGTAGATACAACAGCAGAGGACCACATTAAGCAGTATGTACTGGATCACGGACACTGGAAAGCTGAAGACTGTAAAAACATCACCTGGTCTAATGAATCGTGCTTTACTTTGCAACATGCAAACAAGAGGGTGATAATTTGGTGCCCAAACCACCGTGTGTCAACAGTCAAGGCTGGTGAAGGAGATATAATGGTGTGGGGAAACTTTTTTCCCCCTCATCCTGAATACCAATCAAGCATTGTTTAAATGCCATAGCCTATTTGAGTATTCTCAAAATCTTCTGACCATGTGCATCAATTCATTGATTTTTTTTTCTAATGAAGTAATTGCCCTGTGATTGGATCTAAATCCAGCAGAACACTTTTAGGATGTGGTAGAACAAGATATTTTTAGCATGAATGTGCATCTGACAGATCTGCTGTGATTGTGATGCAATCATGTTGTCAACATGGAGCGGAATCTCAAACGACCGTTTCTAACACCTTGTGGAATCCACACCTCCAAAGAATTTCCGCTGTTCTGAGAGAAAAGCAGGTTCCTTACCCAGTAGTAATAGTGTTCATTATTAAATGGATGGTGACAGTATGAAGGTAATTATGTCTACCAATTACCAACTGACTGTCAGTAAATCCCTAGATAGTATCATACACATGTATAACAGCTTGAAAGAGGAACTTTCCATTTTGAGAGAAACATTGAGTTATCTGTGATGGTTAATCATGATTTAACAAGGTTGCACTGTATGAATGGTAGAGAACAATGCGGTAAGACATCTCAAAATGCAACCCATAATTATCTCTCTTTCCTTGCAATTATAGCAACGCAAGTATTTAAAAAAATATTTAATAAAATCTTTTTAGATATTTTCCCCTCCTGGCTTATATAAAAAGAACGTACTATACATATGTCAGTGGAATCCTGGCTTTTAAATGCTGCCACTTCACCATCTGAGTATCCTGATTCTAAAAAAAAAAAAAAAAAAAAAAACCCACACATTCATAGCGTATAATGACAAGGAGTCTTTCCGTGACTATTAAAGAGCGACCTCTTCACCAAATACTTGGTGTTTTGTTGCTTAATGGCATTTTTAAACCCTGACTAGCAAAAAAAAAAAAAAAACATTTCTGATGGACACTACAAAGACACTCTTAATCAAAATAATTAATTAATTTAAAAAAGTATATAAAAAAAACTTATTATACAAGTAAGGACATGGACCACAAAGATGTTTTGTTTCAATTTATTACCTAAAAAAAGAAAAATGTCCTATCACAAGTCACACTGAAATGTATTGCTTAAGAAAAAAATATATTTAGATACTTTCTTTTGTTGTTTTTTTTAACTTGATTCTTTCCATTATATTCCACAAAAACAAAATCGGGGCACATGCCCCGTTTCGCCTTCTCCCACTTAAAAAATGCACAAAGAAATACATAATTCACAGTTACCATTTTGGTTTTTATAAATTAATACAGTCACACATGTGCTACACCGGTCTATAGCTAGAACATTGTATTTTTGACTTGTTATCATCTTTAATTGTTGGCTACAGGAAAGAACAGGCAACTCAACTGATGTGAACTTCAACAAACTGGATTAGAAATGCCCCACCCCTCCCTCTCCCTGATCCTGACCCCATAAACAGCCCACTCTTAAGTTAATCATAATTTTTTTCTTTTTTGTGTCATTTCACATATAGGTGAGGCACACACAGAGTATAATTTTATAGAGATATGGAGATTAAAATGCTTTTGGATGGGACATTTGTCCTTCGAAGTCGTGAGGTGGAAGGAAGTGCATGTAGTAACTTGTCCTTAAAGGACACATCCATTAGAGGAGTCAGGGCACTTTGTTGCTGCAGCACTACAGCTAGAACTTCCTTAATATTATGTTGAGCCCCCCCCCCCCCCTTTCTTTTATATATATATATTTTACATTTATTTTGTAGCTTCTTGGTGTTAGGAAAGATTAGGGCTTAAAAGGACTTGACTTTGCAACAAAGTATGGCGCACACTAGTGAAACATGAAGCCTTTGCCATTACTTCCAGGTAGTGCTAAATGTTTGTGAACAAAAACCAATAATTCTACCAGAGGTCATGATGCAGTTGCTGAAGGACCCGCTTTCCCCCCGCCCTCCCTTAATGGGCAATTTTAAGGCACAGAAGCCTTGACATATTAGAGCCTCCACCTTCAAGAAATGAGAGTTGCCCAAATAACTGGAGGAAATTGTTTTGACAAAAAATGTGCACATACACAACACCAAAAATTTTTTTAAATCTCGATGTAGTCCCCCAGTCCCTAAGTGTATGTCTGTGAAAGTTAAGGCCACTTGAAAAAAAAAAAAAAAATGAAAAAAAAAAGGACAAGGTTCCATTCAGGCAGGTAATCTCATTGCAAACTCAGTGAGTGCAATTGTGGTCTTCTTTTCACTTTTTTTTTTTGGATTTATTCTTATTCTTGACTAGAGTCTGGAGTCAGTAGGGGTAGACGCTGGTCCAACATCACTGTGGCTCCATGGATTTGTTTGCTATTTAGGGGCTCATTTTTGCTGGGTTGCTAAAAATGTTCATTTGCTCCAAGCTCGCCGCAGTCCAGGAATGATCCATGAACACTGTGAAACTACAAAGAGTGTCCTGTCCTGGGGTTTTGGTTCACCACCGATATGTAACACCATTTCTAATAAGCAAATCCCAAGCAAAGGTTTCTTTTTTTTTCTTTTCCTTTTTATAAAAAAAAAAACAAACAAAAAAAAAAACAAATGTATTCATGCATTTTTTTCTTATAAGCACCTGTGTCTATCACACTTTTTGTAAAACAAAAAGGAGCCAAATTCAAACATTTGCATGCAAAGTAAAGTCCTGTGTAGCAGCAGACCTGTGGGTCTATGGAAGGCCTAATTGGATGTTAGTGCATCTACCCGTGAGGCACTATTGAGCAGGGGAAGATGGCGGCTGACGCCCTATGGTTCTCCTCTTTCTCCATCTAACCAGACAAAATGAGGGGCTTAAACAAGGGCAATTTAAGTAGGCCATCACTTAAGAACAATTTGCAAAAGGTTTTCTCAAGAGACTACCATCACATAGACAAGACAGGAGACTTCTCAAGTGGAAGGACGGGCTCAAATGCTTTAAGGATATGTTAATCAGCGGTTTTCTCATGCATGCACAGAGGCAATAGAGATTTTGCTGGACACTTTCGGGGTAAACCAACATGAACTAAGCAATGTAAAAGAATCTCTGAACATTTAGATAGCTAGCCAGGTCAGATTCGAACAGAACTCAAATTAAATTGGACTGTCTTCACAAGTCATGTTTTGCTTTCGTGGTTCCCTCTATAAACTAGTCACTAAACCAAGCTGCATTTAAAAAGCTTTGAGGCTCAACATGCACTGTACCAATTCTTGTATTGACCTTGCTGAAAATCAAAAGATATGTGCAAATAAAACTTCCTCATCCATAAGAATAGACACCTGAATGCTATGTGGGTAATGCTACATATTTGTTTTAAATGAGTAAATTGATTAATATTAATAAAAGCATAAAGAAAACAAAACAAAAAAATAATCCCCATTCAATATCTGCTTCATGGCTCATAAACTGCGAATGCCCCAGTAGGGGGGAAAAAAAAAAAAAAAAAAAAAGAAAAACATGGGTTTTCTGGATTTGTGATAGCTGCATTTGCCCTGGATGGATTTCCATCCCTGTGTTCTCCCTAGGAAAGGAGAAAGAAAAAGAAAATTCCCTACACCATTCAAGTCTGCTATGCTCCCTTCTTGCTTTTATTTCTCTTAACAGTTTTTTTTTGTTTGTTTCAGTCCATTTTCATAATCACAGGCTGACAGGGATACACGGTAAAGGTCAGTTTAACTTCCTTTGTGAAACGAGTCTGTTTGAAGGGAAGCGTACAATGCTTTTGGGTTTTTTTCTCAGTCACACCAGCCTTCCAGTCTCACATTATTCCTGTTCCTGTACATAAAAGCTAACTCTCTTGTCGCTCCTCAGATAAGACATCGTTGTTTCAGGCCATGATGAACTCAGACTTCATGTCTGCCTTGACGTCAGGTTTCCATACCGAGTCGTCGAAGTCCAGGTCGAGCGAGCCTTCACTCGACATGCTGCTGTTGCTGTTACTGCGTCCAGCTTTGCGGTTGGGGAGCCACTGGTAGGGGGCACGGGAGTCCCTGCGAGCCTTTCGCCGTAGCCGCTTCTGCTGCATGAGCAACTGCAGACGCTCCACCTTACAGCGTGTTGCTCGGTTCTCTGTCTGCCTCAGTCTGTCACCTGTAGAGGGAACAGAGAGGAAATCAGTGCCAGCTCCCCGGAACATGTACCATTACATTGCAATTTTTGTTAAAACTCTGGCACGGACTGAAACTCGTCTTGTGACTGTTCACGGTTTAGGAAGTGAAGCTTCAGCTCACAAAGTGTGTACAGCACTAGCTAGTGTTCTAAAATAGAAAACAATAACCTGTCTTAGTCCATCTCTAAGTAGGCACACACCTGCATTTACTTGCAGTATCTGATATCAGCACAAAGTATTTAAGTGCATGGCTTCATGTCCATTCTGACACTCTTATCGCTCAAGGTTTACAAAAATGTGACCGTGAGATTTCCAAGGACAAAATGGAGATACAGATATGGTCAAAGTCACCAGGGAAAACAACACTTCAGCTGGATGCAAACACTCAAGTGCCACTACTGTTTCACATGCAAATATATTGTGTCACTTATCAGTTACTATCACTAGAGCCCATCTTAATGCATTTTCCTTCTGTTGATGTGCCTTTTGGTAAAGAAAACCAAAAGATTTTGCTTCTGCAAGCGTTAGACCACACAGTCCTGCTCAGCTTTAATTTCATTTATAAATATATTCAGAAGGATTGAAGGGAAAAAAGCAACCACAATCTATTAGCTAGTTCCATTAGGATCTCTTCCAGAATTAAATAATGAAATAACAGGCTAGAATGTCAATAACCCAGAGCACAGACCATCTTTCATTGGGTGCCACACACACACCAGCAGAAGCAGCAGCAGTAGCTTTTAACATGGATCGATGGCAAATTAAAAAGACCTATTGATTAAACCTTAGCTCTAGTGCGGCAATCCATCTCTAGGCGAGGACACGGCTATTGGCTTTCAATAGAAAATGCAAGCGAATGGAAATTGTAAGCGAAGTAGACCAGTCCCCCCCTTCCTTTCCCTAGCCCAAGCTCACTGAACGAGTGTTCACTCGCCCAACTACCCCGGAGTAAAGAGACACCCCCTGCCCCCATCTGCTTTATAAAAAAAAAAAAAAAAAAAAAAAAAAGTGGGGACAGCAAAGACTATAGGGAGGCCCACATTCTGGCATTATACCTCTGTGGAATGGGGATGTGTTAGGGCACCCAATTCCATCTGCCTCGTCTGCCATTATAAAAAAACAAAAGAAGACATCTTTACATTATTAGTACATCTTCACTTTATTAGTATTTATTATTGTGGTGAGGATATATTAATAACAGTGACTCATGATGCTAACCTAATCAATATACATCAGGTTGCTTCCTGACCAAATAGATCATGCGCATGGTGACTTGTTTAGTCTGTGCATGCTTTGTATATGTGTGAAACATCAGCTAGTACTTCCTCTCTGGTGCTAGAAGTAGAACTGTCTTTCTCCTTCACATGTCCTCTCAAGCAGTCCCTAAGCTGCTGAATACACAAATCTAGGGCAGCCACCCTCACCTTCACATAATACGTACAGGATAAAAAGTTGAGAAAAAAAAAAGCTCAATAGACAATTGGCATGCTAGAGCTGATCTGCTCCAGTTTTTTTTTTTTTTTTTAAATAAAAGAAGCTCAGAGCATAGCACGACATTGCACATGTAATGCACTGCATATACAATGGGCTGTAAGGATGCAACAGCATGCCAGGCTTTTTTTCCCCCTCCTTAGTGAGAATCTGTATCGGTTCCCCACATATGGCCAATGAAGCAGTGAACAGCAAGAACCTGGCACAAGCATATGGCTGCTCGCTTAGGGAAATGTGAAAAGAAGCTGGACTTAACCTGAATGTTTGCTCTCTTGCGAACATGCCCTCGGCATGCTTGCATGCTGAAAGCAGGAGCCTGATGGGGGAACTCTGTTTATGGCAGTGGGGGTTATTATTAGGCTGTGGCTGGAAGCCATCCTGCAGCGCTTCCTGACACGAGTGCAGAGAGGGAGAGATGAAGCGAGAGCCTCAGGGAGAAAGGCCAGGCGTCAGGGGTGGGGGCTGGGAGGAAAAGCAGGGATACACTGAGAACAAAGGCAGGAGAGTGCAGTGAAAATGCCCCCTTTCCTTCAGTGGTTCATGCTTTTAAAGCGCTTTCCTTTACGAAGACCCCGGCATGCTCCATGTATACATGCACTTGGGACTTAAGGGCAGAAAAGGAATGGAGATTTTATTTTTTGCCTTTGGCGATCACAACAGAGAAGGACACTGATAAGGGAGACGAGGGGATGAGTAAACAGAATTCCATCTCCTCCATGCACAACCTCCCTTGTTAGCCCCCCTCCCCTAAGCCTGTAAGCCGAGGTTGTGTGGTTTCAATGCGAGATGCATGCTGCAGTGCCCTCAATCACATGCAATGTGCTCATGGCACTCGCCCATTTGGGCCCAAATCCTGCAGAAGAGGGAGAGAACCAGAGGACAAAACAGCATAGCCTTCATGCTGTGCAGCTGTTCAGCCCAAACACGACATATACACCTGGCCTTCCTTTTCCATTCCCCAACCCCCACTTCCATCCACACCCCTCCCCCAGAACAGTGCCGCAACAGGGGCATCCGAGGGACGTAGAAAGAAAGCAAAATGAGAATGAGTCCAAAGGGCTGGGACATTTTAGAGTAAAAAGCTGTAGATTTTCTAAGCAGTTGTGGTAGAAGTGTGCTTTCCTTAAAAGCAGAACAGCATTTTAAAAGGAGAACAAACTCCAGGTTGCCTTGTGTATCCGGGAAAAGTGGTTGATGCATGAGAATGTATTGATCGCCTTTATTGAGGGAGGAGGATTTAGCCCAGGCCCTCATGCAGATGCAAGGGAGGACAACAGAATAAAAATGTAAGGGGAAGGCAGGGGGAGGGTGGAGAATGAGAAAGACACACACACAATCTGTCAAACAACTGACTTGATTGTGGACATTTGGTTAGTTATGAAAGAGGTAACAGTAAACCTCAAATATTCAGTGCTGGAACATTTAAGCAGCTACTAGATTACTTGACCTTGCCCCAGCAAATCAGCTTAAAAAAATATATATTAAAAAAAAAACCGGTTAAAGAAAAAAAAAATCAATCAAATGATCAGATGGCACATCGTGATAGTTTAATGTTTTTAATCCAGGATCTAGCTCTCTTTTTATCTAATGTAGTAGCTGCCATATCCCACAAACCACTAAATCTTTTCAAACGGCTGCTTATGCTCATCTGAACAGTGATTGCTATGATGACACAAGGATACTTGTTATCTTCCTGTGCCATTAAGGAGCAAATAGCCTACTCAATTAGGAATTGGCAACTTTGATTCTTTCCAACAATTAGTTTATTATTTATTATTTTTTTTATAGATAAGGCCCTTCCACATATCCTACTAACAGCTATACCCAGCTGTGCTCTGAAATCATAGGGTACTGTTGAACTATGTTCCAGCTGCAGCATGTTCCTAGAGAGCTGGGAGACTAGCCAGGTCTGCCTCAGGGTGAACACAAGCTTAGGCTGGCTACACTGTAGAGGACAGCCATTGTGATCAGCCATCTGGAGCTGTAACTAAGGGAACAGGCAGCCCCTCCATCTTTGTCCCCACTTGGATGCGATGCCATCAACGACCCCACAGGGAGCCAGTATCTAAAATAACAGTTATTTGCATATGGGGAGCAATAAAGGGCACTAGACAGCGGTTCTATACAGGCCTGCCCAACAGTCGAGTTCAGTTACGGCCTCACAGCAGCAAACAGGCAGCCTGGGGGGCTTCTTATACACTCACCATTGGCAGAGCTGCACCAGGGAATAAATTATTGAGTGGCGTGTAGGTCAAAGCTCCATAGTGACCGAGAATGAGGCCTGGGGCACTCGATCGAGCTGAAAGAGATCGGCAAAAGCAGCAAGCAAGTCTCTGGGAGAAAGAAGCCACAGTTCTGTTTAAACAAGGGGAAGGCCATGGACAAAGACAGCCAAGATCGTGACATTTCACGTGTTGTGGAATGTACACAGGAGCCGGCAGCATTTGCTTTTGGGTGGATTAAAGGAGTGACTTGAGGAATTCGAGTGGTCCCCACCCTAGTTTCCCTCTCTCTTGGACTCCCTCACTCTCTCTCTAAAGCACAACTCCACCCAGCCTACCCGAACAAAAACTAAACTAACCTGAGCTGACAGATTGGTTGGGGAGAAGAAAGCATTCCTCCCATAGCCCCCTGCACTCTACTCTGTTTCAGACTCAATTCGATCCCCTTTTAATCCCTCTGTTGGACTTTGCAGCCAAGGAACATAGAAACTAAATTCTTGCGTTAATCTTCTAGCTCTTTTGTCCCATTGCTTTATTTACTTCTTCAGTGGTCATTTTTCCACTTTTTTGTCCTTCGATTTCTGTACCACTTGAATGGGATAGGCTGCTTGTTCTGTTGAGGTATTTAGACACATTGGTGAAACAAAACATCAGTCTTATGCTGGGCTGTGAGCACAGAGACCCCACTGAGCTCAGGACGACTTCTCCTAATCAAAAAAGCCCACTCAATGGGTAACCGTCCCCCTCCCGGGGTTCAATATCTAGTTTAACCCCCATCGATGACCCCTTCATGGCGATCATACTCTGTCAAAGATCGAATCTAGACTAAACGGTTGGGGGTGGGTTGGGGTATCTGTTGCTTTCCTTATTGACACATAGATGAAAAGGAATAGAAGCCTCATGGAGACAGGACAAGTACTGTATGTGACATTTCCAGGAAGAGGATTTATGTTCATCAAGAAGTACGAAAGGATAACCATTTTCTTTGCTTCCCCAATTCAGACATGGGTAACAGAAGTTAGGAAAAAGACAGTGGCTCACCCTGTCCTAAAGCATACAGGAAGCACCAGTTAGATGGGAGGCATTTGCTGCCCGGTTATAAACAATTTTTATGAATGAGCTCTTGGTACAATTTCCCCCTCTTGCAGACCTCGGAATACAATGGGCATTCTCGCAGAGCTCATGTTTCTTGTATAAATCTCTCTATTTAAAGGCCAAAAGAAAAACAAGGCGTCATTGAGGAGGCCTGGCTCGCAGTGCCTGGATGGTTTTTACAGATGGAGCCCAAGTGCTGGCCTGCCAGAGTGGAAACAGTAGGAAGGCCCATTGACTGGAAATGTGGGAGTGGAACAAAGAAAGGCTGATGATAGAAGCAGGGGGTGAGTGAACAGAGCACACAAGATAAGCTATGCATTATCTTAGAGGAAGGGAGGACTAAACCCCCTATATAGGGGGGGGGGGGGGTTTCCCCCTTTTTTTTTTTTTTTTGTTGCAAAAATCATAGTATTCCTCTGCTTGAATTTATTCTGCACAATGTTCATTAAACGGAACAACATTAACGTTGCCCATTTCCTCATCCAAAAGCTCAGCTCTTTCTTTCTACCTGCCACACGCCTGTGAAACCTATCTTAGCTGACTATCTCCTGCACCCACCCTCCCCCATTCATTCTCTTCTCAAGGAAAGCTGACACCATCAGCACACAGAGACAAAGCCAGACGTGCTGCTACTGCCAGAATGCAACCACTGATGCCTGACAGAACAAGCCTGCTGAAAAAGGCAGTGGAATCCCTTGACAGCACAGTCTTTTCACCTCACTCTATTCCTTATTTTCTAAAGTACCACCAACACTATTTTTCAGTATCACACTCTTTCATTACGGTGAAACAGCAGTGTCACACTCCAGTACTCTTCAGCAGAATCCACGTGTCATTCTCAATTTTTATAGAATATAAAGGAACATATACACCATGTTAGGGTGCTGTTACTTACCAGGAGGTTTGCACATTCGGACCTGGCTCTGGCACTGTACCAGTGGGTGGAGAGGTGCCTGGCTCACAGACGGCACAGAGGTAGCTTTGGAGGAGAGGCTGGCGAGCTCAGCTGCGGCTGATGGGGGTGGCGAGGGAGCTGGAGACGTCGCTCCGCCACACTGTGTCTGGTAGCGAAGCTGTGTGAGAGAGGCAGGCATGCCCTGGTAGTGGCGTGTGGCGCTCAGGAGGTCATTCAATATCTGCAAAATGGTGCTGATGTCGCGCCGTGGCCTCCCACTACTGTCCTGACAGTTTGGATGCAAAGTGCCTACAGGGAAAAGAGTAAAGTAGAAGATTAATTGTTAAAAAAAAATGTTTATTAAAAACATAAGGCAATTTACTCTACAGAAACTTTGTGAATACCTGAAAATGTCCCAGAAAAGACTCCAGGAGCATGGTTGACAAAGCTTTCAATGATAGCACCAGGTTTACGAGACCGTGATGGTACGCTGCAGTTGCCTGCAGCCTTTGTGGTGCAGTTTGCCTACAAAGGACATGGGTAAATTAAAATGTCTGCTGGTTTGTTATGTTAATGATCCATATTTGAAATTGGATGGATTGACTTACCTCTGGACAGGAACCAGCAGGACTAGAGCTGCTAGCAGAGCTCTGACAAGCAGACAGAGGCTGCTGAGAACGAAAGGTGGCTTCTGCAAGATGTGAGCGGGTAGGAGTACTGCAGTGCCTGGATGTTGAGGTGGGATACACAGGAGGCAAAGAATGGCCAGAAGGAGAGGCGGGAAATGGTGAAGGGCTCACAGGGCTTGGTGGAAGAGTTGTTTGCGCATGGTGTAGGTGTGTGTGTTGGTGGGGGTTATGAGAAACCCGGTTCTGGGTGCCAGCGATGGCTGCAGTCCCTGCTGAATGTCCTGTTGTGCCATCAGAGCTACTACGTGTGAGGAGATGCTGGTGCTGTGACTGCTGGTTGCCCGAGTGCTGTGCTGCCAATTGCAGCTGGACAAACATCATGTGATCACCCACGCGCAGGGCCAGGGTCAGAGGAGAGCGGCCAGACAGGAAGTCGCTGACCTATAAGCAGGAAATGAGGGGGGAGAAAAGGGAGGATTTAGGAATGTCCCCATGCAGATACTCAGTTCAAGTAATTTTGGCAGAAAGGCCCAATGAATACAAAATTGTACACATTGTTTTAAGCAATAAAGTGCAATTATGTTAAAGTGCATGCACATTGACACACACAGAAATACTCCTCCACTGCTGAACTCTACCATTCAGTACACCCACAAAGGACCAACTCATGTCTGGCCTTGGGCCTTAAAAATCCACCACAGAAACAGGATGCAGACCCACTTGCCTAGCAGCCACATAATGGGCAATTGTTTCAGGGTTCAGGGTGGAAGTGAAATCCTTGCCCATTTTAGGAGTGCCCAGACAGAAAAACAGGACCACGCCTGGGGGATCTGACCACCTGCCCCCCCAATAAAGAAATAATAAAATTAAAACAATGAAAAATTCCAGAAGAGGAAAACATTGTGCTCGTCTAGACATGAATCCTTAAGTATAACTTTCATCTAAAACCTTAAAATGCCTATGTAAAATATGCTACTTTCAGATATTATTATTATTATTATTATTATTATTATTATTATTATTATTATATAAATTTTTCCATTCACCTGGCCTTTTTCAAAACCAAGCATGAAGCCCCTCATCCACCCATGTATACATTAAATCTGCGATATCTGATTAATGTGTAAAGTATTAGTCATTTAAGTAATGAAGTTTTGCAGCTAATATGCACACCTTTAAAGCTTGAGCTCTGTGGGAAACTCCATGCAAAGGTCACTCATGAGTCACCCAAAGTGGTGGGCAGGGAGGACTCGTGCACTGATTGACAGCTGTCATGCAAACAGTAATTGTAATTTACATCAACCTACACAGCTCAGACACTCAAGAGACCCCTGTAATAGCTGCATGAGTAACCTCTTATATGGCGTCAGGCACAGGGCCTCCACTTCAACCGTGTGGCTACATCATGGAGGCAGTGGTGCAAAACCCACAAGGAGCTTTGTGTTTTGGGCCTGTTATTCGACAAGTGCGACTGCAAGACCTCGCATTACCCTTACAGATCGTTCCCCACTGAGCCAGAGTCTTCACTGACTCATACCCCAGCCATCTACACTACCCACATAATAAGAGTGCATGAACATTGAGCAACCAGCAAGTGTCCCTAAGAGGCAAGAACAAGCTGCATATGGCAAAGACATTTTGTACAACTCACATAGCTCGTCAGTACCTCACCTATCATGTGCTTCTCTAGCACTACCAACAAATCACCATTGTGGAGCAACGGTTTAACAGTTAACTTGTACCCTGATATTAAAATTGCTAAAGACCACAGATGTTTTTCCACATGAAGTGCAGACACCAAGGGATGGAAAAAGGAACCAAAACATATTAAAAGGCCATGATGAAGTGTGCAATAGCCATCTCAAACCTATCCTAGCTACCAAACCACAGCTATCCCCGTTTTATAAATAAATTGGGAGAAAAACATGACCTGGGGCTTGAAATACAGATCGTGTTTGCAACTTTTCAGCTAAAAATGTTACAAAAAGAGATCTTTATATTTCATGGGTGTAATGTGTGCTGGCCTACAGTTTCGAACACCCAAAAAGGGTTATATGCTAAAAAGTGACTAGACATTTCTGTACAAACATGCCTCTTTGTTTTAAAAGCCATTAACTTTTGCCCTCGTGATCAGATTTCTGATCGGACTCTAATGGTGTGTTCTTACATGTTGTCTTTGACCTTCAAACTGAGCACAACCTTATGTTTTCTGTCTCCCCCACCGCTCATCTTCCAAAAAAAAAAAAAGAAATTTTATATATGCTTTAGGTTGAACTGGCGTCTGGTTGCGATGGAGTACACCCATTCTCGAAGTGGTTTAACTTTTATAACCTTCATGACTTGTCTGCTTTGTTTGGCATCAGATGCATTTTGGTGGACTGCCTTTACTATGCAGTAAAGGGGGAGCAAACACAGAAAAAAGATTAGTGTGGCCTGGATACGAAGAGACACTGGGTTGAGAGGGTGGGGGCAGGGTGCAGGAGCATTGAGATGCTGTTCGGTGGTGATGAAATATTCAGTGATATCCAGGCTAGGACTCTTCACATTTCTCTTCACCCCCCCACCCCCTCCACCCCAATTTTCCCAAGCTCAGTAGCTGTCAGTGTTATTGGGTAATTTTTCATGCAGTACACACTCAAATGCTAGATCTTAATTATAAAACATGTTAATTTATGGTGAAACATCTATAGCATACCATCATATGACTAGGTCAGTGAACAGTGTACAAAAATTGTAAAGCTTATTAAACTCTACCATTGACAAGCAGGTTTGGACTGACCAAGAGAAGGTTAGGATAAAATAACAAAGCCCTGTAAAACAATCAATAACTTGCATTCTCAATATTCTGGAAAAGGACATCTTTAAAAAGGTCGGTAGGATGGGATGCTGACCTGTTCAAGGTTTCACTGGGGGTGCTGGCATTATGCTTTGCAACTGGGTTGGACCAGGGGGGGGGTGACAGCTAGATTTGATCAGCTGAATGATTACAAAATCTAGAGTGGCATGCCTGATGGGATGCTTGCTAAAGCTTCTGTCATCCCCCATCGTTCTATCGCTCATCTAAAGCCAACAATCAAATCGCTTTGAGGTTTTTCAAGGGCTACAAAGGAGCAATCCACTTAGACTTTGCTCTGTGCTCCTGCTGCATCCTCTCTTTCCCTCCATCTCCCTCCCCCGTGATCTGCCTTCTGATCAGAAATATGCACTATGAAGACTCAACACCTTCAGAGTAAGATGCAATTGACTCAAGATGGGCGAGAGACACTGCTATAAGAGACTTTAAATTGATGTATCCAAAACTGTGAGGCACCGCTGTAATTCACACAAATTTCCCCATCTAAATGACAAAATTATGCAGCCATAATAAAACGTTGTATGCTTTTTTATTCCAGCAATCACAACTGCCAGAAGAAAGGGGAGATGATGCCAGTGAAACAATTTTAACTTAATCATTACATACAACCAACATAACGAAAACATCTTACAGAGTACACAATGTAAATGTTCACATTTTCAAAGAGGTTTGTATAATTTTAATACAACCCAGAACAGTGTTGCAAGAAGCCTTTGTGTCCAACTCTCTATTTTTATCTCCAGCCAACATGCTGTGTTCTGAGTCACCGCTGTCCTTCCTAGTAATTTCATCAGAACTCCACTAGGACACAAGTGGCGAGTTCAGAAAAACCATTTCTCAGCCCATGCTTTTCTGTCTCTTCTGACCCTGTCTCAGCCTGGGGAGAGGCCTGTGGGTGAGAACGACACGAGTGGTGACAGAGATGGTGACTCGCGATGACTCGCCCTATATCGTTAGACGCAACTATTTGCATCTGTCCACCTTCACACACAATAGCAAACACGCTGGCTTTTTCTAGAGCTGCTCTGAAAAAGGACCAGTGGGTGTTGCCAATGCCGGTGGGGGGGGGGGGGGGGGGG
>JAAGKR010000115.1:37393-85872 GCA_011419295.1 Clarias macrocephalus
ATGACACTAAACCTCCAAAAATAACTCTAAAATGGGCAGGATGTGCTGATATTAGAGGAACAAACTGCAGCATTATGTGCAAAGGATTGAAAGATGCAGCCACATTTAAGGGCATGTTACTAAAGAGACTTGCAATTAGGGAATCTTGAACTTGAGGGAGTACGACACTTGGTATTACTGATCATCTGCTGCAGTAATGACCAAAGTCAATCACTATAAAGCATTTGTGGTTTTTATTTTCAAGAGTCTCTGGAAAAACATTTAATATATTGGCAGTGTGATTAAATTAACTGGAAAACATGTACAAGACGGGATGAAAGTAGCTACTTTAAATCAGATAAATCGAGGCGCTACATGTTTCAGTCCCTTTCCTTTATCGATGGTGAGAGGGGAAGATGTCAATGAGACATGAAAAACTACCATGGCATCAAATTACAGGGCTGGAGTAACCAGGGGAAAATATTATTCCAATAATTGTCAGTCTTTATATTCCATAAAGCACACTCTATCTGATTACGTAGAATGCAAATATAGATCAGTCTCAGTCCTCTCTGGCCTTGCAATACTGTATTTCTGTGAGCATGTTTCCAAACATATAACCTGATCCGATTTCACACACACAAATCAACTACATAATTGGGTGGGTGGGTTTGACACAGGGCTGCATCATGAAATTAAATGCTGTTCTGGACTGAATTTAGATGGCCAAATGTGCTCTGGAAATTTTTTTTTTATACTATTTGTACCAGCTGTTTATAGTCTTGCAAGTGTAAGTAAGTGACTGTAAGTAAGGGTCTCTAAAAATTTTTTTTTGAAGATAATCTGCTGCAGAAAATCTGCTTTCTTCACCAGAAGAAACACTTGTCTTTGGGAAACAACCGCAGTTACTGTGAGAAGGTGTGCTACATTAAAATTACAAAATACAAAAATTATGCACTCCCCAGTCAAACCCCAACACACACCACATCATTCCTCTGTTCACAGATAGATGGCCTACTCTAACTTCAGCTTTTTTTTATTTATCAAAGCCAGAATCTTAAGAGAAAATATTAAAAGACTTCTAGAGACAGCAATGCTGTATGTGATAAGCTGGCAATCATTTATTTAATACTAATCACATGCAGACTGTCTACACAATGCAAGCCCAACATACACAAAAATATACAAATAACGAAAGAATGTCTACATGGCCTCTTGACTGTTTAAGTATATGGCTGTTTAAGAGGACCATTCTCAAGTGGGTGTTACATGGAGCCTGCCTGGGCTTGTCTTAGCTCCGCCATGTTGCCAGGAAACTAAAGGGTGTTTCCTAAAATATGCATACTAAGCATGTGGAGGTCGCAAAGTTAAGTGTTTATGATAAGGAGTTTTTCATCCTAGGCTTCAAGTCAAGCTTTGTGACTCATGCTAGATAAAAATACCTACACCCCCCACAATATAACCACTTATGATTACACATACATCAACAACCACATACAAAACACATATGTAACGTTTACCTGGGTTTCTGTCAGACTCTCCAAAGCCTGCATTACTGACTGCTCAGGTCTTGAAGCTTGAGACTTAAAAGAAACACACAAGTGGAGTCATTCATTGTAAGTGCATTCAGATGCACAAAATTTAATTGGTGTGAAAATGTCTAGCACTTTTTTTTTTACCATTAGACCTGCTTCAACTGTTGGTACAAGTGTTAATTTGCTCCCATCTGTAATGCCCAAGTCCTGAAGCTTCCCTGAACTCAGGCGCCTGAAAAGTGCATAAACTCACATTAGCTTGTTAATTTTATCAGCAACTGCATATCATGAAAAAATATAACTACCTTTTTTATAGTTCATATGATTACAGGACAAAGGCACACATGATGTATCGGGTAACAGATAACCCTATCAAACTATGACTGGAAGTCTATCAGCAAGTAAGTCATTCAAATATACTCAGGTCCCTGCCTGCAAACCTAAAATAACATGTATGCAAAGTTATTTATAGATGCATGGATCAGAATTACAGTATGATTATGAGTATTATTTTAAACACAAAGCCTAATTGATTTAATACAGCCATTATCTATAGGCAATGAAGCAGGGCAACCCCACACTGATAAAGCACTTATACATACATGTGCTAAGTGTTACTTCTTACTAAACAAAAGGGACACAGGACTTTGCCCAGAGGCACCCAAGTCAAGACAAAGCCGGTAAAGCAAGACCTTGCTTTTTACAGAGATGATGTAATTTGGTGGCGATTACCCATAGAGGCTGTTAAACTGGCCCAATTCAAGGCGAAAACAATGCAACTGTTAGGGGTCATTTGCAAGTGACAAAGAGGCTCCCTTTCATTCCCCTCCCAAATTTACCACCTTTGTGTTATTGTTAGTCAGTGCAAGATGCTCCCCAAAATTAACATCAATCCTATTTAACATTTTGGGTGAATATGCCAACACATTGTGAGCCTCTGTAGAATGTCTATATTGTCTTGCCTGCTGAGACATTAGGTTGAATGAAGCATCTTTTCTATTAATCCAATTAAAATGCATCCAGGAATAATCAGAGGCAATGCAAACACTCCTTACAAAGATCAATACTCTTGTATGATTGGTACAAGACAAATTACAAAAATCTAGTCTAGTCCAAGTTTAACTGGCACAAGAGGCATATAATGACCAGCAGACACGACGCAAAAGTCCCAACTGATAGGCTCATGACCTCTTGAACAGACTAGATTTAAACATGATTATTTATACTACTTTAATTATTACTTGCAACTATACTTACGTCTCTTTGTGCAGAAGCGCAAGTCTCTCCTTGGGCACCTTGAGTCTCTGAGAGAGCCTCCTCTTGAGCCCCTCCACCGTCTCCTCGGCGGGGAGGCAGAGCTCGAAGCGCGTGCCCGTTGTCGAGTGGATGTGCAGGTTCATCGGGGGCGCGCTCGGCTGCGGGTCCATTCGAGAGCCTGCGACGCGAGCACAACGGAAAATGGTCAATGGGTTTCGGTTACTTTTTTTCCAGTGGATGAAAAGGCGTTTTTTTCCGTATTTTTGCTTTTGTCCCGATACAAGTCAAACAGCAATATATTCCCAGAAAGGTGTTGGGACTCGAACGGAGAAACGTTTAATTCCTATGTGAAGTCTGTGCGGAGGCAATCCGGAGCTTTAAAGAGGGCACGCGGAGGGGATTTAAACGGTTAAGTTACCCAAGCACAACGGACAAATCCCTTCGCAGACAAGGCGCACTTATTTCGTCCACTGCTGTGTCGTTTTTGGAGAAACAATATGTGCAGTATTCTGCAGCCGAGAGGTAAACCATAAAACGACCCTCGCCGCCTGCAGCTCGCTCCTCGCGTCAAACGGAGCGTCGCGTCTCTGCGCTGTGGTGCTCTGTGCTGTACCGCCGTGTTACGATTACACCAACCTATCACAGGCGGGGCCCTAACGAAAGACGTCATCCAGCCAATCACGTCGGGCATTAATACCCACGTGCCGCGTGCCCCCCGCCCCTTTCTCTGCTCAGTGTCTTTTATCCCCATTGAAGACGAATCCTGGTTAAGTGGGCGAGGCTTATCCTCCTTAGCAACGCGCGAGTTTCCGCCCACTCCGCGATTCTAAAGCCATTCATAACAGTTAAACTGCAGCGAAAACATAAAGAGACCCGGCACAACCTCGTTTCGGTGCTTTTCATAGCCATTTACGTGGGTATCGTGCCAAAATAAATGCACCCCACTCTGCTGCTAATGACTTGTAACAGGTTAGCTGCGTAGTTTCAGTTTGAAATGTCTTATATTGGATGATAACTTGCTAATAGCATCCTTCAGTAGATACTGAAGCATATAATTAATTTATACTGCAAAGATTTCAGTGATCATTAATGTTATCGAGTAAGAATAAAGAACGGACTTTCTATATTTTTAAGGAACTTCGCCTTTATCAAAGGGCTCAATATTTATGATTAGAAAGGTACGCAAAATGACTGACGTCACTAATCATAATCTAGGATTTGATCAATTTATATGCAAACCACAAATGATGTCACAGATCAAATCTTAACTCTTAATAATACGATATTATTTAAAAAATATATATATATATATTTTTTTTATTATATATAATACGCCATTATATAAACAGATATACTGTTATTTTGTTTATATTCTATTATCGAGACAATAATCAGCATGTTAAAAAAAAAAACTTCTCTGTTGATTCACTGGTTCAGATACCACCCCCACCCCCCCGTTCTAAACGGGTATAGGTGCAGACTTACGGAGTTGGAGCATTCCCTTAGTGTTTTGAGTTTCCACGAAACTAAAATAGATACTCGATCGCCTACCAGTGGTGAGCGTAGGCATAAATAATTCAGTTTTCAATCCCAAACACATAGTACAATGCAAATGCAGTAGAAGCCATTATTTGATCCTCAATGCACGTGGATTGAGAGCATAAATTGATCTAGGGCTTTAGTCAAGCTCTTTCTCTCTCTCACACACACAATAAATATAATATGTTGTCAGTAGTCACAGCGTCTACTCACTGAGCCCAGATAAACAGCCTGACCAGGAAACTACGCACATGTTTATTATGCTTCGTCATATTTAAATTAGCGTGTTTACGCCACAGATGTCGCTATGTAGATTGGCGAGATAAGAGCATGACACATTCAGAATGGAAGGTAACTACCTAACTGCAGTATTGCTTGTCGGCTGGGGTGGCACCATTAAGTGCTCATTAAAGCGTTTTGAATCTTTATTACGTAGAAGGGTCTCGGGGTGTAGATTAATTCTAATCATCATCATCTTATTATTATTATTATTATTATTATTATTATTATTATTATTCAAACTGAAGTATCTTAAAGGTATACTGCATGCATTTTCTCAAAGGTCCCGAAGCCTCGTTTTACCCTTATTAGTACCACCCAAGCAATGGGCAAAAGTACATTTTGGTTCCAGTGCAGGAAAAGCTCACATACCACATGATCATAATTCAGGATCTGCGTGACACTAATGTATCCATAACATTTTAGTATCCCTTTCCTTCAAACAAACTCACTCTGCAAAAAAAATGCTCGAGGTCTTCCTGATATAGCCTGTCGTATTCAGGGTTTTCATCGACATATCGATTTGAGCATTTGAGCACCACACCAGGGTCCAGATGCGCGTCCAGCTGTGAGTCTGACATTTTAGACTTACCGATTATAGTGGCGAAAACCTCAAAGCTCCGCGATTCCTGAAGGTCCCCCGGTTTCGGCATGTATTGAGTGGGATCTGTGTTTCAGTTATACACTAAACCACGATCTTAAAGCCTTATAGATATATAGAGTAATATATCCCCAACCTACAATCAGTTATAGTCCTCTTCTTTAAACAGGAAAAGGAGACGCCGGTATTCCTGTCCTGTTCCGACTTGAGTACCTTTCGCGTATCTGAGTCTATTTATAAGGTCCTGCGTTGAGGGAAGACCGATCACTACACAAGCAGCCAAGCTTTTTCAGTCTACCCGTATTCCAGTTATCCCCGCCCCTGCCGGGTGAATGAACTTGACGCAAGGGGCGGAGTTTGCCGGAATACGGGTGAGGTAAGGCAACGCCGCTACTACAGAGGGTGGAGAGGAACCGACAATTGCTGCACTGTCAGCGTGTCTTTTAAGGTGGACTGCTGAGAAATACAACATTATCATTTGATACATTTCATAAATGTAAAATAAATAAGCTATTCCATTCATTCACATACATGAGGAGTTAAAATGACTTGTTGCAATAATATTTTTCCGTTTTGTCTTATTTAAGCAAGCGCACGTGTCTTTTTTGAACGTCAAACAGAAACTGCTTCCTTAAGAGGAAGCCCATTAAGCGAAGGAAGGAGTCACCGGTAATGACGACATATCACGAAGACGAATCCAAGCAACCAGTGAGGCAAAACATATTGCTTAGATACGCAGGAACACAACGATAAACAGCCGCTCGTCTTTGTTTATTATTGCGTGTTATATGTATATAAATCGAAACATATATAACATATATAAACACACAACAAATATATACAGACTGATAATGTAAAGGTACATTTCAACAGAAAATCAGTAATTCTATTGCCAACTGACACAAACTCCCAAATATGATAAAATAAGAAATGTTTGCTTGGAGCATTTATCTCATATTGTGAGGAATACAACAATTTTTTAACGGTTTTATTTTGTATTAGATGAATACGGTAATCCTTTTTCTCTTTTGTTTTCTTATTAAACAGTCCAAGTAAATAAATGCAGTATTCCTGATCATTCAGCAAAATGCAAATTCCATTTCAGGCAAAGGCTATACACATAACCTTTTATCAGCCAGTTTATCACTTAATCCTACTTTATACCTTTAATTAGGGTAGCACAGATAGAACATAGGAAGGCACCGGGGGTGGTTATGAGTGCCTAATGACATGTAATGTAGGCTGATTTATTAATTCATACATCTTCTATACCACTTATCCTGTGTACAGGGTCACGGGGGCCTGGAGCCTACTCCGGGAGAATTAGCGCACAATGCGGGTTACGCCCTGGACAGGGTGTACAGTGAATGTCAGTTAGCGTTGTCTGCATGTCTTTGGACTGTGGGAGGAAACCAGAGCACCACAAGGAATATGACAACACCATGCACACAGATCAGAGGTGGGAATCGAACCCGGACTCCAAGGCCATAGTGCTAACATCAGTGCTAACCACTACGCCACCATGCCTCCTGTAGGCTGACTGTTTTTTCCAAATTGCCTATAGTGTATTGGGTATGTGAGTGGGTGTGTGCTTGCACTCTGTGATATGTTGGCACAGCATCCAGGGAATACACCACCCTGTGCTCTGAGTTCCCTGGGATAGGCTACAGGCTCCCATAACTGCAACCCCCAACCCTGCACCCCTCATATGGAGAAATAATATATATACATCGGTATATATGGCTTTTATGCCGCTAATGACTGTAGCCCATCTATTTGGTTGCTTTGTGTATCAGTTGAAATAGACGACCACTGGGTCACTGCATGGATATTATTTATTCAAATAATTTTCAATATGAGTGTGTGTGTCCTGTGATGGATTTGCAACCTGTCCAAGGTGTACCCCGCCTTGTGCCCCAAGTCTCCCGAGATAGGATCCAGCTCCCCCCCCCCACTTGAGTGAGTGAGTAAGTGATCATTCTCAATACAGCCGTGACACTTTGTGATATGTCAGATTATGAAGAGTTAATAACAGTTAAGGTGAGGCAATGTTTTCTCATGACTTAACTTGTTTAAAATCAAAATAAATTGATTGTTTGAAATAATTAGAATGCATATTATTTTACTTGAAATAAATTTGGTTAAACTATATATTTGGTTAAACAGCTCCAGGGTTCCTGGTTTGTGTGGAGTTTTGAATTTTTTCTGCATTCTCCAGTTTCCTCCCACAACCTTAAATTATGCCGTTTAGTACAATTGCTGAACTAAAATACGCCTTAGTAAGTGTGTAAGTGTGTGCATAGTGTTTTGCAACAGACCGGCGAGCATGCCAGGGTGTATTCCCCCCCTCACGCCCACATGTTCCTAGGAGAGGGTCCAGATATCTACTGCCTGCTTTGCACCTCTCATACAACACACTGCAAATGTATTTAAACATTTCTTCCAAAGTCCAAATACAAAATGTCTCTATTAGTTGCTCTGTGTAAAACACTCACACACAAACGCTTGCCTTTATCTGATTAAAAATAATTTTTTAACCATGTTGAATATAAACTTAAATACATACACACACATTTTAAACCTGTGAACCTGGCATTTGTTTGGAACGTGTAGGCGTTCATTCATATGTGGGGGAACAGCATTCCTATCTATCAAAGTAATTCTCCCACCCGGCTGCAAGTCAAAGAAATGTGACTGCCCACATATCTGTTAGCCCACCACTGTTGTTTTTTCATGACTCTTCCTTGAAATATAAAGGATTGCATGTGGGAACATCTGCATCAAGCTAAGGACTGTGGTTTATGAACTCCTGAATAGGTGGTTAATACAGAAGGCTGATGAATGGTGTTGGAATGTAGCCTTTAAACTGATTTTTTCTTTCTGGAACTAGAGTTTCATGCACATCAGACAAAAAAGGTAATGATTTGTATTAAAAACAGACCACAGACCTGTTTCAGTGGTGAAGTTAAAATAGAAACTAATTTAAAATGGAGAGAAATTATGAGTCAGAGTTATAATTTACTATATTTGTGGGGTCATTGTGGCTGAAAGTATAATGCTTTGTCACTGTATAAGATTCAAAAACAAAAACAATGTTTAAAATGTGAGTACTGTATATTCATTACTGATATTTGACAATTTGTGTTAAAAAGTGTTCCCAGATTTTCAGGACAAAAAAAAAAAAAATATATATATATATATATATATATATATATATAGCCATTATAAGACTTTACAGGAAAACTTGTGTTCATTTTTAGTTTAGAAATACTGGTTAGTCTGCAATATTTGCTCTCGAGATGCGCTCGTTATCCGCCACCCACTCACCTGCCCACACACTTTTACCCACACACACTTCCTTGCTAATCCTGGGTCACAGTGGATTAACACCGTCCCACGTACAGCTAATTTAATCAGAATGTGAGCTGCACGAAGCAGCTGAGTGCAAGAGGCCCTGCGTCACCCTGACATTTCACAGGTGCCCTCTTCTCAGCATGCACTAATCTGATCACTGTTATGGACGGTCCACTCAGAAACTTAAAATAGTGATCTGCAGTGGTCCATGCTAACTGCTTCATGAGTAAGCAACTTGCAGGAGTGGAGTTATAAATTATTTTCATGCCTGCATGGCGAGAGGATTTCATGTGTGAGTTGCTTTGGCCTACTGCCAGCTGCACTGTCCAATAACCTTTGCCCTATTTTCTGCACATACAAGTTGCATTTCCACAACTATTGTAAATCTTTGTCAATCCAAGTGGTAGTAAACTGACAGTCTAAATATATATTCATTTAGGGTTTGTATTGTGCTAACAGCTGCTGCTTTTACATGGCTGTCTATCAAGAGTAGAAGTAGACTTTTTTTCCCCTCTTGTTTTTGTCCTTCATTCATTTATTCATTCATAGTCTTCAGTAACCACTTCGTCTTGCTCATGCTTGTGGCAGATCCAGAGCTTAGTGTTTTGCGAAATATAAACAAGTAGGTATTTTTCATTCTTTATTTTAAATAAATAAAAAAATATCCCATTACAAACTGATAGTTTATAGGCATAATATGGTGCTGTGGGTTGAAGCTTGGTTCAGCCTCTGTGGTTTGGTCTTGTTTGCCCCCTACATTCCATGGCTGGGTGATTGGTTTGGGATTTGAGGAGTTTGAAGGCTGGTTTGGCAGCCCTGGGCTCTTTACTGCCCCCTATGGGCAGCAAGCTGTGATGCACTGGGTGTTCTGGTGTCTTTCTACTTGACGATTTGAGCGCCACTGGCTTTTCCATGGGTTCTGCTACACTAAACCACTTATCCCAGCATTTCACTAGTGTTTAGAAAGCATCAAGGTAGAAAGTTCTGTAAGCATGCCAGATTCATGATCAGACTGCCTGCTTCATTTCTGAATTCTGGCCTCCCAGGAACTCCTTTAATGGGCCAAACGTGTGGAAATGGTTTGGAGTTAGATCAGACCTGTAAAAGGATATGTGGCAATAACTCCTAGCTGAGTTCCTGTATTGTGCAAATGGTGTTTGTGAATGATTTTTGTTCCCACTTCTTACAGACAGATGCAGCTCTTACACAAGTTGGCGACAAGTTATCTGTTGATTTTCGAGGATCAGGCGTTCTACTTGCTGAAGTACACGGGGACAACTGCAATGGACCACCTCAACCAGTATCATCATTCATGGACATCGAGCTGTGACTAAGGGTCTCATCACCGCGCTGGACTTGAAATGTCAGTCCGTTCATGAGAAATTTCATCACAATTCCTGGTTTGACTTGAACATACTGTATGCATTTAAAAGCCTTCTTCATTCAATATATGCAGGGTAGCCTACAAGTCTGGATATATAGGCAAAAATGTTTTTAGCATTTCACTATAGAAACTGCTCAAATCAACCACCTTTGGCTTTGCTAGAAATATATAAGCACTGACTACAAGAAATGTTGAACATTTCTTAATCAGAAACGATGTTGTTACATGCAGAAAATCTTGAGACTGAAACAAAAATTTGAATATTAACTTCCATGTAAAGAAAAAGCCTTTAGATGCAGCTTTCTATGCTATACTGTATAGTAATTCCCTCTCTGCTGTAGACCACATGTCTGTCCCCCACAGGTAATGGGATACTCTTAACCAATCATGATATTTGATCGTTTCACACAGTGCAACCATGCACCCAAGTTCAAGTAAAAGTACACTATGAGTGACCCTCCCGGTGGTCTGGGGATCAGTTTTCTAGACTGCGCCTGCATTCAGAAACAGCCTTCACACTTGGCCACATAGGTGCGAAAAAGCTCTTAATGTTGACGCCTACACTATAATAAATTCTTGTTATTCAAGCACATGGTAGTAAAGGTGATTTATGAAAAGAAGAAAAGATAAAGTAACTCAGATAAACTTGTAGAGTAATATTCAAATAGGCAATTAAATATTATTGACAATTGTACTATTACTCTGCCACTATGATCTAGACTAGAAACATTTATTGTACAATTTGTTATATATAATATATGCATCGATATTTAACAGATTATCATTCCTTGCAACACCAAACTTGCATTAGCTTTGAGAAAGCAAGTGGGTTTCAGGACCTAGTCGTGTCTTTCGCTCTAGATAAATCATGTCTCACATCATAATTGTGAGTCATGGCCATTAGAACATGCAGTATTGTTACTGTCACGTTCTCACGCTTTAACCAGTCAGAACGGTTTCAATTCTAGCAGGAGTGCTATTAACAAATGTCACTGCCGAACTCATGAGACGCATTAGAGCACTCAACTACTACGGCAACACTGATTTGCAATGTTAACAGAATGGCCTTTCACCCCTACACCTTTTCAGCATTAGCTAAGCTATGTTTAGTTCTGTTGGAATATCATTACCAGCCATGTTATTTGACTCAGGCAGCAACAGGTCCAGAGCTTCAAAGATAATTACTGCAATGTATCTATTTTTAATGTCTTGTTGACCTGATCTGATGTTAACTTGCTGATCCTATGTTCATAATCTTGTGCTATGCACTGCCTATGTTATCCAACTCAGTCAATGTAATTTGTTCGCTCTTATCATGACTCTTGACTCTCAATGACATGAGTCAAGTGTCTGTCGTTAGGTGTTATTGCAACATTTGCTGAAGCTTGATAGCTGCAATTGCCCTCCCAACTTCCTTCTTTACTGACGCAAATGTTTCACAACAACTGATGACCCATTACACACTACATGCAATGTTCTACCAGCTCCCAGAATTCGGGGTGGGATCAGTTTAAGATCCTTTTGACCACCTGATCTGCATTCTGCAGCTGCCAGGAGTGCAAAAGCTGCATACGGATGCCATATAAACCCTCTCTAGAGAGTCATCAGTAATCTTTTTTATAAGCGTTGTGTGGAACAGTCAGGGATTACTGCCAGATTTCTCTTGATGAGCATGCTGGTCTTTTTGTAAAGGGTATAGTGCAGTCGGTTCATATTTAACAGTGACCTACTCCACGGGAAGCACGCAATCACAGCATACATTACAAAAGGACAAGCAGTCAGAGCAGCCTTCATGGAAGTCAGGCCACAGGACTCTAGGTGACCGACGGTTTGGCTCATGGGATGCCCCTCCCTGTAATAAAAGAGCTCAGCTATCGGTACAGACGTCATCATGGTTTGCTGTCACTCGGTCCCCTGTAAATGTCAGTGGCTACTTATTCATTCCTGCATCCTTGCACGAATGTAACACCATCAGCCAGCTGAGTTTGATCAATAGTCCTGGCTGCGTTTAACACTTGCCCTTCTCGAGCTAAAAGGTATCAGTCATTTGCAGTGGAATCCAGGTCTTGTCCAAACCAGTGAAAGCGTGTTCATCGAAGAGCCGGTGTAGCACTTCTGGGCTGTGCAGGATGGAAACTAGCCTGATGGCATATTTTCCAAGAGCTGCAGCTCAGAGATGTGTGATTAGGAAAGTAGAGCAAGTAACAGCCTTTAGCCTCGGTTACAACAGGGTTAGAAACAGGGAAAGTGACTCATATGAAAAACTATTTACTTCCCACTTAAATGCACTTTGCCAACACAGGTTTAATATAGATACAGGCCATAATTTTCCTTCCACTTTTACTTTCTCTAACGGTACATACGAGTACCTTTCAAGTAAACTTTCCATAGTTTCACAGTCCACATGTGATACAGTACTCGCTTGCAGGGCTGATGAGCTTGGCTAAGTCTGAAGGAAAAATGTACACAAGAAAGAGGGCTGCACTCAAGGGAAAATCGGAGCAATCTACCAGAAGGGAAGCTTACGCAGGATTCAGTGAAGAAGAGCGAGAGAGAGAGAGAGAGAGAGAGAGTCGAGTCTGACAGGAGAGAGAGAGAGAGAGAGAGAGAGTCGAGTCTGACAGGAACATTCAGCCATAAAACAAAGTCATTTTGCTATGCGGTGGCATCAATGGCCCCTGGCCCTCTGCACACAGAATACAGTGTTTTGCTACAAGAGGAAAAGGGCATGTCTGTGTAACAATGACTCGAACCCTCTCAGGTGTGGGAATTTGCCCCAGGTTTCATGTTGCTTTTATATCTTTTTACAGTGTGGGTTGGGTGTGTTGTGGGATTTAGGGTGGGGATTCGTTTAATTCTTGGAACCCCACCTCAAAAATATTCCATAATCCACACTCCTAAACCCTCAGCATTTTAAACAAAACAGTTCGCTGTTGTACATTTTTCTTTTATTCTCAGCTGTTTAAGAACCACCACATGATGAAACTATCACTAAGATTCTCCAATGAGGAATGTTATCATATTATTCAGTAATGTAGATAACAGGTTCTGAGAAGGTTGGGCCATCCCACTTCAAACAATAAACATTGCTACATTCTGGAAAATTTAGGAAATAAAAGGTTTGCAACGTAATGTGCTCAGTTAGACGAGTGACACTGTGGAATTGTTAACTGTCTAATATATTATGCAATATTGCAGAAAAATTAGTGTGCATTTAGAAAAAATGTTAATATTTCAAATATACTATCAAATATTCTAGATTCACTGCATGTAAAATGAAATGTATAATTTGTGCCTTGTTGTTTTAGTTTTTCGTGATTAAAACTTACAGTTCGTATAAATCCTGTATCTTAAATGATTAGCATATTTTATTTCAAGCTTGAGTAAATTATTATTCATACAGTATAAAACACAGTGTATCTCAGGGTGCAGTTCAGTACACATGGGGAAGACTGCCGACTTGACAGTGTTGCAGAAGACGATCATCACACAACACACTACACAAAGAGGGTAGCCACATAAGGTCATCGCTGAAAGGGCTGGCTGTTCGCAGAGTGCTGTATCGAATTATATTCATGGAAAGTTGACTGGAAGGGAAACGTGTAGTTAAAGGCGCACGTGTGAGAGGAATGACCGCATCCTTAAGAAGATTATTAAAGCAAAGCCGATCCAAGAACTTGGGAGAGCTTCACAAGGAGTGGAGTGAGGGTGGAGACCAAGCATCAAGCGTCACTATGCACAGACGTCTTCAGGAAATGGGCTACAACTGTTGCATCCCTACTATCAAACCAGAGACAACATCAGAAGTGTCTTACTTGGGCTAAGGAGAAAAAGAGCTGGTCAGTGGTCAAAAGTTCTCTTTTCATATGAAAGTAAATTTCATATTTCATTTGGAAATCAAGGTCTCCGCGTCTGGAGAAAGAAGTCCAGTGTGAAGATTTTACCATCTGTGATGATTTGGGCTGCCATGTCACCTGCTGGTGTTGGTCCACTGTGTTTTATCAAGTCCAAAGTCGAAGCATCTGTTTACCCGGCAGATTATAAAACACTTCCTGTCTCCGCTTCATGGTGATGCCGTTTTTCTTTTCTAGCAGGACTTACTGAAGCGACTGCCCACAGTGCCATAACTACCACTAGCTGGTTTGCGGACCATAATATCCCTGCTTTACCATCAATTACTGCATTAATGCAGCATGGCATGGAGGTGATTGTAGGTCATTGAAGATCAGGCTAATATCAAAGCAACCTGGCCTTCAATAACGCCTCAGCAGTTCCACAGGTACATAGACTCCTATGTCATTCTGCATCCTGATGCCAAAGCAGGAATATCACGGTCCACAAACCAGCTAGTGGTAGTTATGGCACTGCGAGCAGTCGCTTCAGAAGGTCTTGCTAATGCAGCCCTCACGAGTGCGGAGTGCAAACTTTTTTTCTCTCTCAAAATTTCTGTATTGTAGACCTTTATTGATTGATTTAAGGAAATATTATAAGATTTTAAGATATTGCATTGTGTTTCTTTGCATAAGTTGTAATCAAAATTAAAACATGCAATGAATCTACAATAGGAGTTTCACTTAATTACATTAAATTACAAAGGAAAAGTAACTTTTTATCAACATTCTAATGTTTTAAGATGTACTGTATATGAGCCTTTATAAAGGTTAAATTTGAGGAGTGGGGGGAAAAACAAATCTAGCAGCTGCAGTACATCTATATGCTTCAATTCAGAAACCTTGAAAATAATTAGGTAACTGTTTGAAGAATTGTAAAAGAGGTTTTTGTTTAAGTGCTTGTTTTTAAATCATCCGGAAATCTTTAGAACACCATGAAGTATTATTTGGTTTGTCCATCTGGGAATAATTAAAGATTCTACAAAGAGCCCTAAAACAAAGGGTTTCCATGTTTGTGAGTCGGAAAAGTAGAAACCCTTTAGTATCCAAAGAAGGTAATGATCATGGCACTTTAGAGTTCCAAAAACATTCTTGAACCAAAAATTGCTAGTCTCGTCATGCCATAGTTTATAGTCATGTGATCTCAGGCTGAGCGTATCCATGCTGTGGTAAGTGGTGGGTGAGTGGGTGTTTATTTGGCTCGGCCCCCATACCCACAGCCTCACCCTCTCTCTACCACCTCACTGATCTACCCACCTCACTCTGCTGGAATGTGACACTTTGCTCTATGGAATGTGGGATTGCCACAAGCTCCTCATTGTTAGCTGCCAGAGGCAGAGTGAGGGGCCCAACAACGAAACCTAGCACAAGCACGCCCAGGCCCGGGGCAGCCAGCTACACACCATGGAGTGCCCAGTGGAGTTCGGCTCACACCAGAAAAATCCTTATACAGCAATACGACTTTTCAGCGCTTTGCTATCAGCAAGATGAAGCTGTAACTTAACATTGCCTGAGGGATTCACCTGAATTATGAATCCTCCATCAATTTAAGGTTAATTTGCACAAATGAATAACCTGTCTGTGTCTGTCTAAAGTTTGGTTTTATGACGGCTCATATCGCCTTCTAGCTAAGATTTCAAAGGTGTGGAAGCATGCCATTTCACAGATCTGCAAAAATAATTATAAGGGTAGATCCCTTTAAGGAGACACACACACACCCACAATATAGGAGCTTCTACTTAAAAGACTAAGCTGATTAAAATAATGTGGAAGGAAGACTTGCAGCTTTCTCTGAACTACTTGACCAACATTCTATTTTTGCACCTTGCTGTTGGTGACACAGAGAGGAGGCGGCGTTGTGGTCCAGATTGCTCTACAGAAATCCCGAAATACATACAGAGAACAAACAGGAACATCAGCAAGTAGCAAGGCGGTAGATGAGGAGCTAAAAAACAGACATGCTCAAAATGTTGCCTTTCCTACGTGTTTTAAGCAAGCAGCCAAAGGGTGTTCAGGTTTGTAGTGCACTTGATATAGACGTATATTGCAGCTCAGTGTCAGGACCAGGCGTAGGACTGAAACTCTGCACTATCAGCATGAAAGGGCAACCTCTAAACAGCAGTGTGCCTTCTCCCCTACCGCCCACACCCAGCCAGCGTGCAGTATCTCACAGCTAGCCGAGAGTCCACAGCCTCCCGCCTGACAAACTGTGGACAAAAAAGAACAACACTTTACCCAGAAACCTCTCAACTGTCCTCCATGAGGACCTATTAAAGACGTGCTGCATGCTATGGTGTTTTTGAGCAAACCTCAAAGAACAAACATAAATCCCACACATTTTGGACATTTGTTACAGAAAATATACTCATCTATCTTTATTAAAAGAATATGAATATAATAATATTCTGATGAGTAATTGAATAATATAAGTGACGAGACAAACTTTCATCAGAAATAGGCTCCAATCCAGGCATACATCTGAGCAGTTAATGGTTCAGGCCCTTGTTCAAGGGCGCAACAGTAGTCCTAGGCTTGAACTACTGAGCTGAGTGGTTGAGGTTTTAAACTAGTGATTGTAAAACTGTCCCATTTTTAAAAATCGTATCTTAAAAAGCTTGACACTTATTTCACACCAATTAATTCCATTTAAGCTTCTGAGCTCATCAAAACCGGCACTGCATACATCATAGAGGGATTTTGCACAAGGCGCTTTTTTACAAAGATTTTGCAGATGATTCAACAATGAGGCCATGACAAGTTTCCTAGAACATTACTGTGTAAGGAAACATAGAACTTCTCATGTACACAATGCTCTATATGACCCACCATAGAAACTGCCATGTTTACACTTCAACCTTAATTATAAAGTTGATCATCTTAAAACTAATTATTTATGTAAGCATTTTGCATTGGTTTATTAAAATATCATCATACCATCATGATCTGTGGCAATCTTTCCTTCTCCAGTGAAGAACAAGAGCAAGTGAGAGCATGTAGTCGAGACAGACATCCAACGCTCATAAAAGAACTTGTGATTGTCTTCAGAAACTCAAGTCAGCACACGATCACAGCTCTGTGAAGACAACCTGCATTTAAGGAAACCCCAGATCCATAAAAGATGATTAATATGTATTCCCACACAGGAATATTAACAGGGTGCCTTGCAGGAGTTAAGCTAAATATAATCATTAATTTTTTTAATGCTACTTCACAAGTAATATAAGAAAAAATGTATTAAAACATTCCACTTTTTAAAATGGTTAAAATGATTCATAAGCAGGAGCCACATTTTAACTAGTAAATGTATTTGCTGTTGCCCAGACACCAGAAATGTAATTTTCCCCAAATTGCCAGATCACTGCAAATGCTAGCTCAATCTCTAAGTTAGTCAGTTTAATTCCTCTTTTTTAACCAGAAAACATTTTATAACCAAACTAGCAGAATGAAAGAGAAACAAACTCAAATTATACCAAGAGTAAGAACCGCTGCTTTCCAAAATCTAAGAAATAGAAAATGTCACTTGTGGAGAAAAACACTTTCTAAAAATACACAATAAACACCCTGTGTCAAATTATTAGAGACTACAGGGATTCATCTAGGCACAGAACTGGATTTTTATGGAACAGTACTGCCCTCATTTGTCATTCACAGGTACTGCATGAAAACCAGTCGGGCAGCACAGGAAAATTGGAAGTGTGGCCAGTATTTTTCTTTTTACATGTTAAGATCGTCTGAAAGCTGTTAAATGCATGATTATTTATATATTTTTTACTGGTCACCTGAATTGAATGGGTTTACATTAAACCTCACCAGGTCAGATTAGAAAAAGCAGTGCATACCTATAATTAGATAAATCTCCAGTAAATAAGAAGAGCATTACTGCACTGTACTTGAACAGTGAGCCTATTGTTTTAGAGAATCCATGACAGAAAGCATGTCAAAGGTTAATGGGAAAAAAAACAGTAAACAATGAATTATTTCCAAATAAATTTATTGGTATATTCATCCACTGTACAAAGCAATTGGCTTGACTTGCGGTTATTGACTTCGCCTAGGCTTGGGAATCGACAAAGAACCTCTGACCTGGGGACAAACATTAATTGATTAAATAATTCTACAACAAACATACAATATTACAGATAAAAATTGTGCCTAAAGAATGCTTTCTGACCTACATAAACTCTCCATGACAGAATTATAATACGAATGAAATAACTCTACATCATACATACACACACATACACACACATACACACACATACACACACATACACACACATACACACACATACACACACATACACACACATACACACACACACATACCATATAGATGATGCATTTATTCCAGAGCTTTGATGATAGCCTCGTTAGCTTCTATGCTGATCTGCACTTCTGCCCTGGAGGCCTCATCTGAAGCACTGCCCAACTCTGACTGGGCTTTCTCCAGATTAGCTTTAGCTGCCTGCAGAAGAAACAGACAGACACAATAAATAAACTTTAAAGATTAATTTTCCTATAATACAATCCCTCAAAGCAGTTGAAAGCAAACAAGTAATTGTCACAGATTAAATTTATTAACAAACACCCAACACTGATCTTTAAACTGGTGCTGTGTGACTAACGTTCAACTGATGGTCAGGCCCTAGTTTAAAAGTTAACATTTATTTAAGTGATATAACTTTACATTGCACCAGGTAACAGATTGTCCTTCCTGTCCCATGTCAATAAATAACTCCTGTACATTACCCTTTTTAGAGTTTTCAATGTCTCTTTTAGTTAAGGGCGTTAAGCACAACTCCTTAGCCCACAGCGACATTAGTATGGCAAGCGACATCTCTTCAATAGTCAAGCAAATTAACATGGCCTCTTTCCTGCAAGGGACATTTGTTATGGTGGCGATTACACAGCTGCAAAGGCCAAATATTGCTGGGAGTTAAAGGTCTCCCAGTGGGGATCTGACACATCCTCTGCACTTTAACAGGGACTGACCTTTCCTTCCTTATTAAGCACACAGACCCCCGAGCACTGCTATCACTCGGAAGAATAAAAAGTCATCCATTTCAGCTGGGTGAACAAGACTGGCAGCAAAAAGGTTGCATTTAAAAGGTCCAAAAAGAATAATACACAAAGAAAAGGAGAAAATTCATAAAGGGGGATAAGCTTTTAATTAACTGGGCAAGTTCAAATAGCACACCGGTTATTTGACATTTTCATCAACAGTTTAGCAATAAAAATAATAAAAAAAAAACTTATGCAGACAGTCAGTCAAGACTGGAGTGATGCCACAAGGTACACTTGTACTGGTGCAACAAGGCTTTTAAACTATTAATGGAATAGGGCAGGGATGTGTTCAAATTTCATATATACGCAGATTACAATCTCTGGCCACTAGGGGGCAGATAAGAGCCAAAACAGCCCTTCCATCACCTAAATATATATTTTTTTTATTACATGAAAAACTTCACATAAGGCACAAAGTGAAGGTGATAGAAATTAAGGTGTTGATGTGCATTTAAATAAAAAAAAATACTGTTGTCATGTGAAAAAAATCTATCTCCATTAATGGGTGATGTGTTTTGCATCACCCTTTTCTACTAAAGGTACACTATGCTACGACCACTTCAATGGATAAGCAGCAAAAGCAAGAAGCAGAGCAAGGTAAAACACCTGAGAATGGAGATGCATGGGAAGCTTGTGTATACTGTACACACCATACCATACGTATTAAAAAGTATCAGAATCCATTAATGTCACACTTTACTGAATTAGTATTGATTGTGCCAAGTGTGATTAAATTCTGATCTGGGTATGCTAGCCCTCCGTTCATTATATGGTTAGCTGAGTGGTAAATGCAACAAGCACGTTTCAGGCAGAGAGAAAGAGCAGCTGTTTCCACACAACTTGACAAAGAAAGCATACTAATCTTCTAAACACAAGCAAGCATTAATTAATTTTATTATATAGTTACTTATATTTGGTATCTTTAATTTAATTTATTTAAACTTGATGTGCAACATATCACATGGCAGCATTTTCTATAAAAAATATTTTCATGAGCAATAGAAACTTATATCTAAGATATCTACTAAGTCTCAGCAGTATGTTATAAACACACTGTGGTGGAAATTATAACTCTATAATCTCTCATCTTAAGTTCAAATTTTATATAGCACTTATTGGACCATATGAAAATTTCCTTTTTTAAAAGACAAAACAAAACTGTAAACAAGAGTTCAGGACTTGCAGTTTCACCATTCTCGATTGCTGGCTCAAATTTTCAAAGTGACTCTGAGGAAAAAAAGATCATCCTAAAGTCCTTTTTTACGATTGAAGTATTTAATTTGAACATCTGATTCCTGAAGTGTAAAAGTGCAGGTGTTAGTGTTTTTCAGTCAATTGTTTCAACTTTAAAGAAAACAATGGGATGTGTTTCTTACAGAAAGGTCCAGGCTATCCAAAGGAAAAGCCTCCTCAGCAAGCAATTGCACTGAAGAGTCGGCATTGACTGTGACTGAACCGCTGCTCACTGCAACAAACAATACACAACCAAATATCATTGCAGTGTCACATACCACAATCAGTAGCATCACATGCTTAGCTAAGTTTTTGGAATGGGCAATCGGTCAGAATTAATCTGCAATCAAGTTTGAGCCTTAACCTAAAAAAAAACTCAACATCATTAACACCATTCTCTTCTTTCTTAGGGCAATTTCAAGTATTGTGGATGTGATACTTGGACTTAGCCTCAAAGCATTAATATCAGTTAATTAATTTGCATAAAATTTTACCATTATCCCTACAACTAGAAACAAAAAAAATCTTAATTCATAGAAAAATGTACATCCTGAAAATATTTTCAATATTTTATCAGCATATTGAATGTGAGATGAAACAGACTTATGTTTGAGAGCTACAGGTTTTCTGTGAATTTTTTTTATAACAATTGCGGAACGTATTACACTTGCACCATGAAAGATTAAAATAAACATAAGTGTACATTTGAAATGCTTGGCATTTTTGGCAATAAATGATACAGAATTAACTGACATTATGGATGTGACGTGTCTGAATCAGTCCTCAACAAATTATATAAAGAATCTGCTTAAATAGTGAATTGTAACATAAAACATTTAAAATTATATGGGGAAATAATTAATCAGCAATTACTGATTTTTTTCTGGTCCTTTCCCCTCTCTCTTATTTCCACTCTATTTCTTTGTAGTTTACAGCATTTTGGTGCCACTTTGTGATTTCTCACACCTAGCACAGGACCTTATTGTTTAATTTACACACAAAAGATTACTCAGCATAAGCAGATGTAGCAAATGCTTAGCAAGTTTAAGACTATGAAATTTGGTGTCCTCTTTAAACATAAAAATGTATTTTGTTTACTGCTAGCACATTTATTGACTCCGCTTGTTTAACCACGAGGTGACTCATGAATGACCGGCTTACACCTCAATAAAGGGCATTGTGTTTTAATCCAGTTATATAATGAAAACTTTTGTTTAACAAAATGATGAGGGATTAGGTTTTTAGAAAATGTTCTGCTAGTTACTCTTGTTTATGTTCAGTCTGCCTCTGTGGTGACAGAAAGTCACAGCTCTGGCTTGCTCATGGTCTTTTCGCTTTATGCTAATAATCAGCAAGATTATTCAAGAACACTGCTGCATAAGCTTACCAAAATATTTAGCAGAGGAGCCGTCGTCACTGAAGACTGTGACCACACCAGGCCTTAGGACCTGCAGGGTGGGGACATGAGCTGGGAGGATACCAAAGGCACCGGTCATTGTTGGGACGTCCACCTGTTTCACACTGGCTTCTTTGAAAAAAACCTGCAAAAATATAAACATGTAGCCGACATGTGGAGTGAATAAAATGTACCTCTCGATAACCTATATTGTTCACTAAATGTCCCCTGCAACTTTGTTTGAATGGAATTTAATTGCACGCATTTTAAAAAATGTACAATAAGCCTCCGTGTGGCGCAGTGGTAAAGTGCTCGCCCTATCATCCGGAGATCATGAGTTTGATTCCCGGGTGATGCTGTAACCTCTCGCAGCCGAGGCCAGAGGGGAGGGATGAGAGGTACTTAGTGCTCCCACATTAACCACTGCTCTAGAGCCAATCACGGGCATCTGTGAGCTCACGCAAGCAGTTGGAGCGGATAGCGCTGTCCTCAGAGTGTATTACGCCACCTCCAATAGCACGTGAGCAAGCAGTTCGAAAAGATGCGGTCAGCTGAATAAAGGTGTGAGATCGCATTTATTAGGATAAAATTTTTAATTTAATTTGAATTTGAAATGGAAAACGTCCTTTATATATATATATATATATTAAAGGACGTTTTCCATTTAAAATTCAAATTAGCATAACTTCTCTTCCCATGGGTTGATTTCGATGAAACAAAGTCTGTTACCTCATGATCCGCAAAATACACCTGTGTGCACAAAAAAAAGAGACAGACAGACATCCTTGCACCATCTATAATTTGTTTTTCATTGCACTACTGTATATTTTACCCATATTTATTCTGTATATACTGTATCATTCAGATATTCATGTAGATTGATAGAAAAATACTTTAGATCTTACTTTATAGAAGGGATAATAATGCAATAGACATTTAGTTGCACTAGTAAGATCATCAAACCATCCTTCAACTAAAATGACTAAAAGAAAAAGTATTACAACAAAAAACAACATTATCTATGGCTATCAATATTAACACGTTAAGGCATGAGATTAATCTAGAAATTTTAATGTGTCACTAGTTCTTTTATCGCATATGAATTATATAACCAAGTTTGTCCCTAGTGGCTTTCACTAATCACAGTGGTTACCTGACTGTGTGTGATAATGTCACATTTAACACGGATAATAAGATGACTGACAAAACATCACCAGGTCTGCTGAACAGCAAGTTTTCTTGTAAAAATCTTCTACATGAAAAGTTGGATAAAAAAAGTTGTGTGGTTGAGCTACCTTCAAGGGGAACTATTTTTACAAGAGGACATTAAATCTAAAATTTGGCAGAAGTTGCTCAGGTGGCTAAGGATCTAAGGATTGTCGATTTTCTGATGGGGCTTGATCCATGTTCAAGCCCCACTGTTGGGGAGGATGCCACACCTCACACTGCAGGTCCCATTAGAGAGCTTTTAATTTAACATTTGAAAGTATTTAAGTTTTCTCTAACCAGTTGGTCATGCATTTCTTTATTCCAATATTGCACACTTATAATACAAGCACATCTGAGTATTTTAAAATTGAGTATAATCCTGATTAATCACAGACTATCACAGTGATTTACTAATATAATTTTAATCAATTGACAGCACTAATAAGCATGCATATATATGCATACACACACTAATATGTGAAAAAAGTGGTGAATATTTGCAAAATATAGCCAAATAAGGATGCCAATTGAGATGGGCATTAAAAATTACAGCAGTGCAAAAAAGTGGGTGGTGCAATACCGAGATAATGAAGGTCAATGTAGATTATACTACATGATGATGAGTGGTAGAAGTCTGTTATGAAGGGAGAGCTACATGAATAATTGAGAATGAGTACCAGTTGAGAAATGATCAAGACCAAGAATCACAATCACTTCCCAAGGCACTGTAAAGAGGTGTTAAAACAGCGTCATATGTCCCTGGGAATATATGTAAATCGTGTTGAGCACGTTAACTTCTTGACATATCTTATCATAAAACAGTTATGCTGGGTTTTTATTTATTTATTTTTTTTACCACTTATCCACTTCTGGTTAGAGCCTAAATACAATCCATTGGCTTTGCACAATGACACTAAAATTTCATCTAATCGAATCTATGGAGAGGTCGGTTTCTGAAATATTGTAAGGGTCCATTTTTTTATGTTGGTTAAGATATACAGAGGATGTAAAACAACCCTTTTTATCACTTTAGCTAAATGTTATGTCAAGGTGAGCTGTTCTGCCAATGACGGCTATTGGCATTAGCTTAAGAGACCGCTAGCTAGCAGTTTGCATATTTGTGCTTAGTAGCACAAAAATGACTACAAAATAAAGCTGGTTAAAATAAACTATTTTAGATTATTTAATAACATTCACAAAAGACGATTTCTTTGCCATGTCAATCAATAAAATAACTGAAAATAAACCCATGTACGTGAGAATTCAAGCTGATGACGGTGCTAGTTAGCATGCTAGCTAGTTTACAGATTATCAGAGCGCGACCACACTTGACGCACAGACATAATTACCACAGTTTAAATAGATTAGAGTTTACAGGATAAGCACGGGCTATACAGTATTGTGAACATGTGAGTGTACTCGCCACTGTGGTGTGTGTGTGTGTGTGTGTGTGTCAGGCCGCGGAGAACCTGTACCTCATTCGGCGAGGCAAAAGTGAAGGACATCTGTGGAGAGCCGGCGGCCGCCTCGGCGTACCAGCGGGCCTGTCTGAACGCAGGAGCCGCACGGCGAAGCAGAAACCTTGCGGCCATCATTCTGACTGCTAACTGAGAGGAAAATGCGACTTTACAGTACACTATTCAACGAGCTACAGATCCTCAAGCCGAGCGACCAGTCAGTCATTCAGTGCAGCCGAGAGCGCAAGGGCACAGTGGAGTTTCCCAGAAAGCCATGCGCGCTTTCAGGTGCATCCTGGGAAATGCCGTTTTCTGTTCTTTAACCCTTTCACGTTTGCTAGCACTGCCAAAGTACAGTACGTTACTGTAATTTAAATTGTTTATTAATAATAATAATAATAGCAATACATTAAGTACGATAACTTAAAGAAGTGCTTGTCTGCTTATTGGGAAAAATGTATTCATCTGTGGAGAGCCGGCGGCCGCCTCGGCGTACCAGCGGGCCTGTCTGAACGCAGGAGCCGCACGGCGAAGCAGAAACCTTGCGGCCATCATTCTGACTGCTAACTGAGAGGAAAATGCGACTTTACAGTACACTATTCAACGAGCTACAGATCCTCAAGCCGAGCGACCAGTCAGTCATTCAGTGCAGCCGAGAGCGCAAGGGCACAGTGGAGTTTCCCAGAAAGCCATGCGCGCTTTCAGGTGCATCCTGGGAAATGCCGTTTTCTGTTCTTTAACCCTTTCACGTTTGCTAGCACTGCCAAAGTACAGTACGTTACTGTAATTTAAATTGTTTATTAATAATAATAATAATAGCAATACATTAAGTACGATAACTTAAAGAAGTGCTTGTCTGCTTATTGGGAAAAATGTATTCATCTGTGGAGAGCCGGCGGCCGCCTCGGCGTACCAGCGGGCCTGTCTGAACGCAGGAGCCGCACGGCGAAGCAGAAACCTTGCGGCCATCATTCTGACTGCTAACTGAGAGGAAAATGCGACTTTACAGTACACTATTCAACGAGCTACAGATCCTCAAGCCGAGCGACCAGTCAGTCATTCAGTGCAGCCGAGAGCGCAAGGGCACAGTGGAGTTTCCCAGAAAGCCATGCGCGCTTTCAGGTGCATCCTGGGAAATGCCGTTTTCTGTTCTTTAACCCTTTCACGTTTGCTAGCACTGCCAAAGTACAGTACGTTACTGTAATTTAAATTGTTTATTAATAATAATAATAATAATAGCAATACATTAAGTACGATAACTTAAAGAAGTGCTTGTCTGCTTATTGGGAAAAATGTATTCATCTGTGGAGAGCCGGCGGCCGCCTCGGCGTACCAGCGGGCCTGTCTGAACGCAGGAGCCGCACGGCGGAGCAGAAACCTTGCGGCCATCATTCTGACTGCTAACTGCTAACTCTATTCTGCTTTTCCTGTGTACAGGGTCATGGGGCCCTGCAGCCTATCCCAGGCGAGGCAGGGCGCACTAGGGCCGGGGTGCCAATCTATCATAGGGAGCACACACACTACAGGCAATTTTTTGGAACACCAATTAGCCATCTTCATGTCTTTGGATTGTGGGAGGAAACTGGAGTACCTGGTGCAAAACCCTTATGCACAGGGAGAACATGCAAACTCCACGCATACACCAGTGTCCTTGACCCTAGAGGTGCAAGGCCACAGTGCTAACCACTATGCCACCGTGCTGCCCTGGGGAAAAACTGAGTATGCTAGATACCCTTTTAAGTATTGATTATTCATTCATCTTCTATACCACATATTCTGTACAATGTCACAGGGGCCTGGAGCTTACCCCCTAGGAGACTTAGGGCACAAGGCAGCGTGAACAATGCACAGGCTGCACAAATCTATTGCAGGACACACACACTAAGAGCATTTTTGGGAACGGCAGTTAAACTAATCTGCATGTCTTTGAGAATAAAACCAGAGTACCCAGAGGAAACCCACCAAGCACAGGGAGAACATGCAAACTCCACACACACAGACCCGAGATGGGAGCTGAACCCTCAACCCTGGAGGTGTGAGACCATTGTACTAACCACTACACCGCTGTGCTTGCGTCCTTTTAAGTATTACAGTACTAAATACCACCAGAAATTCACTATGACTTAAAGTTGTGGACATACAATTGCAAAAAAGGCGCAATGGACATGTGTTCTCACATATCATAGTATTTATAAGAACTTCCTTTAAGCGCTACTTTTTTTCTTTCTTTCTTTCTTTCTTTTTGAAGAGCATGGCAGCAAAAGTTCTTTTCACTATCTCAGTGTCTGTAAATAAATGAAAGGCTTCAATAGCCTACATGTCATAATGGGTAGAGGGTTCGGCCATGGCCTACATGTGGTTCAAATACTTACGTACAGTTATCTTTTAACTGCGTTAACTGTTAATGCACTTTAACGGCTGCATTCGAGTGGGGGTGTGGTGGTGGTGGTGGTGGGTGTTTTTCTGTTCGTGTATGCGAGAAAACCTTTAGTGTCGGATGGCCAGCTCACACAGTTGCTTTGTTTTACCAGAAGGTGGCGCCTGGTCACTGTTAAAGACTACCAGGCAATTAGGGCTGACAGAATGCTGCTGAAATATTAAGAAGGTGATCGCCATTTACACTCATCATTCTCATTTATCCTTAATTAAACTGCCGCAGGTCAGTAGACTGTGCCAGGTTGCTTTTTCATTTTGTCCACCAATCAAATGCACTGCGCAGACACTGCCCATTATACATTCAACATTAAGAAACTGAATGACATCATCACAGATTGGCATCATCATTAGCATGTAAATTAATTGCTTGAGACTGATCAAAAAATATTTGATAGATATATCCTATTTACGTTTAGTGTATTGGAAGTTGCACCGGTGAATGTCTTTTCGTTAACAAGAGCAATGCTTGCTTATCTAATTATGTATTCCTGAAGGAGCTCAAACCTCTTCGCCTCCTTCTACGTCACGCGGTGCTTTCCACAGTGGGCGTGTCCACAGCCGGCATATTTCATTCATAAATCCACTTAACCCCTTTCCAGTGAAATAAACGCGCTGCGAGAAGCTCTCTTGCTTCAGCTGAGACATTTGTTTATGGATCCCGGAAATTATAACTAGGTAAGCTTGGCCAGGCTTCTTTTTTTTTAAATGCCATTTATTTGCTATGCATTTGAACAACATTGCTATGTAATCTATAAAGGCTATGCATATAGTGTTATGGGAGGTTTCCTTAAAGCACAGTTATTCATTTTGTAGGTAAATATGTGTGTGTAAAAAAGTGTGTAAGAAATCTGGATACAATCTCGTCACAGTTCCTGAACAGGATAAAATGACCCTCTAAAATAATATCATCATAGCTCATATACAGTATCTTCTATATGATTATGTAACAGCATATGCTGTAATAGGTCTGGTTTTGGTCTTGGAGTCCCCATGCACTGCAATGCACTGAATATTTTTGTAATTTAAAACACCTGCTTTAATACATTCAGTTGGTTAAACTGGGTGTGTTAGAGAAATAAAATCTGCATCCAGCTACAAGGAGATTCCAAAGAATGCAAATAAATTATTATGAGAATTGAAAGGTTAATAGGTTGGCCAGTATTTACCATCTGATTTAGGGGTGGTATTAAGATGCTATAATATGACAGTAGTTATGTTGGGATTTTAACTTTAAGATCACAGAACTTGTGAGCGTTCATGTGTTCAGTTCACACAAGGACAGAATTCTTATAATAATAATAATCAAAACCCATTTGGATCTATTAGCAGCCATGGTATAATTTGCATTGGGAATGTGGTGTTAGTCATTAAATCATTGATGTGTGTGTTTTTTTTAATTAATTTTTTTTAAGCAGAGTTACATAATATTGTTTGCTTAGATGTGGCGTATCAGGCATCACTGAGGCAATAAAGCTACAGTCATTTTGTGTGTGTGTGTGTGTGTGTATGAGAGAGAGAGCGGGAGAGAGAGAGAGAGAGAGAGAGAGTGGAGGAGAGAGAGAGAGATAATGTTAAGCTGTTATGAGGCTGTGGGTGGGCAGGGACAGGCTAAGTATGCAGCAGGAACCGAGAGCTGTGCTGCGAGAAACACACTGAACGCTGCTTACTTGTGCATTCACACACACACACACACACACACACACACACACACACACACACACACACACACACACACACAGACAAATGCATTGACTTCAGACAGCATCTCAGCACTGAAGGAACAGGGACTGCACACATCATCACACACACATCGCTCTGCATGTTGCCTTTTTCTTGCTCTATGAGACAGAGGAAGTGTTTTGAGGGTGAGTTTACACTATATGTGTTTTTGTGCATATATATATCTGTGTGTGCAAGTGTGCTTGACAAATATAGAGAAGAAAGAAGAGTGTAAAACCAAGAGAGCATGTGTTTTATGTGTTTTGGGCAGAGGCTGCAGTATTAATGGCATTATCTGATAGGGAACACATGCTGCAGGGCCTCAGCTGCAGAAAAAAAAGAAGAAGCTGGAATCATAATTTGGCTTTTAATATGGAGAATCAGACACAGGGAGTTTTAAGAACAGGGCATATACTAGTATGCATAGCAGTAGTTTTCAGCCAAAATACTTCAAGTTAAAGCTTTTCTTTGACCACTGCTACATGTTGGGGCCATAATAAGTCATGTGTTCTGTAGAAATGTGCAGCATTACAATAGCCTATAGTACATGAACGCTATGATTGTCTGTGATTATCCATGGTGATCTGTTTGAATTGGAAACAAAATGGCCCCATAGTCTCACAGCTAGCATTAAAAATCTGTTTTTTTGTTTTTTGTTTTTTTAGATAGAGCAGTTGGTAATATTTGTTAGAGTTCTGTTTGCTTAGTGGAAACTGTAAAATATAAATTAGCTCAGAGACAAATCTTTAGTCCCTGTCTTTAGTGGATCATGCTCTGCAAATGGGAGAAAAAAACAAGTAATGTACACAACAAACAGGTCCCCAAGCAGGACACATCTACAGGATAGTAAACATGTTGCCTGTCAATTCAGAAAACTCTCCTTCTAATATAAGCATTCATTCATTTACGTGATGTAACTTTGGAGGGAAAACTGGAGGCATTCATTTATTTGTATTTTAAGTAAAAAAAATAGATTAAGTTAACTTTAGCATTAAAGCAGCTGCATGTCACTCTCAGGAGGACGCCCCTGCTGACCTGGACCATGAGCAATGAGTCTGCCGTTTGGAAAAACCTAACAGAAAACCCCACAGTAAGTACTTCCTGTCTCTCACCGAGGTGTCATTGGGTTAATCTCCGTCTCTGTCCTTCATCCTGTACTGTGTTCCCTCATTGCTTCCATTGTCTCTTTAGGAGCATCTTCAGACATGCAAATAGAAAATATCCTGTCCTGTGTCCTCTGTAATTGAATTTATGGTCTGATTTAAACAGATTAGCCCTGCGAGACAACGTTCAGTCAGATTCAAGTTGTCTTAGATAGCCAATGTAATATACATAAATTGCAGGCTGTATTTTCAATTACCGGTATCATCTGCTTGATTTTATTAATGAGGGAAATCAGTAGCTGCGTTTAAGCTGGAGTTCATTCCGTTATCAGGTTCAGAATCCTATTATTTATATAGTCCAGGACAAATAGAGACTGTTACTTTTATTCTAGTTTGTTTAAATGTTTGTTGTGGACATTTTGACAAACAGTATCTGGTGGAAAAATTTATTTATTATGCTACATCACACAGCTATACAGCTACTTGATCAAAGATAACATTTAATGAGCGATAAATTCATACGTCCATAACAAGGTTTGTTCATTTTTTAGACAGTTGTGTTTGCATCCAATGCAACATTCTTTAGCCTAACACACACATATATTGTGAATGTTTATATGGTGCCTTTTCACCTTCATTTGCACATGTATAATCCCACATTCAATAAAATGCAGTCATCATTAATCATAAAAATCCCTCCAGGAACAACCAATACTGAATCCATTTTTGCACTACATTGCCGAGCAGAGCCCAGCCCTCTTTCTTCAAGGGCTTGAGTCCAGTGCGGTTTGGTGAGTTTTCTGCTCAGAGACTTGAGACCAGGTTTAGAGGGTGTATTAGAATAAATCATAAAACTATGTTGGCGTTGAGCACTTCAGGTATAAATACTGATTTTCATCACTGTTACGGCCTGGTAACTATGTAATACATTCAGTTGCTAAGTTATCAAGGACATATTGTGCTATGAAATTGAAAAGAGTTGTAGGAGGGAAATTGTAAGGTGTGCGTTATGTTTTCAGCCCAAAGACTTATTCATTTTACAGCTCTTGCGGCCTGTGTTGACTAATTTCTATTTTGGAAATGTAGGTGCAGCGTACAGATTCCTATCCTTGATCTCTTTAAGAAAAAAGACTTGTGTCTCTGGTCTGCTCCAGTGAATCTTAACAAATGCTCTCTTACCGACTGGAGCAGTGAACACTGCACTTAACTCTACATGCACCTGTGTGCTCCTCACCCTTTCCACCCACTCACCCATGGAGAAACAAGAGCTTCCCATGATGCAGAAGTCCTTTTATGAAACTCTTAGCAACTTGTCTGATCCAACAATATTCTTCTGCAGTTTGCAATTTTCCATTCTGGGTCCATTTCCTAGACTTTAACATAACTGTTAGTAGAGCGCATCAACATATCTGCATGTTTTCATTTAGAAAATCAACCAGGTCTGGTAAAGCAGTTTATCTCTGTGATGTTCACTCAGGAACTCCCTTTGGAGCCCGGGGTAGAAGATGGCTACATCCTCCAGCTTGTTCTTTTGTCCATCTTCCTTGCAGTGACGCTCGTTCTCTTGTCTGTCCTGTTGATTGCTTGTCGCCGCTGCTGTGAAGGGGACCAGAGCTATGCTCGGTGAGACAAAAGCCTCTCATATCAACAAATGCAAACATGTTTATCATTGACAGGTAAATAGTAGGATAATATATTTATTCACCACTGCAGAAGAAACTTCGCAGCCAGTAATGAACTTGTGTTTTTGTTTGAAAAAATCACAAATGATCAAGGACTCTGATTCTGATTCTCAGATTGACTGGGCATTTTTTGATAGACTGGTTGACTGACTGTCTCTCTGACTGAAGAATTCACTTTCTCATTGACTGATTAACCAAGCTCATTACTGATTGACTAACTGACTGAATAACTAATTAAATGAATAAATGAATGAATGAATGAGTAGCTGACAGTCTCACTGACTCACTGATACCCCACAGCGAAAATGTACATGGGCATGATTTACAGTACATCAGCTGTATGCTTGGTGCAACATGAACCCAAACCATGGGTCAGCAATCCATCAATGAACTGAGAGAAGAAAACTGAGATTAGCTAGTAATTCTTATTACAAAACCACTAACTGTTTTGCTTGCAAACAATATCCACTAACCACACAGTCTATTTAGATGCCATGCAAGGATATAGTCCACCTAGAACATGCATATGGCAGCCTTGCAAAGCGATTTGTAGGAAATGATAGGCTCTGCAAAAACAATAGTGGCTAAGAAGGCAGGGACAATGTTGTTAATTGAAAGAGCCCAGTAGTGAAGCCGAGTCATATGAGCAGTAGAATGACATTTTCTTTTCTTTTTCAGTCAGCGAAATGCTAGCCGATTATGGACAGATGTTAGTCCCAAGTCATGCCATTTCTGAGACACAGCTGTTACAGTATATATGGTACTGTGCAAAGTCTTAAGCCACCACTTATTTCTTTTTTGAATAAAATGTGGATAATGTAGATTCAATTAAAGGAATGAGAACAAATGCTTCACTGCGACAGGCTGCAAAGTGCTTAAAGGCACAATTCAAAAATTGGTTGTTTATGTAACTTATATCTCAGCACCAACCTCATTTCCCCTCTCATCTGTTCCAACCACTCACCATTCAGCATCACCAGTATACTAATCACCAGCCTGTCATAATAAACCTGTTTCTTACTGATTTTGGATTTTTTATGCTTGAATGATTCATAGGTCACTATGTGGCTTAACAAACAAAAAAACATTTCTCTGAAGCTGGTCAGGTACAGGGACTGGTTTGAAAATGAGCGCCTAATGCTTGCCAAAAATTGAAGCCATAAAACTCCTTCATGACGCTTGGAGAACTTTTCCTCAAGACTTTAGAAATACTAAAAAGTCTGGCTCTATGCATGCAAGATATGAAGAAATGATGGGTGGCTCAAGGCTTTTGCACAGTACTGTATGATATCTCACAGTTGCACCTATGTATAACCACAGTATTACATGTGGTATCTTACAGTTCTTTGTGTGGCGTGTCATGGCTCTTTATGTGATAACTCACAGCTTTAGGTCCTATACTGTTCTCTGTGTGATAACTTTCAGCTCCACGGTTCTTGGTTTGTTCGAGGCAGGATTGTTACCACCTCAAATTTTCTCTTTACCTTTGTATATTGGTATGTGTGTGTCAGTGTGCAATTTCAGCGAGGTACTAACTGTGCCTGCACTGCAGTCTCCCACAAATGATGAGACTAATGAGATCTCATAGCAGCTATCTGCGATGATTAATCTCTACTGGCACGTCGAGTATGCTCGCACGCTCTCTCTCTCTCCCACACACATACACACACACACCCATATACACATACGTGCACACATTGAGGAGTCACAACGTCTGGCTGGAAAAGCACCCCCAGTTTATTCTCACTGTTGCAAGGTCCCATATGGACAGACAAACTGTCTCCTGTAATCAGTGTATCGTTTATGCAGATAGTACAGTGTATCAGACTGAGCTCATTTGACTTGTCATGTAGATATTTGATGAAGGTGATGAAAATAAATATGTAAGAGCTATAAACATGGCCGTTTTTATTGCATTTCTTTATTAAGGTTCATTCCCTGCTTCAGGCGTAGCGATGATCCGGAGAAGACGACCGCATCCTATATTGAGGAAACTCAGCCGGTGCATGGTAATATGGCCTTGGTTTCTTTAATCTATCATACTTACAAAAGAACTCATTTTTTGTGCTCATAAAACAACAACGGGCAAATTATTGTACTACTATATTTGTGACTACTGGCATAAGCAATTATTTGACAGAATTTTTTCAAATGTAAAATGTGTGGGTGGAGTAGGATCTGATTGGATGATATGCAAACCTTTCGCTTTATTTAACTGACTTTTCACTAGACAGCTATGTTTTATAATGAACCGTGATGTTTTAGCGGTAGGATTAACCACCCTTGCCCTTAAGTGTCTTGCATATACATGAATACTCTAGGACTTAGTCTCTACAGTCTCTATATAAAGACTTATCTCTGTAGTAGAATTATATCTGGTATTTAATCAATCTTGTTAGACATTGTCTATTAACACGATTCATTACATGATAATTGATTAATTAGATATTTTGTGGTTAGTAAGTCATCAACTGTCTAATTAATATTCTGTAGCCTCAAATGATCTTTTTATTTACATCAGTTATGCAAGAGTAACACTTAGCATGTTCTACTAGGAAAAGAATCAAGAATGAATAACAGTACTTTTCCAATAAAAGCAAGGCCCAAAATGTGTTATTCCTCTTTTACCACATTCATTTGCTATACGGTAACACTTTATGTAGTTTTTATGTAGCTTTATGTAGCTACCAGCAAGCAACCATCTGTACTTATTTTTACTATAGAAATAATAAAGTATTAGAACAAGCACATTCATATAAACCTTGTAGCCAGATCCATTGACAGAGGTTCTGTAATAAAAAAATGAATCAATAGCTTTTGACCAATAAAAATTGAGCTAACTGATAACTTTTTTTGCCTCTCATTTTCTGTCCATTCCCTGTAGCTGAGCAGTTTCAGGGGCATGTTTGTTAAGCCACAGAGTGTTCTATGAATGATTCAAACATTAAAATCCTTAAGGCATAAACCAGTAAGAAACAGGTGCTGATGAAAATATTTAATCAGACCAGTGATTTACAGTACAGACCAAAAGTTAGCAGATATTCTACCATGAAGGCCTGATTCACACAGTCTCCTCTTAACAGTTGTTCTAGAGACGTGTCTGCTGCTAGAACTCTGTGTGGCATTGACCTGCTCTCTGATCTGAGCTGCTGTTAACCTGCCATTTCTGAGGCTGGTGACCTCCGCAGCAGAGGCGACTCTTGGTCTTCCTTTCCTGGGGCGGTCCGCATGTGAGCCGGTTTCTTTGTAGCGCTTGATGGTTTTTGTAACTGCACTTGGGGACACTTTCAAAGTTTTCCCAATTTTTCAGACTGACTGACCTTCATTTCTTAAGTAATGATGGCCACTCGTTTTTCTTTACTTAGCTGCTTTTTTCTTGCAAATTCAACCTCTTTGAATGAGAAGGTGTGTCCAAACTTTTGGTCTGTACTGTATATACGTCCTGGTGATGCTGAGTGCTGAATGGTTTGAACAGACAAGTGGGGAAATGTGGTTGCTGCAGAGGTTGTAACACAGACAATCCGTTTTTTGCCTAAAAATGATATCTTTAGGCAATTTGCAGTAAAATATTTTCCCAATTTCTTTAATTCAAAATATATAAATTAATTTAATATGAGGAAATGAGGCTTGGCTCAAGACTATTGCATGGTACTGTAAATAGATCTAAACTTCAGATGTTTGATGCAAAAACCAACATATTACTTGAAATTTCTCATATTACAGAGAATTCTCAAATATCTATAAGTACTTTTAAATGAAAATGAAAAAAAATTCTATCATCATCCTAATGCTTCTGTTATACAACACATTTTCTAATATCGTATTGATCTCCCCCTTAGGTGGGATTCATATTAAAGCAACAGCCAACACCAGCCTGTATTAAGTTTTATACAGGGGTTCATGCAGAAATAAAGTACTGTATATTTGTTTTCCCCATGCAGAAATCACGATCCGGGTGGATGAGTCAGAGTGTTTGTCGACAGCCAGCTCCCACGACATGGAGACTGAACGCTTCCTGTCCACGGCAAGTACAGGTCGGCGTGTGTCTTTTAATGAGGCAGCCCTCTTTGACCACAGTAAGAAGGCACAGGAGAAAGGTCGAAGGTCAGTAATCTCTTCACACTAACACACCTGTTATTTATACACATATCTATCTATCTATCTGTTGAATAATAAATTCTAATATGTATATTATATGTATATTATTCACTGATATAGATATCTTTGTGTAAGGTATAGATATAGATCATTTGTGTTTAAGAGCTGGCAGTCATATGCTGTATTATGGTAGCATATGTGTAGTATATAAATCACCGTGCAGACTGCAATTAAGAAGAACAACTCTATGAAACACAATACAATTCATATTTCTCAAGCATTCATTTAAGCTATTATTTTTCTCAGTACAGAGAAGAGTCATTTTTTCCATTCTGACATGTTAGTCCCCTCTGCCTTTCTGCCTTCAGGTACACACTCACTGAGGGTGACTTCCATCACCTAAAGAACGCCAGGCTCACACACCTACACCTCCCGCCGGCTGCCCTCAAGATCGTCACCATCCACGAGTGTGAGTCATCGGAGAACAACATTGCCATGACAACACGGCCTGTCGCTAAGTCCAGCCTCTCCATCTTCCAGGTAATACATAGCAGGACTCAATAGAACATATGTCTCAGTGATGGCAATGTCAGTGGGTCAGTTAAAAGCAGCTGGTCGGTGGTTGTTGCTAAGCTGTCTGTGTGAAGTAATGTTCATTAGGCGGAGGAGTATTCATAGTTAAGGTTCTGATTATATAATTTTCTGATGAGTTTCTGATGAATATTGCAGTACACAAATTATGTCATCTGCCTTTAAAATGTACTGGGAATAAAATGAACAAAAAAAATCTTTAATACATTATAATAAAATATATGAAATACTGTATATAAAATATATGACATTGAATTAAATTGGCAGTTGTGGAGCACTGCTCGGGATTCCTCGTTTAATCGTTGATGTAGGTTATTTTTAAGGTGGATTGGCTCAGATAAATTGCCCCAGGTGTGAATCAGGGTGCAAATATATAGTATATGAGACCCTAACCAGGATAAAATGGTTACTGGAGATGAATATATGAACTTGATATAACTAATAATTTCAATTCTAAAATATGATTGGCTGGCCTGTGTTGGAAATACATTCTAAAATGTATCACAATATTAGAATTTTCTGTTATTTAGCAGCTTTTAACCCAGTTAACCATTAGATTATTAATGGACGGAGAGATTACAGCTACTATTCTGATCATTAAATACCCTTATCTTTATGTTGAATAGAAATAAATATTGTTAACATAGTGCATGATTGGGTGAATGATTATTTATAAAGAATATTTAAAATATTAAATAAAATTCAGATTTTGTACACTTTTTTGTCACATTTGTTTTATACAAGCAATAAGCAATGAGGTGATCTTCATTTCCAAGCTGTGATGCAGTTGATACACTGAAATATTCCTTGTATTTCACGCTAATAACTAAGGTTATTGAGGTATACATATATACTGTAGGTGCTAGTTATCCATCTGTCGTATCCAGCTGTTAATACCAAAAATGAGTAAAAACCAAAGCCTTAGCTTCGCAATTTGAATGGAACCTTTGGTTTATCTTGGTGCAAAATCCAACACTGTGATGTCTTTTGTCTGTCCTTAGCCTCCAATGCGTCCACTGCCACAGACAACCCTTAGTAGCCTAAGTCCCAGTTCAGCTCTGCCAGGTGATTCCCTCAACTCCACTGTGGATGCCAGTTTCTGTGAAAGCCCTCCATCTCCCACCCCAGAGCCTCCAAGACCCAGCCTGGTAAGATAACACAAGGCCAAAGACACAACCATACTTGTCATACATAGCTACTGGGCCAGAACAATAGGTCTAACATTTTAATACGTTCATACAGTACCAAAAATCTGGGAAGGACTGGGGACCTGTCAAGGTCTCAAACATTGTAATTGACTCAAAATAGGTTACCTGGTTGAAACAGCTAAATTTTCCTAATGTGTCAAAATGTTCTTGTTTCACATTTTGTAGTAATGTTAAATTTCTCACTCAGATTGAAGTTAGAGGTGCAAGCTTGAGGAATGGGAGCAGTCCAGGAAGTGGGCGTGAGACGGCACTCGCTTCAGCCTCGGGTATATCCTCCTCAACTGGTGCCCCTCAGGGTCCAGTATTGCATTTTCTCACCAAGCTAAGGCGGCACGCCAGTCTGGAGGGAGCCAGTCCTTACCTTAAGATCAAGAGGTGGAAGTTCGACAGCAGCCAGAGAGCCTCCAGCCTGGACACCAGAGGTGAGGTGCACAAAACCCATTTTGCATTATGAGTAATCATCAGAATCAGTGCATAAGTATTAAGGCACTGCCATACAGGAAATAAATGGGATGGCATTTATTAGGATTGGAGCAGAAGGTAATAAACCTTGGGTGAACTTCACAGTCACTACTCGAATGGTTATATATCAACTACCTATATTAGTTTCTGATATACCAAACTGCTGTTAAATTCTCAAATCAGAAGGTGTTAAAATATATGATTTTATATAAAGTCTAACAGGAGATTTGGCTGTAATTCAAATTACAGGCTTAAAGTTATGCACTTGCTATGATAGTTTATTGTTTCTATAGTAACAGCATGCCATTTGCATGGATTTGTATGGCAGTCAACTAAATAATCTGGGCACAATAAAAAAAATTATAAAAATATGTTGTTATTTATCAGACAAAAATTTATACAGTGAACGTTTCTATTAGGAAACCTTTGTGTATGTATGTAGAATGAGTCTTCCGTTAATTCTTATTAATATTGAATATTTAAATACTCAATACTGTATTAATTTACTTAAAAATAGTTTTGTAGCTATTTTGTTATAAAACAGGTTATACTAAGAAGAAAAGTGATACATTTCTTTTTAGAGTTCCACAACATGTAACTATAACTATGGATACTGATAACTGAAAACACAATGAGTTGTTCAATAATAAATGTAGTACAAATAAATAAATAAATAAATAGTAATACTGTAATTGGTATCAGGTTGAATCACAGCACTGTAGATGATTATTTTCCTATAATCTATTTTATGTGGCATACTCAATCAATGGCATAGTGCATTCACAAAAGTAATTGTGTTAAACGTTATTGACAACTTATACTTAAGTAAGAAAAAACATTTTTAAACTATTATTTTCAAGTAAAATGTCTTAGGTCACTTATTTTAGAAATTACCTACTGGTACTGGTATACTTGGTACCAAATATTATACTTGTTATAATTATTTTGGTAAAATTGTAATACTTGTAAATTATTGTATTAATATAACTAATACATATACAACCTCAGTTAGACTGGCCTCATGATGTGCTGGAAAAAAAAAGGAGTGGGTTGTAAATATGTGTGTGTGTGTGTGTGTGTGTGTGTGTGTGTGTGTGTGTGTGTGTGAGAGAGAGAGAGAAAGAGAGAGAGAGAGTAAGAGGGAGTTGCTTTGGTCAAATGCAGGCAGATGGCCGGATGACTTCCTTTATGGGTGAGCCAGCATTCCTGCTTTGAGCCAAACTGTGTGAGACAGAATTAATAAATTTCTAGAAACATTGATTACACACAGTGAAAGAAAAAAGGGAATTCATTAGATGCTCTGCCACTAATGAACTGCCTGGAGCAATAATGACTATTTAATGCTGTGTTTCTCCGAAAACATTGTGATACAACAGAAAGGTTATGGACAAGCAGAATGATTTAAAAAGAAGTACAGTAGACTTAGCTTAACCGTAGACCACTTAAGAGGACCTGTGGCATGTGCTAATGACATGCACTTTGTCTGGCAGGCTCCCCAAAACGCAGGCCATTCCAGAGGCAGCGAGCAGCCAGTGAAAGCATGGACCAGGATGAGAATGGTGCCCACCACATCGACCTCATTCAGTACATCGCCCGCACCAAGGATGTGGCTTATTGCCCGCCACGTCTTCTTTCCCCCCCATCCACACCCCCACCGTCCCTCGGCAGGTATCTTTAATTCCCTCCCCATCTGTCTGCTGCAGCAATCATCTGCCTCTTCTGCACGCAAAAACAAGCCATTCCATGCTGGTGCAATGCCAGTGAGTTTTAGACGGCTCCTCTGACTTTGCTGGCACCTAGGATTTTTAGAGGATGGGCCAAAGTGTCTTAAGGCACTTTTAAGGATTACAGGTGCTTGGGAAGTTACATTCGGTTTTCTGAAATAAGCATAGATGTTAGGTGGAATTGCTTACCCATAAGGATTTCATAGGTTGTATCACCGCTTTTACATTTACAGTTACTGAGACTGCTGGCTGTTTAATTTTCTATCACATTAAACACATTGTGTGCCATACTACAGTATACCATCTGTGCTTTGGCAGTAACATCTGCTTGAATCTATTCTATGGCTTTCTGCAGCACTATATTTACAGACCACCTAATGTGTATCACTGCATTTGTGCAAGCTTCCATCATACCATATGTGTCAAATGTGTGATTGTATCTGACAGGTTTTATTCATTACTCCTTGCAGGTTAGAGGTTGAGGTGATGGTGGAGCCAAGCTGCAGCAGAGCAATGGGGCCAGGGATGATTGGCTTCAGTGCAGAGCACCAAGATGAGGCTCCAGGCATGGACTGTCATCAGGAGAGTTCAGACCACCAGAGCCTTTATCGTGACATCTGGACCTTGCGCGCCTCACTGGAGCAGTACATCGCCTCCGACCAGAGCAGCAACAATGACAAAGACTCAGTGCATAGTGATGCAGACAGCGTGTCTTCTCTTAGACTAAGAATGGAGAAGGGTGGGTTTCCCAGTTACCCCTCCCAGGACATTGGGGATGGGATGGAAGGCGATGCAGAGATTCCTGGGCATGAAGGTCTGGAGAAAAGAAAAAAACAGGACAGTGTGGATTCTGAAAAAGGGAGTGATGAATCAGGTACCCGGAAGCTTCTGCAAATGGATAGTGGCTATGCATCTATAGACGCCCCCTCTCGTGTTTCTGAGGAGGCACAGCTGTTGCGGAGTAGAAGTGGTAGCCAGGAGGAATCGGGATCAGCAATGGAACGCAGACATTTCTTCACCAGCTCTGGGTACAGAGGAACAGTGTGTGAAAGCTTTGACACAGATATCTTGGATGAAGAGCTCGAAGAGGAACCTGGGGGAGCTAGCGGAGGTAGTGATGCAGTGATGGAATTAGACGAGGATGGTTTGGTGTGGTCGCCTTATGGACAGATGTTTACACAGTCTGACACTCAGTCTCGTGTCCCAACCTTGTCTTGCCGGGACTATAGCATAGACGAAAAAACAGATGCACTTTTTCATGAGTTTCTGCGCCATGATCCCCAGTTTGACCAGCAGGAATCACCAATGCGATCAAAGCACCGTTCTCGTGTGCATCTACGCAAGCAGTGGCAACGCTCCAAGCAGTACAGTGATCCTGGTCAGCGCTTCCACTCCTCCTTTGATCGTTATCGCACCCCGCTTCGACGTGGAGAGACCGTTAACTACCCTCTGGAAAGTAGCTACCACAGCACACTTCCTCGAATTGTCAGCGGTCCAGATGAAGAAAACAGTGGGACTGCAAACCTTGCAGCAGTGCCTAAGGCCTATAAGAGCTTGGAAGTTGCTGATAAGAGTCTTACATCTCCAAAGAAAGATGACACAAAGTACCCTTCCACTACTGAAACAAGTGGAGACTTGAAGGAAGAGGCAGAACTTGCACCCTCCAGACTCCCTTCGGTGACCAATAGTACTTTAAGTCAGCCAGAAGTCCTTGCAGAAGAGTCCACACATATAGTTCAGCTTCCAACTGACAAGCATTCAACCCCACAGCTAGCTGAAACTGGCTACGGTCCTCAGACAATCACGGCAGAGCTGAGTGATAAACTGTCTGTGACTCTTGAAGAGCGTCTGTATTCTGACTTGCGCAGGACCAGGGAGCAACCTGAGTGTTTGCTGACAGCCACGCATGCCTCACCTGACCATAGCCCAGTGTAGCACTGGCTCCACTCATCCCGACCGACTCTATAGTGATATCTCAACAGGGCTTCATGGAACAAAAGTTCAGTGGAAATTTCCCTTAGACACTGATCAATGTGACCAGCTTCGGCTGTCATTTTAGGGTTAGGATCACAGCATCAGAAGACAGAGTGGAACCTTGGTCAGCTTTTAAGGGGAACTCCATTCTACATCATCTCCAGTGTTGAGTAAGTGGAGATCAAGACCCGTACCTCACATTTGACATGGCATTAAGTCCATTTTGAATGGTGTCTATATGGTTTATGCTTTGTTCAGGCTCCATTTAGTTATGTGTTGAATTCAAAAGTCAATATATTCTCTGCACTAGGTAATCCACTGTGAACTTGGGTGCTACTAGACTTGCGATTTATGTCCTTTGGCTTTGATATTTCGACATAGTACCACGATTCAGTCTCTTTTCATGTTGCGTACTGCATTCTTAATTCAGAAGACAGAAAGCACTAATCCATAATATAACAAATATGTCCATGATATGACTTTCTTAAATAATGTGTGTTACAGATTTAGTTCCTCTGTTCTAAGTCTTTCTAGCCCATTCTATCTGCTTGGCTTTAATCATGTCTGAATAATGACATAATTAGCTATGTATGTTGCACTACAATGATCTGTGTATGCACTTTTCAAGATTTCAACCACATTGTTCTTCATTAAGTGTCCTTGTCGTGGTGTGGTATGGTTCATGATAGAACTACTGGTATGAGAGAAAAACTGCCTTTTGTGCAATACATGTAATGTTATGAGCTTCTGTTCTTAACCATACTATTTATTATTGCTTTAATACTTAATGCTAATCTATGTATGTGTTTTAAGTGTCTGAAGAAAATGTGCATAAGGTTTTTGACAGTAGGTGCCAAATCTTTCGATCAGGTAAAGTAATTATCTGATTATAATTAAAATAAAAAATAAAAAAAGGAAAATTGTAATTTTGTGATAAACAGAGGGTTTAAATGAGGCCTGTGCTCCATTGTGTCTCTCTAGAGTCACTTGTGCTTTATTAGATTTGATGAGGGAGGCATGTTGCTTCCTGCATGCTCGTCACAGACCAATCACTATGTGTTCATTAACATTTCATTTTCATGTGAAGACAATGGGAAGGATGTGTCCCCAAAGGCTAACTGCACATCCGGCCTTGAGAGAGAAATTACAAAGGGTAATTTGTGGTAAATCATATATCGACTAATAACCCCTTGCAAGTGGATCTTGCTAAAAACACCACAGCTCTAGTCAATATCAATTATCCAATCAAGGGCTAAAAGCAAAAATTCCAATTTAAGGATTCATGGGAAGAGTAGATGCGATTAGCAGCTGTTGTTGGTAAAAGCCATTTGTGGGTGGTGTGGCAGAGCAGACTTTCCCAGACTACAGAATGTAAATCCTGGATTCGAGCTTTAAAGAGCAGGATTCAGCTCGGCTTTTTCAACCCCCCTTTTCATGTGAGATCGTGAAGTGGGGAAAAAAGACCTTAAGCCTTTATTAAATTGAGCTACAAATGTGTACATAAAATCCAGAATGATATGTTGTTTTAGAGTGGCATTGCATGCTTAATCTTCAGCTCAGGATTGCTAATATGACGGATAAAGCTTCAATAAACTGTGCTCAAAACATCATCTACCATTGATATGATGCCTTTGCCGTTATCTGTATCTCTTTAAATCACAGTGTATAACTGAATTCACTGCATACTAGCTGCGTGCTCTGCTCCAGACGACTTCAGCGTAATTTCAATCATACATACAGAGTACATTTGTACAGAGGGCAATTTTAAGATATGTAAAAGCACAATAGTTTCCTTTTGCAGGTTATAGATTAGTCTGTACTTAAGTATAGACTTAAACGCCAGATGCTTGGGTGATGTTTTGTGTGTTATCACGTAGCCTGTCTAATGCATCAATGCATTACTGTGTATAGTTTTGCATGAGATGAATCAGTTATCATAAAGATATTAAAAATGTTTTCTTTATTTCAGATTTGAAATTCAGTACCAAATTAGATAATACCTAATGGATGCTTATTTGTTTGAAGCATAAAATAAACAGTAATCAGAATGATATTTGTTCTGAGAAGGTTTTTAAATCTTTTATGGAGTCTGTTTATTTTAGGAACATGCCATGATGAACATGGAAGAAATTTTGCAGAGAATATGTCCATTGCCGAAAAAATATTTTTACTTTGCTAATATCTTTCCACTGGATAACTTTTTTGCTTGCTATATTTCCATGAAAAAAAAAACATATTTCTGTATAGCTGCTTGATATTTAAATTGCTTAATTTAAAGAGGAACAAAAAATGTGATAAAGAACGAAGACAAATTTTCAGAACAATTTTTGTTTAACTCAATCTTTTAAACTCTGAGGGACCAATTGACAGAAATGTTTGTTTTGGCTTTATGATTTTCAACTAGTCAATAAAGATAACTGCATTATATTTGTGCATAATGTGTCATTTTATTTTTATAAAACGAGTGTGTGTGTGGGTGGGGGGGGGGAGTTGGGCAGTAAGAATACACTTTTAGAACTATACACTATCCACGCTTCATGCTGTTTTTCCTGTTGGTTCCTACAACATGGCGCTGTGTAACTATAGCACAGCTGCCATCCCTTCCTTCCACCTCCAGAAGGTGCCGAATCTCCCCATGGGAACATCAAATATTCATATCAGCCTGGTTAATAAATTAAGAATGGCTGTGCAGTAATTATGATGCTAAATCAATAGCAACCTGGGTGTCACCAGGCAGAGAGGCGCTTCTACTTCTAAGGGAATGATTATCAATCAATGGCTCAAGAACACAAATAAACGAAGCCATCCCCTGTACTACTTGTTTTCCACTCAGAATGAAATAATTAATTTGTGATATTAAAACCATGCCATGGATACGGAGCAGTACAGGAGGACTGGATTCATAATAATGTCACTGTACACTGAGAGGGTTATTATATTTTTGTTTATATTTTTCATGTTATTATTTTATCTCTGACCTACGTAATGTCTGAGTGGAGTGATCAACCCCTATGAAGCATGTTGGAAATATGTTTCGATCAAGCTCTGCAAGAAACACCAGTCAGACTAATAAATCATTTATATGTGGTGTATGTGCTTGAGCTGAAACCCCAAAGAGAAGATCAAGGACAGTTAGCTCCACACATCTGAATCGCTTTACTTATAAGCAGGGGAAAAAGTGCTTTGAATACTGCTGCATGGTTTTCATTTACTGCATTGTGTATTCTTGACCTAAAGGTTGTGAGTTTGAATATAATGACCATCAGGACAGGGACATAAGCTGCTTGATTTTTTTTTTTTTTTTTTGCTTTGCAACAAAATGTGGGCCTTGAATTGGAAACAAAATAAAGAAAATTTAGTTTTTTATCTTTTGAACATCATTATTTAAAAAGCTGGATTTTCAAATAGATTCATTTTTGGTAGCTAGTTTTTGTCTGTTGTTAAAAGTGTTATACAAATAGTAGTGTAAAATTTTAATAAAAATTTAGTATTGTAAAATAGATGTTCATATCACCATAAAGTGCCTTTGGTGTCCTAATCAGAATCATTAGGTCAGTCAGTGTGAACATATGGCAAAATAATGGAATTATTATATGAGGTTTTATTATACAAGTGCTATAAATGGTTAAATTATCTAAAAAATAAAATACATTTCATATCTTCTAATTGTTCGCGGTAAATTCTTTAATAAAACAAATTCTGATTTTTAAATTCCTTTCGCATAATAATAAGTATTTTGTACATTTTGTACATTTTGTACATTTACAAAAGCTAAATTGTTGTGTACCCTGTCATATTGGGGGAACCGCCCCTTTTCTCTTTCTCCAGTGGTTGTTAAAACTACTGCTGTAAGTATTTACATTTATATTTCCTATAAAATCATATTGTGTTTGATTAACATTTCCACCCTGTCATAGTGAAATATTAACAATTATTAATAAATTTTAAATATATGTGACAACCAGTACACCTTGCAAAGTGAATCAGTTTGCTAAATGTAGGTCCACCAAGTGCTCATTAAATGCTATCTTTAACAATAAATGCCCGCCCTGTCATCAATTCTTCAATGCTAGTGTGGACATGTACAGTATGTAGCTTTTGCCACATTTCAAACTGAATTTCTTTTTTTTAATTAATTTTTATTTTATTTTATTTTTATTTTTTTTATTTATAATCAGTATGAATTATGATGAAAAGGAATTTACTTTGATTGTGTCAGTGACAGGGTGTACATATTTTACGATTTGCTCATAAATTGTATTTTTGCGCATAATTTTTAAAAATTGCTTTTCTAACATAAAGACATGCATTTCTAACAGCTTAAGGTCTCCATAATTAAAGCTCAGAGCATTTTAGACATTGTTTGTTTTGCTGTTTTTTTTTACTAAACTTAAATAGGGGGCTCAGGATTGTGAAAGCATCTAAATCTATCAAGAAAAGAAAACAAACTGTCCTGTATTAGTTGCTGAACCCTTAAACACAGACATTATACGGTACATGCTTTTTTGTTGGTTTGTTTTTATTTAACCTGTTTATGAAGCATATGTGCTATTCAAGTTCCTATGTTGGATGTTATTACGGAAACTAGAATTATCACATTAAAGTCAACGGGTGATTTCCCTTGCACCTAGCACTAGCGTACAGTTTAATAAAGATGAGCGTGTGCAGTAGAATGTCATTAACAATGTTATGTAATGAAATATTGATGGAAGTGTTGTCACTAATGAACAATATTAAATAACAGTATAATTTTCGATAAGCATGATATTATCAGAAATTATGAGAGATAATCCCCAACCACTTTATTTTGAACAGATGTACATTTGCACTTGGAAAAAAGAAACATTATTACTCTTTTTGAGCCTGTGCTTAATGTAGCCTCAAATTCCTGCAGTAATTGGAAATGTACTCTTTATCTTTTTTATTGCACTGTGCTTTGCAATGTTTCAGTGCATGTATATAAAGGCATCTTGTATCCCTTTTGCTTAAATTGTCTCCTTTTCATATATATATTTCTATATCACTAAAGGTTGCCAGAAAAAAAATCACTTTAGCTCTGTTTGAATGAACAGGTGTACATTCCTAATGTAATATTTTTATAACCTGATATGGAAGTGTATATATATTTTCATGAATATGCTAGCATTTTCATCAATTCCAATGCCTTGTGTGAGTGAACCCTCATGTTATGTCCAGAGCATTAAAAAGTATTTTGGAGTAATGAGAAGAGATGCTGAGATGATACTCCTTTATGTGCTCTGTCTAAGCTTGGCCCTGTCTTTAGATGATTGCCTTTTGAGGCCCGTTGGCTGGAAGCAGACATTCGTGCCATGAGTTATGTTTCCGCACTGTAATGGCAGCACATATGCTCTCCATGGGGATTTCTTTTTGTGCCAGGCTCACTCTACAAGCCTCAGTTCAGCATGCTTGCTCTTCCTCTGAGGTTCCTCTAGCCCCCTATCTATAGTTTAAGGCTAGATAGCTTGTATTGCTTGCTCATTATTTTAATAAGTATTGCTTGCTTTGCTTGTTTGTTATTTTCATCCATGTCTAATTGTAGAAATAAATATGCTTTTTGAAGCCCAATAGCCAATATAATCCATTAAACATAGGTGATAAGTGAGTCATTGGGAACACACAAAAGCACTTAAAATATTAAACAAAAGCAACACTGCTCGACATCTCATCCACTCTAAAGAGATCTCTCGCCTCCTCGTTTCCATCCCTACCACCATCTCTCTCTGCTGATAGCCCTTTTTAACAAATCAGAGAGAGACAGAGAGTGTGTGGGAGACATCTGTGACTCAGAGGGAGGATTCTGCATACACATTTATTGGAAGGCCGTTCAGTTTCTCCTTTCCATTTAAGCTGTGCTGAAAAATGTGAACCTATTCACCACTCAGCTTGAGAGCTTCATTTGAGAATAAACATTCTGTTCTTTTTGAAAATCTCATGTATATTCTTTTCATGATTTCATGGAAATTATTTTTTTTTTCAGTCCAGTACAAATATGTTTAATGTATTTCATTGTTACAATAAAGCTATGGGCAAATGAAGCTAACAGGTTTGTCTGATTTGAAAATCTTACATATTTGACTTCTCCACATCCACATTATTCTGTTTGTTTTATTTTAGTTAATAAGAAATTCATAAAAGCAACTTGAGTAGCTGTTATAAATATTCTAGAAAATAGCTATAATATTTAGTGCTCCCTCTTTTAATTCAGTTTTTTTCCCCCACCCAGATTGATTAATTGATCATCAGCAGGTGTTTAGAAGTTTTGGCAGTTTGTTGGTCTGGAGTGTTCAGGTGTAGACAGAACATAATGCCAGGAGGCAAAGACATAAGCAATGATCTTAGAGAATCAATTATTGCTGCACATCAATCTTGAAAGGGTTATAAAACAGTATAATAAAAAAGCTAAAGCTTGGCCGAATGTTGGGTCATGCAACAAGACAATGATTCAAAGCAGACGAGGGAATCGGCATCAGAATGGCTTAAAGATTTTTCAAAAATCAAGGTTTTGGAATGGCCTAGTCAAAGTCCAGACCTCAACCCAACTGAAATGCTGTGGCAGGACCTTAACAGAGCTGTACATAAGTGAATTCCCAAAAACCTAAATGAACGCAAGCAATGTTGTAAAGAAGAATTGGTCACAATTCCTCCACAAAAATGTGAGAGACAGATACAAGAAACAAATACTTCAAGTTATTGATGTTAAAGGTGGATCTACAAAAAGGTATTGGATCATGTGGGTACTTAATATTTCCAAATTTGTTTTCTTTTTACTTTCATTTTTTTCCAAATTAAATAATGTCATGGTGAAAAAAACATCTATGTTGTTGTTCATCTGAGATTGTATTTGCCTAATACTAAGATCAGCTACACTCACTCATCATCTTACAGGGGGTCTGGAGCCTATCCCAGGAAACTTAGGGCACATGGCAGGGTACACACTGGACAGGGTGCCAACACACACACATACTACAAGCAATTAGTCTAACCTACATGTCTTTGTACTTGGAGAGGAAACCGGAGTACCCGAAGGAAACCCACCAAGCACGGGGAGAACATGCAAACAGAGACGGGAATTGAGCCTGGCCAGGGATCGAACCCAGACCGTGGCGGTGCAAGGCGACAGTGCTAACCACTACACCACAGTCAGATCGGCTACAATCAGATGATTTTTATGGTTTTACACAAAAACACAAAGAATTAAAAGAGAGGGTACAAACTTTTGAAAACATGACTGCATATGCACCTTAATTTTTATTTAAGATAGAGTAAAAAAAAAAAAAAAAAAAA
>JAAGKR010000115.1:85892-300549 GCA_011419295.1 Clarias macrocephalus
ATATATATATATATATATATATATATATATATATATATATATATATATATATATTTATTTATTTATTTTTTATTTATTTATTAATTTTTTTACTTATATATCCCTTTAAATCTCTCTCGCTCCTTTTGTTGACACCTATAACATCTTCAGCAGGGATAGAGAAGTTACTTGTGAAATACAGTCATAGTAGGTGTAACTAGATATGCCCAGGACTTTGTTTGCGTGGAATTTAATTGTACACTCTTAAGCACTTTTTAAAAAAAAAATGTACAAAGCCATCTGTTGAATTTTGAAATGAACTAAAATTTTCACGTGTTACCGTGAAGTGAGAGGCATGAAGGTGTGAAATCGCATTTAGATTTCAATTGCCCACACATAAGCACATATTACAAATGTACAGTGCATCCCGGAAGTCTTCACAGCGCTTCACTTTTTCAACATTTTGCCTTATTCCAAAATGTATTTTCCTCAGAACTTTACAAACAATACCCCATACAGACAATGTGAAAGAGGTCTGTTGGAAATCTTTGCAAATTTAGTATAAATACAAAACAAAAAAAATTTACATGTACATAAGTATTGCTAGCCTTTGCTATGACACTCAGAATTAAGCTCAGGTGCATCCTGTTCCCACTGTTCATCCTTGAGATATTTCTAGAACTTGATTGGTGTCCACTTCAGTTAATTGGACATGATTTTGAAAGGCCTGTCTATATAAGCTCCCACAGTTTTAGTACATGTCAGAGCACAAACCAAGCCAAAATCCAAGTTAAAATCCGTTCAGTAGTTTTTACGTTATGCGTGCACAAGCAAAAGCAAAAAAAAAAAAAAACAGACAGACAAAAATTAAAAAAAAAAAAAAATCTTAATGTGTTCTATTTCTCACCTTCCGTCCCCCCAAATTATTTTTCCACAAATATCATCAATGTTCAGACATGCCAGCTTCACAGTGTTATTATATGTATAGAAGACCAAAAAAGAAATGGATTATTTTCGCAATCACTTTTCTTCAGAGTACAAATTACACAACAGGACAGGCAACATTTTATTCTATTCAAGTTCTTAATCATTAAGCTTTATGCACTGCACTGCTGCTACTTGACTAGCAGATTGGACAACTGCAAGAATGAGCAGGGGTCCATAATTAAAGTGTCCAGCGAATCTATTTAGGAATTTACACATGACTATTTCTTTGTTCACGATTTTGCCTTAGATAGCTCTCCATCAGTTTTTAGCTACATTTCTTAACTCCAGAGAAATATTATGAGAAAAATAATGATAGTTGACATTAGTGAGTAAAAAAAAAAAAAGTAAAAGAAAACAAAGAAGGGATGCACAATCCTGTGTTGCTGTCAGATTTCAGTGCAACTATAGTGGAATTCTTAGCTGTTGAAGCGTTGAGGGGAAGCATGTTATTTTCAGTGCTGGATGGCATTTGTGTGCGAGGGCTGAATGCAGGACGTAGTGAGAGACTGTTAAGAATCCAAAGCCAGCTGTCGTGAATGAGTCATACTGTGTGTAGCCCCCATGAATGAGCACACATTTAGAACTAGTGACACCATGCCTCTCTGTGTGTGTATGTGTGTGTGTTTGTGTGTGTTTTGAGATAAATAGAAAGACATTCTAGGGTAGGTAATTATCACGGAGAATCATCCACCCACACACAAACGCCCATGCGTCCCCCTCTCCTGCTATCCTCCCCCACTACTCTCCTCCTCCTCAAACCAGGCTGAGCGTGGGGCTCCTCTTCTCACCAAATGCGTCATTCAGCCCTCCTTCTGCTTTGCCGCAGCTTCCCCCATTCGTGACGGGAAACATTGTGCCCTTGGGTTCTCTTTTAGCAGATGCATCTAGATGTTTTCACAAAAAAACTATCTGTCTGTCTGTCTGTCTGTCTGTCTGTCTGTCTATCTGTCTGTCTATCTATCTATCTATCTATCTATCTATCTATCTATCTATCTATCCATGTTAAAGAATTTACAGATAAGCTTTTCACATAGAGAAATGTGCACACCATAGAGGCAGTAAAATAGACAGCTTGTTGGCATAGTATTAAGCACTGTGGCCTTGCACCTTCAGGGTCAAGTGTTCTATTCCTGCCTTCCTCAATTCTCCTTCTGCTAGGTGGGTCTCCTTCCACAATCCAAATCAAGACTAGTTTAATTCCCTAGTGTGTGCTTGTGTGCCCTGCAATGAACTGGCACCCCATCCAGTGTATAGACTCCAGACTCATTTAAAAAAAAAAAAGTTTTAATTAATATTCAACTGTCACCTACATTATATATGTTTATGGTGTTAAATTGAAGTTATAATATCATGTTATATTGTGGTTATTGTCTCCCGTGCACTGTAGCCATGACGTCCCATTTGAGTTCTAAGCTTCTTTCACACAGAACTTGTGCTATAAATGTGCTAAGAAGACTCAGTATGCTGCTTTCACTTGTGTTTTGTAATTCACACTATACCCATAAATTCAACCCTAAGCCGCCTCAATGTGGTATTTTAAAGTGCACAGGGCTTCTGCAATTAGAAGTGGTGTGACATTCAACACAAGAGTATAAGCATTTACTGTAACAAATGTTGGAATTACCACACTATAATTGTTTCTAAAACTGTCCGTTGAGGTGCTTTTGCTAGCTTTTGCATCACTCACCAATCACAAGACATCTTCAGACATCGCTACCCCTATTTCCTATTATTTTACCTTGATACTACACTAAGAAACTGCTACAGGGGCAGGGGTGAGAGTGGTTAAGTTGTTAGACTGCTGATCAGGATGCCCCCGGTTTGAGCCTCGATGCCGCTGGACTGCCACTGTTGGACCCTTGAGCAAGGTTCTTCACCCCAGCTGCTCAGATACAATCAGGAGTCAAGCTGGCAACCTGTCCCCATAAGTAACTGCAACAGAAACGACAGATATATCCTCAGGGTGGGGAATATCTGTCGCCTAGTGGCATTTAGACAGATCCTTTCTTTTTCTTTTCACGCTGTAGTATCGGCTCCTACTGTATGTCACAACCTGTCACGCTACAGCTTTAGCACTATTCAAGTGCAGTGGGTATGTCTGATCTATTCTATATAAAATATCTATAGGTTAGCTGCCCACTGTTCACCATTACTTAATCCTCCTGATGGATGCACACATCACACATCTTAAAAAATCAGACCCCCATTTCATGATGGGAGGCTCTCTCGTGTCACCACGTCTTCCTCCAGTTTAATGGCGCGACAACAAATGAGGCAAAACACTTGGAACTGCAGCAACTTCCTTTGACATGTCTGCTTGTAACCTTATTTGCCACTTGGTCAATATTGATCTTTATGCTCTATGTTGTGCAATATGCAATAAGGCACTGATACCGGTGGATATATTAGTCGGATATATTAGTGTCACCACAAGGTCACAAATCCACTGAGTATCATCACAACCACTGAAACCAAAATGCAACCTGCAGTTTAGTGGCAAAACCGTATTACCTTAAACGTGGGCTAGCTCAAATCGAAATTTTCTGAATATCTCAAAAAGCAGGCTTAAGTACACAGTCCGAGTTGCAGTAGCTCAAGCTGCTCATTTATGGATTCGCAATGAAACCCAAGATGTTAATTTCCCTTTTGTCTAGAAATGGACAGGAACGAAGAGAATGGCGAAAGAGAGAATGGAGTGAGAGAGTGAAAGATGTGTGGAGGAGCGAATTCTCCAGTGGAAATGTGACTAAACCGACTGCCGCAGAATGACTCACAGTTGCTGTGGCAACGGCGCCACTCGGCTGCCCATAATCAGCAATGTGAACAGGCTAGAGGAGAGAGAGAGGGCGGGGGGGGGGGGGGTCGAGAGAGAGAGTAAAACACTACGTGTTGGATGTCATCAGTGGATTGCGTGGGCACAGTGTATCCTAAACGACCAGTGCTGGCTTAGAAGAGCTAGAGAAAACAGTTGGATTCTAAGGAAGGAGTATGTATGAACAGAGAAGTGCAAATACAGCAACGGACTGCAGATGGTTCTTTATGTGGACAAAAGAAATAAATAAAAAAAAATTATATATTGTTGTCTAGTATTTTTAAGAATCATTCAAGCACTGACAACTCTCAAAATAGGCAAGCTTTTTTTTTCTTACAATTTATTAAATATATTTAATTATATTTCATGAAGGATACCCTCCTTTCTAATACCATACATCCATGAAGTCAAAACATAGCAACAGAAGCCAGGAATAACTACTTGAGATGTAGATATAGAATATAATATTAAATAAATAAACAGACATGGTGACAATATAGATGTATTCCATGGTGTGTCTGTTTATGCCAATTTCAGATGAAAATTTCCTTTTAATACTGATCAGTCTCTAAAGTTTACACAGAATTGTGCAAAAAAATCCTTTTTGATGGAAGGAAAAAGGATAATGACAGATTTGTTGAAGCAGACAGGAGAGCTATGAAAGAGGATTTAAAAACTATACTTCGTAATCATGATGAACAAAACAGCATTTAATTACAGAATGCATAACATGTCCATTTTTGATGCACACAGGCTTCAGCAGGAGAAGGCAACACTGAGCTCCACTCCTGTTAGCCAAGAAAATAAATCTTAGTTTTCAAGTTGCTCTAAGATGGCAGTGCGAGCCACTGTGCCACCATGCCATCTGTTTAAAAAGATTTTAATTACATATACTGTGTCTGTGGTTCTCCAATACGTATGATTTTTTCGTTTTCGATAATCCAATTGATAGTGAGAATCAGTTGGATGGTTGATTTCAGGAGATTGGACAGGATTCCTTTTTATGCTTTGTACTGTAATTTGCTGAAAGATGATGTCATTGGGATACAGAAAAGACAAAGAGCAGATTCAAGTCCTGTCATTGCATCGGTGAGCATGAAGTTTGCATGTTCTGCCCTATGCTTGGTGAGTTTAATCCAGACAAGCAGGTTAAATGTGTGTGCTTGTGTGTGCCCTGTGATGGACTGTTAGGGTGTACCTCGCCAAGTGCCTTGTACAGGATAAACATTTTCAGAACAAACTTCAAGCATAGTACTTAACCACAGTAAAACACTTGAATAGTGCAACTACTGTAAAGATTGCCATACATCCATGAATGACAATCCCAGGTGATATGGCTCAGAGCCCACTGCAGACATTCCTGTGAAAAATCAGCAAGTAGAAAAACAGTCTGGTTTGATCACCAAAGACACTCAGTTTTGGCAGGACAATGCATGACCTCATATTGCCCAATGCAACACTTGCTCATTACATGCACATTCCCCTTCACAGTCCTGACCTGGCTTCAAGTGGTTTTCATATGCTTAGGCCATTAAAGAAGCTCCTGGGAGGCTAGCGTTTCATACATTATCATGATTCTGGCATAAAGAGAAAACCTTCTACCTCCATGGTATCCAAGCACTAGTGAAACGCTGGGAAAAGTGCCTTAGTGTAGTACGACACTGTATAGAGAAATAAAGGGAGTTTTGCTCTGCACAATCAAAAGTCACCCTTGATTTTAGCACTTCTCATATTTTGCTCAGTATTTGCCTAATATTTATAGTGTAGGTTTATTGATAGATATTTAAATTATCTCGTATATTAATTTAGTACTCCGCCTCGTGTCCTAAGTCTCCTAAGATATGCTCCAGGCCTCCCCGCGACCCTGCATACAGTATAAAGTGGTATAGATGATGATTGAGTGAGGTAGTGAGTGAGTGATTATATTAATTTATACTATTAATGGCTGGCTGCAAAAACATTTTAGATACTGTAATTATTATGATCAAGAAAAAAAAAGCAGGCATCTACTATGTCCTGCTGATTAAAGCATTAAATACAGGAAATGGAGAGCAGAGAGCTGTCAAACACCTAATTAATTTTAGCATAACCATCATTCTGTTAACACAGTGAACTAATAATGATGCATTATGCATAACTCTGAGTTGATTTACCAAAAAATAATTCCAATCCATGCATGACCTTACAAATGATTTTAAACGCTGTATTTTATGCACTTCTACGTTGATATTCAGGCAAGACCATAAGTCCCTGATTCATACTGTGCTGTCGTGTCTGAACGTTTATAAGCAAGGTAAAGGTTTAATATCCTAGCTAAATATATAGGTGAAGATAAAGCCTAAACCTGTCAAACCTATGACCTGAGACTTCTGAAGTGCTTTAAAAGTTTAAACTATAGGGCAGTTAAAGTGTGTTTCATCATTGTTGCCTGCACAGAGTGACTCAGTGCAGCACAGTAACTGCACCTGCCCACGCACTGATGTAATCTCATCCGTTGCCTCTGGATGTCGGAACCTCTCAATGGTCAGGATAAAAGCACTAGCAGATTTCATAACCAGAGCCAATGAGCTCAGCAAATCTATCTACAATTTTGATTTTATCTCTGAGGCTGAATTTTAATAATTAAAGGTTAGGGTTAGATCATGGATATGTTATTCTATCCTTCTCACTTCGAGGTTTTGTGTATTATGTGGGCTGTGTACTTAGAGTGGGTGTAAAACTAACTTCATCCTATTACAAAAAAAATAAAATTGTGACAAGTAAAATCTAGCCTGTTACTCAAAAAGGCAAGACTGTTATGTAACATCAATGTCTGATCAATGCAAAGTTTTTCAGCAGAAGACTAACAGCCAGGCAACACGGTTAAAGCTAATTTCCATATCTATTCCAGTGAAGAAAAAAAAGTCTGTCATTTTTCACATTCATGATGCTTTTTTAAGTAGCACCATATTCTCTTACTGTAGATTTGGAGGATATTTATTTATTTATTTATTTGTTTGTTTGTTTGTTTGTTTGTTTGTTTGTTTGTTTGTTTGTTTGTTTGTTTGTTTGTTTGTTTAATAAAAGGGACTAATATACAAGGATTTTCATACAAGACTCACTGTTTTATATGTGGCTCCTTTTTGCTGTTTTTTTTTTTTAGAAAACAAAGAGAGCTCATTATGCCCAGTGAAGCAGCACCAACACCTAAGATGACCCAGTATCACTTGCTTGCATCATTTAGCAGAGGCACCGCATTACAGGAGAACAAGCAGAGTGTATCAAATCACTGCTAACAAATATATGGTTTTTCGTTCTTTCCTGTTAAAAGGAGATGAGTCACACTTTAAACTCAAAGCTTGGTTAAAAAATAAAAAATAAAACTTTTCAGGCTTTTTTCCTTCATGCATGACGACCTCTGGCTGAGAAGTGAACGACGGGAAGTAATTTGCTAACCAAATGTGTTTCTGTCCAAAGCCAACTCCATTTACTTTTCCATCTAGTCAAATGTACTGTTAAATAAAGCTAGGAGAACACAATTGGAGAATATGTGAAGACAGCAGGAGGCAACCGAGGTCATCAAAAGCTTCCTGCGAATGCACACTGTGACATTTTCTTGACAATAGTGGGGATTTTTTACAGCTTCACAATAAAATATTTGCTCTTTCTTTGTATTTACCTACAAAAAGGTCAGGAAGGTTTTTCCTTCTTAGTGCAGAAGTTTGTGGAATACATTCATTATTTAACTTCATCACAGTTGATTGCTTGATTCTAATTGGTCAGAAGCTTACATTACATTTCTATAACAGCAGCTATAATAATAATAATAATAATAATAATAATAATAATAATAATAATAATAATAATAATAAAGCAATGTTTTTTTTTTTGAGTCACACAGTGTTGTATTAATAATTCAAACATGAGCCACTGAGAAACAGGTGCAGATAATGCTAAATGCTTTGTGGTTGGAGCAGACGAGAGGGGAAATGAGGTTAATAAGGTTTCTAAACAATTTACACAATTTCTTTAATTTCATTTCATTTACTAACTCACTCATGTTCTATATATCGCTGTATTCAGGGGTGCGGGATCCTGGAGCCTATCCTAGTAGGCTTAGTGCATAAGGCAGGGTACATTGTAATCCATCGCAGGGCACACACACATACACACACTCACACACTCATGCCAATTAGCCTAATCTGCATGTCGTTGGACGGTGGGAAGAAACCTGAGTACCCGGAGGAAACCCACCAAACACGGGTTAGAACATGCAAACTCCATGCACACAGAGACGGGAATCGAATTTAATTATTTTAAATTAAATTTAAAAAATTTAATTAAATTAAATTAAATTAAATTAAATTAAATTTGGTAAAATAAAAAAAATTGGGTTTTCTCTTGGAGCCCCAGTTTCCTCCCACAATCCAAAGACTGCCTGTAGTGTGTGTGAATGATCATCAGGTATCAAAGTGACAACCCGTCCCCTTAAATAACAGAAATGATGGCCATATATCCAGGGTGGGGAGTATCTGTCACCCTATGTAACAATATATACAGTATATATTTTATCACATTTGTGGTATAGTAAAGTATATGAATGTGTATTCATTCAGTCAAGAGATTTATCTACTTAATGTCATAACATATAGTCAAGTCAAGTCAATTTTATTTATATAGCGCTTTTAACAATTGACATTGTCACAAAGCAGCTTTACACAATAAAAAGAAGTAAGTCTGTATGCAATGTGTATGAATCAAAATGATAAGATTGTCCCTGATGAGCAAGCCGAGGGCGACGGTGGCAAGGAAAAACTCCCTGGGATGGTAATAGGAAGAAACCTTGAGAGGAACCAGACTCAACAGGGAACCCATCCTCATCTGGGTGATAACGGATAGCAGGGATTGATCAACTTAATAATGTGTACTGGAAGTTCAGTGTAACAGGAGATGTGTTAAAATTTAAATTAAAAGGAGTCCAGTTTGTTCCTGGAGGCTCAGGTAGACTGTAGGAGATTCCAGTCCTGAGCTATCGAACAACTGAAGTCACAGGTTCCCAGAGCATCAACAGCTTGTATTAATATTTTCCACCACTCTTTTGGTGAAATTTTAAAAAAACTTACATGCCATTCTTAAAATATAGAATAGCCAGGAAGGTCCATTAAATCTTAGGCTCCATTGCTATATTTTTACTACAGGATACACTTTTCACTGTCATTCCCTTCTTATTTTCATCACATCTCAAGATGAGTGAACTTTCAACAACGAATCATTAAAACTGCATGTACTGCAGCATGGTGCCATTAACACACACAGCTCGCTTTAATGTTAATATCTGTATCCAGCTGTGCTGTTAATTTAAAAGACCCATCTGCCCTTTACCTTCTTTAAATATTCATAAAGAATTTTTTTTTTCTCTTTCTTTCAAGCTTTGAGACTTGGATCCCATGATGAGGCCCTGGATTTGAGGAGAAGATTAATTGTGTTGACATAGTTGGAAATTATAACAGGTTGGGCGCAAGAAAATAAAGGACATAACCAAGAAAAAAAACTATAGACTAGATTAAACCAATTTCATGAATAAACATGAGTGAAACAAGCTGCATGAACTGTATCTGTAAAATAATAATTATACACACATCTGTTTGTATTGTTGTTGTTGTTGTTATTATTATTATTATTAATGTTACTACTACTACTACTACTACTACTACTACATATTGTGTTCTTGTCATGGTAGAACAAAAACTACACCCATCATCTCCAGCAGGTCACATGTTACTGGTCACACTTGTCTCACCCTCACAATTATTTATGTTCAGGCTTGTAATGTTATGTATATAACTTACTGTGTCATGTTGCTCTGTTTAATTCATATTCTTTATTTCCCTTACCCAGTGGCCATAGTTCATGTTCATGTTTTTGGAATTGTTTATCTCCACTTGATTTAGTAAACGGTCTGCACTTGCATCCAAATCTGCTCCACTAACCACTACTTCCCTTGCTAAGGCACTATCAGTACTGTTAGCCTAGTCTGCATGTCTTTGGATTGTGGGAGGGAACCAGAGGAAACTCACCAAGCACGGGGAGAACATGAAAACTCTATGCACACGACGAGAGACGAGAATCAAATCTGCATGGGAATCAAACCCAGACCCTGGAGGTACAAGGTAACAGTACTGTACTAACCACTAAGACACCAAGCCACCATTTCTTTTACAAAATTTCGAAAAATCGAAATGTGATAGGACATTTTGGAAGCATCATCCATGGAATCTTGTGAAAATGGGAAAGGCTAGAGCTCACACTACTAATCACTTATCACCACCCACCTACAAAGATCCACCCACTCAATCAAACAGACAGACACACAGTCACACAAATACACAGTCAGCCCAAAGGATTTAGGGCTAGCCAGTTGCATGGTAGCATGATGATCATCGTTCCAGTTTTTCTCAGTCACTTTGCAGCATTCTTCAAACCATACTTAACATTTGCAAAATTGTAAGTACTTTTCTCAAAAAAAACAAACAAAAAAAAAAAAAGTTACAAACAGCACAACACAATGGATTATCTGCAAAAGCATGTAACTTTCAATCAAAATGTCGGAAAAAAAAAACTCAAATGTCTAAAAAAAAGTTAATATTTATGTCAATGAACATATCAGTGCCATCAGAATGACAAGTCTTTATTTCACTGTCTAAAAACAAGCTAGGCAAAATGATTAGTCATCTTGTCAGTGTAATAGTGTACTCTGTATTTTCTGATCAGAATTATGGCAAAGATTTGATGACAGTGATTGAAAATGCACAAAGCTGTAATTTGTCTGTATGACATATATCAATTTCAGCACTACAAAGTTACACGTTACTGTATGTGGATGATTGATTGCAAGAGATTGGACAGAATTCACTTTTACGCGTTTTACTGATTGTAATGTAATTTGTTGACAGACTGCAATACAGAAAAGAAAAAAAAGAAGACTGTTATGTACCACTCTTTAGCACAAAGAAAAAAAATACAATCATGGGAAAGTTCCTTAGGCTGGACTGTACATGCAGCACAGTACGATGAATTACAGTGCTATTATTCTGCACTTCTTGACTTTCCTGTCTGTCAAGCCACAGATTCTCCTCCACATCACGACACAGCCCTGAAAGAATATTTCAGAGTGTCTTATCCACCTTCTGCCAACATCTGCTGTAATGTCCTTATATGCCACATTCGTGGCAGCCAGGTGTTTAAGAGAACTGGATGATCATTAGTTCCAGAACACATTTGCAGAAAAACATTTCTAATAGAAATGTTTAGAAACCCTGCTTACCATACAATGATAAGCATTTCAACCATAATTCAACTATTTTGTATGTAATGTCATGTACAATGAACTAATGTCCTGGGGTGAGATCATTGAACAAAGAAACAGTGTAATATATTTTGATCAACATGACATAAACAACGGATAATGTAGGAAACAGCAGATGGTTGTACATAATCATTTGCATGAATGTGCCGAAGCATTTACAATTTGTCCAAAAGAATGAATTTTTTGTGCACAAGTGATTAGATGATGTGAAGTTTATACATGTTTTATGAATTTCAGTTTTGAATTTGATTTAAGAAATGAACCAAAGCGACTGAGAAAATCTGGAATATAGGAAAAGCATGTATCTTCCACATAACAGTAATCATTAGGCTTTGAGGAAATGGAGCTCTTGTCATTTGTTTCCTAGGCAACTGCAGCCCCTATATGCCCTCACAAGGAAATTGCATTTTTTTTTTTAAGGAGCTGCATAAAGAACCAGACGTTAAGGTCAATAAAACCGCATTTGCTCCAAGAGCTTGTGCAATTAAAAAATAATAATAATAAACCACCACCACCAACAACAACAACAACAACAACAACAACAACAACAATAATAATAATAATAATAATAATAATAATAATAATAATAATAATAATATTTTTAAGTGCAATTTCTGATTTAAACAAAAGTTTCTACACTACACTGCACTCACCAATAACCACAATCAATAAGTGTGATATTTTATTATTATTGTTAGCTATTGATTTCTATTTTGTTTGATTATGCTATAAAGTTAATTATACTTGTCATTTATAATTGCTAGCTAATAACTTGCAAGCGTCAACCTCAAGGCCCAGAGCCTCAAGTCAGGAATGCTGTCCTTGATTGAAGTGCTATCCAAACTCAGTTGGGACCTACTGTACAGTCATGTTGTGTGATAATTATTGTTGATTCCTAGTCTATAGTGGCATTTTCCTAACTCTGAGTGCATTTCACCAGCATTATTCTGGTGGATGAAAATTCTAGGGCTTACTCGAAGCAAGATTTGTAAGCTTGGACTGCTGTGGGCTTTGTTTCAGGTAGATTTGTCTTTTGTTTGATCATTTCCAGAAGTAAATTCACCCACTTCCAGCTTGCTAGTGGCTGTGTGCCTAGCTCTCAGGTTAGATTAACTATGCTGTCTGTCACTGTGCTAGTCATTAGCTACCCTGGATTGCATTAGCGTGGGATGTCTCATTTTGCTTGTGAAGAGGTGAACCAAACAGAACAGAACAGGTTATTATCTATCAGTCTTAAAAGAACAATAATACAAAGGGGCTCTTGATGAAACATGAAAAAACAATTATGAGTGTTTTGGTGCAAAGTATAAGTGGGCTTGAGGGGGAAATGCAATCTAAGCAAAGGGTGCAATATAGGTTCTTTAAATAAATACATGGCCTTGGATATAGTTTTCAACTTTGAATTGGCAGCCTACATCAGCACTGTTAATTTAACATCAGAGAACTCAATCAAACACTTGTAATGTGATGTTAACATTTAGCTCAATAGAATCTTGCACAGGCTACAAAAGGGTTTTCAATTGGCCTGTTGTATTGCCTCTTCATTGGTGCTGAAGATCAAAATAAGGCATTCTGTGAAAAAGGTAACATCGCATAGTAGCAGAATTCAGACAAGTTGATATACTGTACATTGTCAATGACCATAAATTTTGGCACTTCCCTATACCAGTTATACTTATATCAGGGATTATAACATTACTAGATGGAATTTGTATGTTTGTCTGAGAAAACAGTGAGATAAAATAGATGCAATATCAGGTAAAATAAAGCTTTTGCCTTAAGTAAGAGAGGCCAGTTTAACATGTATGCCATTCTGAAATGTAGTGAAAATAAATCTGTTTAATCAGTGTTTGTTATACAGTAGCTCCTGCACCACTGGCAGAGTGAAATCTAACAGTTCACTCATGATTGCATATGATATGCTAATGTCAAGTGTATATGCGCTACAATGTGCTAATGTGAAGTGTATTTTATTTCAGAACATATAATAGCTTTCAGAACAACAGAATTTCTCCATGGGAAGGGTTTTGGCAGACTGCCACACATGCAGCATATACTGTACTGTAGGCTTCTTAGGCATCTTTTCAGGGAAAACCTCCAAATGGATGATTTCCATTTTAGAAAAGATTTCAAATAGATCCCCTTTAAAAAACCTAGCCACCCAAACAAGACTCTTGCAACCTTTTATTTCCTCAGTGTGTTGAACCCTGGAAACCCATTGAAAGTCACTTTGGCATTTATCACAAACAAAGGAAGAAATTACACAAAGAAGCCTGAACCAGCTTCAAGGTGATGTAATTCCATCATTAGAGCTCTGTTTATTCATCCTGTTTCTTCTTGTTACACACCCACTTCTTTCACTAGCAATAATTTTAAGAAATTTTTGATTTGCCAATTCTTGGCGAATGAGCAGAAGTGCCAGAACAGTGCCATCTATAGCATAGCACAGGAGCTGCACCATTCTAATGAACAGTTTTAACTGTGATGAAATTATGTTTAGACTGAACTTAAAACGGTGGTTTTACACTTTTTTGGAGACAGGGCCCCTTAAATGCCGATAATTTCTCACAAAATCCCTCGGAACATGTATTTTTTATGAAGATAATTTCCCTAATAGCAGGGCAGTGCACCCTTCCACAATGCAAAAGTTGAGTAGTAATGGTTTGGGGAACCTGAAAAACAAATCAAGGTGATAATTTGTCCTCCAAATTCCCCAGACCTCTCTGATATGTGAGATGTGCTGGACAAACAAGTCCAACCCATGGAGGCTCATTACTTATAAGTCCTAAAGCACCTGCTGGTCTTGGTGCTAGATACCACGACACCCCTTCAGAGGCTTTGTAGAGGTCATGGCTTAAAATATCAGAGCTGTTTTGGTAGCAAAAGTGGAGCCTACACAATATTCGGCAGGTGGTTTTAAAGGTATGGCAGAGGAGTGTAAATATCACTGTTTTACAGCAATATGGATCAATTACAGGGCATTCTGCCAGGCACTCCGTTATTTGTGCTTATGTTTTTTTTTTTCTACCTTAATTGCAAGAGGAGTCAAATGCATCAGACTGTTTATCATTCTTACTATAACCACAGATAAACTGAAAAGGAAAAGCAGCACCATGGTGGGAAGGGGAGCCCATTAAAAGGATCAACTCCTCCATCAGGGAGCATGACGTAGTGGGTGTTGTGGACTGAATAAATTTAAGCAGCCACTCAGCCGATTTCTCCAGCATGATTACTAACAAACATTACGAGCTTTTAACCTGGCTTGGTGCTGAGAAGAAGACCATTTGCATCTAAACAGAGGATGGAATGATTGGTCTGTTGAAACGATGCACTGCTTTCCATATCCCATTTGATATATGATATCCGATCTGATATATGATAATCCATTTCCATATCATAGATTGATTCACATCAGTCTCATCTGTAATTCTGAAACTGTGAAAAACCTAGCACAAGAGATTCTAGAGTTGACAGAATCGTTAAAAAAAATATATAATAAAATAAAATAGCAGTCCTGCAGACAGAAATACCTTCTTAATGTGTGAAAGATCAGAATGACCAGACTAGACATATCGATAACATATCTAACTTTGTAGGGTTACAACAGCAAAGGGCTACAACTGGATCAACCCTGTAAGCCAGGGACAGGAGGCTACAGTGGGCACAGGTGCACTAAAACTGGACAGCTGATGACCGGCATCTCTTTGGGTTTTTAGACAGATAAAAGTTCTTATTTTTCAAGAACAAGCTGAAGAACCCCATCATTACAAGATTTAACCTTTTCTGAAGTGTGCACGTACCTTATACTATATGTAATTATAGCGGTGTTCCAGCCTTGAGCTCTGCTTAGAAATGCCAGGTTGACAATTACATTACACCTAGTCATGTTCCTGAGTGCCATAATTTCTAATTATTATATGGCATGATTGTTTTTTTTTTTTTTTTTTTTTTTCACATCTAAAATGCCATGAATAATTCACAGAGTGTTACAGTAGTCTGAATGTCATTGCATGTCTGGAGGGTTTAGCTTTTCTTATATGTGGCGACGACTGCTATTATATTAAAGCTATCTTTTACACTGGGATTTATGAGGCACTCTGAGGATAGATTTATTTTGTAATTTATAAGATTTTCTTTCATATACTGTTATAAAGTAGAAATCCTGAATTGGAATGGATTAAATCCAAAGGAGATGCCACTTTATTTGTTCCTGTCATAGCTACAATACCTGAATACTCATATGAAAAGCGATGTTTTCTGAAATACTTGGTATTACAAGAGACTCCTTTGACTTGATTGGATAAACGCTGGTACTCCACATTTTTATACCACTACATTGTCAAATCCTTAAATCTGATTGGTCAGAAATTTCTATAATTGTGTCTCAAATGATCATATTTTGAATTTTCATTAACAGATTCTGGAGCTGATGATGTGCTAGAACAAAAAAGATGTGGGAACTGAGGTCTACAGTTTAAAAAGAATCTTTAACTGATTTGACAGCCCACTAAGAATATTAGTCTGTGTACCGGCGCAATTGTTATAAGCACTAAATAGCTGATTTTACATGAACATATGTTTTTTTGCTGTGTATGTGATCATACATTCTGCCTCTTGTATGATCCTATGGTTTTACTGACAGTTACTTGTATTTAGTCCTTATTTTACACACTCTCACATTATTTATCATTTAAATCATCTTTTTTTTTTAGAGTTGTAGTATTTAAATAACCAGTAGAGAGCAGCATTGTTGTGTAGTCGAATCAGCTCAACATGTTAGTTTAATCTTCCAGGTTGATTCCAAGTTGATTATTTCAAGTTTTATTGTTGCACATCTTGTGCATAATATGCAGTACTCACATGCATTTAGAAAAAAAAAGTGGTAATGCTGGGGAGAGGGTTATTATCATTTAATCCTGAAAGGGAGTTTCTGAAAGAGAGATATTTGTACTCACTTCAAATGCTTTATTTATCCTATATTGAACTTTTAAGAAATTCTTAGATAGATTGCTTTTCTCCCCGGCCTTCCTAGTACTAATTCTTTCTCTATTATTCAATATCTACACAATATCCCTGAAAGTTTGTGGACATCTGACCATCACACCCAGGGTACTTTCTGAACGCCCCATACCAGCTTTATAAAGATGAGATGTGAGCATGCCCAGTTTTTTTTTTTTTTTTTACTTAATCTCATGCTCTCACAGTCATAGGGTCACAGTGTGAACTCTTTTATGCTGCATTGGGGAGTTTGCCCAAAGTTTTTACAAAAGTGGGGAAAAAAAACATTTTACATGATTATAATGAATCAAGATATATACATTAGATACAATGATAATCACTTAATGTCCCGTTGAGTTCAGCACAGTCATAGTGTAAAGACCCATTTTACAGACGAAGCTGCTTGCAGGCTTGCTATGACTATGAAAGAGTTACAGCAGCCAGTGGCTGCAACAGAAGAGTTCTTGGATTTTTCTTCTACAAAACATTCCACAAAAGGCCTTGGGAAAGTGGCAGGGATGATGCATCATTCTCAATCCTTTATCAGAACCATACTCTTGTCTTAAAATTTCATCTTGATGAACCCTGTCTTTTGTGAAAAATGTAGCACAAAATATATTTATAGCAAATTAAGGACTAGATTTAGACATATATTAAATGTGAAAACTTCTGTGTCCAGCTTAGCTTGGCCCTGTAATTTAATACTGTGTCCTCTCAATATTAGCATTCGTTTTCAATTTCAAAAGCTTTATACAATTGCTATGTAAGTTATGTAAACCATCTATTCTTCAAATAATGTCAATTGTGTTTCAACAGATTTTTAAAAGCTTATTGCTTCTGTGAAAGTGAAATGCAACGCTATGAAACCTAGAAAAAATTCTTTAAAACTTTGATGGCACTACTTATTTAAATCATAGGTCACATGAGCATTGTCATCTGTCAGCTACCAGTGTTCCTTGCTCAAGAACAGCATACTAGAAAATGTAGACCCTGTGCGTTCTTTCTTCTTCCTCAGGGATGAGGCCCAGTGATCCAAACCATGTGAGCTGTATGATGGAGCAAGTGCTTCTATCATCAGCCCACCCACAGCCAGCACCCTGCACAAGGTCAGCATTCCACCAATGTCATGTGGATTGATGTACATCAACAGCACCCCCCTACACACACTTTCATAACAACTCACAGAGAAACAACATGTGTTTCCTTCACCCCAGAAATCACCCAACCCACTCAGGCCATCCTACCCACCCTCACGATCAAAGAGCCTTTGGCGAGGCTGGAGACAGATGGGAAGGCAGACAAAATATTAGCTGGCATGCAATATCATACTGGAGCAGAGCTGAGGCAGGGGAAAATGAGGGGAAGCTGCTGGAAGTTATTGAATCCTTCATGATCTTTCTTTAGAGAAAAAAAATGACAATATGCACAAAGTTTTTATTCAGTGTCCAGAGTGTTACTCAATAGCCCTTAAAGACCCTAGGAATTACAAAAGTCTAAGAATGTTAAGGGTGAACACATTTTGTTCATACATAAGAGACGGTGTAATAATAAACAACTATTAACACTAATTTACAGTTGCAATACTTGTTGTATCTTCTTGTTAAGTCAGTTAAAAAGTGTTAAAAGAATGCTGAAAAAAAGGCTGGCCAAAACAGAAAGGTATTAGAATACCTAGTGCATCACAGCCTGCCATGCACAGGGCTTAGCGGAGTTCAAGGTTGTTGATCCAGCCTCCAAATCCCTCGCATCTCAATCTGACCAAGCACCCACCCGGAACGCTCTGGACAAACAAGTGTTATCCATGGAGGCCGCAATCCTCAACCCACAGCACCCAGAGAATATACTGCTAACATGCTGAAGGTCTTGTGAAGTCATGCTCCAAGGAGCCAGAAAGGAAACGTACCCAAATTTGGGCTTCATGTTTTGCATTTTAAGGGTATGCAAACTTCACGCATACAGAGCAAAGGTCATTACCTCACCGTCATATTACCAAGAGGCCATATAGACTTCTGGCCTGAAGACTTTATGTGCTGGAAAACTTAAGCTGTAGAAGAAATCAATTATGAATGCAAAGTTTATCAATAGGTTGAACACTTTTAAAAAATCTACTTGTATGTAGCATCCACCATACAAATAAATGTGTTCATTGTAGTTAAAGAGATGCTGTCTAAGAATGAATGCAATTTTTTTTTCTCTTTTTGTTGTGCAGATAAAACTACTGTCAGAGCTGCTGTTATAAAAAAAAATTATCAACACATTCTGACAACAAAGAATTCAACAATGCTGTGGTTAAAGACCATTTAAATCTTCTGTTTCTTTGATTTAAAACCAAAGATGAATTCCTTGCACAGGGCTGCAACCTCTTTGCTGCATCTGTAAAACATTTTTATTTCTTTGTTTGGCACACAATTTTATTCCGAGTGACCTGCAAGTGAAACAGAATGCAATCCAAGCACAGAACTGAGCTTGCATACTGGAGCAACAATGGCCCTCACCAAGAATCCTCACAATTTTCCAGTCATTTAAAATCTGTATTACCAAGCTATTACTTCAATGCCTGGCCAAATAAAAAGTTGCACACTCTAAGATTTCATTCAATCACCTTTAGCTTTGATTGCATACCAAAATGTGGTGGCCAGTTCATGTGTGAAAAAGATTTATTATGTTCCCATAACCACTCTTTCACAGTTTGAGTCCTGGAATATGCCTGTGCCATCAGGGAAAACATACTCCAATGATGTGATAACTGGGTCGTTCAGTGCATTTAGGTCATCAGCTGACTTTTTTTTTGCCATATAATTCTGCTGAGCCTAGACCTGACTAACTAAAGCAGCCCTGGATCATAACACTGCCTCTAGGATTGTACAGTGGGCACTATGCATGATGGGTGCATCCCTTCATGTGCTTTCCTTCTAACACGGATGCACCCATCCCTCTGGAATACAATCAAGCTGAACTCAGCTGACCATACTGTACAATTGTTTTGCTTCCTAGGAAATTGAAGCATTTTTTCCTGATTAGTCTAACTAACAAGTGGTTTATTTCCAATCCATATGGAAATGTTTTTTTCTTAAATAAATTACTTTCATTATTAAACATAACGATGGTTCTTAATGTTGATTTCTTATCATACAACTTCACGAAGTGTCTAAGTGATCTCCATTCATAATTTTTTTATGACCACAAAGTTGACTGTTGAGTAATATCCTTCGAGGCTTTGAAAATGCGTTGAAGGATTCTTACCCTTGATGCAGACCAGTAATTTGACCATTCTGAAATGGTGACTTTTTTGGCCAGGCAGTGTATATGAGTAAGCCTATAAACTGTTTAATGATTGACTCATACTATGGCGTAAATTCTCAGTGAATTTGTTTGCAGTGAGGTCAGATGACGTCAGGCTGATTCAAGCCCATCAAAAACAATATCAGTTGTATTTGCTTTACCACAAACAGACGTGTTGATTGCTTTTCTATAACAGCAGTTTTACAGGCAAACCACAAGTTTATGTCAATGCATTTGTTCAAAAATAATTGTTTCTGTAGTAACAACTTACATATGAACTTAAACGAAACCCTCTGTTAAACTAAGAGATTTTAAATGTATGTAAATGTTATTTAACAAATGTAATACATAATCGTTAATATGGCAAATCTTTTTGTAAGGCGACATTTATGTAAGGCATTGCAGTTTATTATTCTTAAAAATCTGAAATATCCCCTTTGGGTTTTTCACTATTTTCTCTAAATGATAACAGAAACTAACTTCCACAATCTTGTAAAAAAAATTTTTTTTAAAAGGATAAAACATATAACTGCATACACATGGTAACTCCACTGTGTTTTATTTATTAAAAACATGTTTAAGTCATTTGTTATGGTCTGATATAGTGAGTCTACTGCTTCATCCTCCTTTATTACAAACTCTTTCCATCAGCCGTGTATGACCAGATAAAAACCACAACTATTGATGGGGCTTGAGGTTTTGGCACTAGGAAAGCACCACATGGTGTGGCTGTAGAAATGAATCCCAATACCTTAGAGTCATTGTGGGACTGAAGCTATTAACTGCCCTGTGACGTGGTGTCCAGCTATTTTCTGGTTGGTAACAGCATAAAAACAAGACCTGTCCAAATCTTGTTTTATCAAGTATATTTGTTGTGACAGCGTTTTGTTTACAGACAGTGTTTACAGATGTTATGTCCTTCATACTGCTGCACCCCCTTTGCTGCTACTTATGACAATTAAAACTGCTCATCTTTGCACGTTTATGCTCTCTGGTTCATGCTATTGCTGCTCCTGTTCAATGTTGTCACTGTCCAGTCTTTTTATTGTATTTTGTCTTAACTAATTACACTGTAAGTTTTAAAGACTTGATAGTTTATACCACTGTGTATTTATTTTTCATGATTTAATTAAACAAATGAAACTCATATTCTAGATTCATTACACATAAAGTGAAATATTTCAAGCCTTTTTGATTATTACAACTCATGAAATTCAGTAATCCAAATTAATCAAAATATTAGAATATATAATATATTAGAGTTTGGGTCAATTATTATTCATGCAGTATAAATATGTTATATCTCTTAGTCTAGGGAGTCAAACATACATTATCTGGAACAAAATTTTAGCAGGGTGGCCTCCATGAATTGGAGTTGTACAGCAACTAACCCTAACCCTAACCCTAGATCCCACAGAAATTTGACTGTATTGTGATCTGAGGAATTTGGAGGCCAAGTTAACACCATGAACTCTGAAGAAATGTTTAAGTAAGTGGTATGTGTCAAAGCAACATCCACATGAATGTGGCTGTTTTCTTCCCATTGTCCATCCTGGTATCATCTTTTCCTTAGGGAAGGAACGCACATAAACTCAGCCGTCCATCTGATGTAAAAGAAAAAATATTAATCAGACCAGACCACCTTCTTTCACTGCTCCATTGTCTGTTCCTGATGCTTGCGTGCCCATTATATGACTTTCCCGCAGTGAATAAGGGATTGGGCATTAATAACGTTCTACAGAACTGATGGCCCATAAACAACAAGCTACTTAAGCAAAATCACATGAGAGGGATTGATGTTGTACCTGTATCTATAACCATATCAAAGCTGTGCTGATATTCAGCACAACACACAACCTCAAGTGCAATATTGTTTTTAGACAACAGTTCCACACACCATCCATTTATTATCAATAGATTATGATGTTTGTTTATTCAACCAGTTATTTATTTCAGCCATTTGTACTACAGTAGCATGTTGTGCTACACCATGCTCATTTCCCCTGCTTACAACCCCCCTTAAAGTTGGGCAGAGAAGAATGCTCCTTTAACATGTAATTATTTAACATAATAATTATTTATTTTAATAATGAAATAGTCACAAAATTCTGTATTTCTTAATATAATTTATTTGCAATAAAAAAATCTAAACTGTATTACGTCCATTTGTGTTCGTGTACGCGGGGCGCCGGACAAACGAGTGTCTATGTAGGCACGTAAACTTTTGTAAAGCATGTGACCTGAGGCTGAGCTCTGATTGGATTTAGTCAAATAATCCTGGGTCGCAGCGCTGTGCGCCCTGAACCCTCCCACTTTTGTTCTTAGCGAATCAATATCGTTTTTAAATATTTGGGCTCATGTGATTGGACCATTCTCAACGAGTCTTTTCCAGCACTTCTTATGGCAAGCGGAGCTGCTGACTGGATGCGATGTCATGCCTTTATTTTATACTAGTATTAATGATGCGCAATTACCTGATAAATGGCTATTTACAGGCTAGTATTAAAAGTTTAATTTTAATTTTGTTTGCGCCCCCCCAAAATTTTTTTTTGCACCGGCCGCCACTGCTTACAACCATCCTCAACAACCGTTCACTTGCTGCCGAATACGTGACAGGTGCCATGGTAACGGAATAATCAGCGTTATTTACTTCACCTGTCAGTGGTTTTAATGTTATGGCTGATCAGTGGAACCCTAGATTCTGAGCTACCCTGCTTCTTCACTGTAACCACAAAGCTAAAAAAAAAAAAAAAAGCCGTCAAAAGAGTTGTGAAGTGTTTCGCCAGACACTTATTTGAAAGTTTATTGGATGAGGATGGAGCCGAAGTTAATTTAAATCACATGAGTGTGAGCTCTCTTGGCTGGACCACACTTTTATCCGGTTTCAGCAGCTGAGGTGAATGTTTACACCGTGGGAGTTGCGGAATTCAGACCAAGTAGCTTTTAGACTAAACTCCCGCCGTTTTTTTTTTCTTCTGCGTTATATTTTCGAAACCGCTTATATCGTCTAACATGCCGTTTTCATTAACTTCGGCGTGAATGAGATTCGGTGCGTGGGAGTTTTCTGCCTCATATCCGAGAAGTTACACGAACAGCGAGGTTTAAAAAAAAAAAAAAACAATTGGAACAACTATGGCCCGTCGTGTCTCACTCACTCAAAGCTAAAGTATTTCTGTGGAGGCGGGACGCCATCAGTCACTCACTCCCAACCCAAACCATTCACGTAAACGGGGGCAGCGCTTCGACCAGACCCCCCTTTATCTGTGTAAATATTTGAGAGAGAGTCTCATTGCTCGAAACATCTGTGTGTGTGGAGGGTTTGAAGCAACTTCTCATCATCATGAGCTTGTTTTCGGCGCTCCGCTGTGTGGTGCTCATCTCGCTGTGTGGAAGCCTCGCAAAACACCAAGCCAACGGTAAGTTTAGGAAAATTCAGGATTCGTTATTTTTATGGTCAGAAAAGTTTTAATAAGTGAAATCGGGTCATCTAACCCGATAGATGATCTAGTGCTGATTTATATCAGATTCAAACATTGAGCAGTGAAGAACACCGTGGACTAAGAAATAAACCCACCTGTCAGGTGCAAGAAAAATAAAAACTGAACATTTTCTAGTTCATGTCGAGAAATACTGAACTCTAAGAAATGTTATTGAAACTTTTACAGCGTTTGTGTCCTAATGTTTTTTTTATGTTTTTAAAAAATGTTTTAATCATGTTTTTAATATTATTACACAACTTTATGGATTAATTAATTAATTCATAGTTGATGTGTACTTGAGGCAACATCTATACTTTAAATTATTAATTATTGATTTGATTACTTTTTAATTATTTTTTTTTACATGTATTAATAAATATTTATATAATTAAAAATACTTGACCTGGATGTGTGCTGCATTTCAGTAGAAGATTTTGTGTCCGATTGTATGATTGTATGCATCTATTTTACAAATTTTATCTGTTTCATCTTTTAAAAAACTCTCAACACATTTTGGCAAAATAGTTTTGAAAGATCACTTCAGCTCTTCTGAAAAAGGCAGAGGTATCGTCCGAAAGAATGGGCAAAGACTGGCAAAGTAATCACGCAGTTTAATAGATGATCTGCTAAGGTGATATTAAAGATGTTGGAAACATTCATGAAGACAAACTTGTGTGGGTTATCAAGTTATAAGAATATTTTTCTAAACTAACAGTATCTTTTTTTCTTTTTTTTTCTATTATTACCCTGACACAATACTTGTATTGGGTAATAATAAAGGTCTATCTTAGATTTTGCAATAAGGATATACAAACTTTTCCACTCATTCAGAACAGTATGGTGGGTGTTATATCATAATATTGGCAATGATGAATTAACCGCAAGCAACATGGAGTGACAGTATAAATCTCTCTCTCGCTTTCTCTGTGTGTGTGTGTGTGTGTGTGTGTGTGTGTGTGTGTTCTTGTACTTGTGTAAAGCGGGCATGTGCTGGCTGCAGCAGGGCCAAGAGCAGCGCTGTGACATGGTGCTGATGCGTGGTGTGAGCAAGGAGGAGTGCTGTGCCGGCGGCCGTTTGGACACCGCTTGGTCCAACACCAGCCTGCCCATCAACGAGGTCAGTCTGCTGGGCTTCCTGGGAATTGTGTCCTGCAAACCCTGCAAAGGTAGGCCCTAAATATTTTCATATAAATCTGCAACATGTTTTTACTCTCATGTGTGCTGATTTATCACCTTAGTAATGTGAATTTAAATTGGCAGACATTTTTACATCCATTGTGTTTTACACCTGAGGTAGAATTCAGTACAGATATGTTTCCAATCATTTGTGAAATAAGGTCATAAAAGCAAGGCAGTTCCACATTACATGCGCCACTATAAGATATACTATATACGTTGTAAGAGATGAGTCCAAACCCACTCTGTAAAAAGGAAGATTTGGTTTTCATCCTACCCAACACCTTACAGATATCATTAGAAAGGCTGAATCTGTGTGTCTGTTAAGCTCTGTAAAACAACAATAAGTGCTTCAGAGCACTCCGTGGATAAAGGTGCTGCTATAGTGCAGACTGGAAGAGAAAACTGAAGCAAAAATTATAGCACATATTGGGCGAAGCATGGTAGACAGTGTTTCAGAAACACTAAGTTCCCAGGTGAATCTGAGCCTGATGACTGGGTTCTCTACATTTTGTTTCTGCTCACATTTTTAAAAAACTTCATATGGATTTAAGCCAGATGTTCTGTTTAACTCCATCCAGCTGTTTGAGTACAGTCCACTTTTGTAAGCCTTGGCCAGGTATGCCTGTTACTCAAGACATTGTAAGTATCTTCAACAATTGCCAAGACACCAAGATGATCAGGAATTTCATCCTGGGAATAAAACTTTTGAACGGTCAAAAATTAGGGAGTTTTGATATGTTGTAACTTGAAGATCAACAGGTGTAGCTGCAGCTGTAAATGTACTGCTCATGATGAATGCATCCGATACAATAGAGGTCCTCTTCTTCGACCCTTCCCTTTCTTTTTCACTCTTTCCAAGTGCTTATTGGAAAGCAGGCTTGTTTTGCCTTTCTCCCGCAGAAACGACTGAATTCCAGCTCACCGCAGAGAGAAATGGCTGCCACATGCTCAAGACGTCTGGTCCTCATAAGCCTAGAACACAATCAGTGCTGTTAGATACATCCAAAAAAAAGCAAAGGAAAAAGAGAAAGTTGATTTTATTGTCTGTTTCAGAATTCTTGCCTTCCATTCCCATAAAAGTATATGGACTACTGGACCTTTTCTTCTATGTATTCCAGATGGTCCAGCTCATACTCTCTGACTAACTAAATCTGTTCTTTTCCTTACATTACGGTGTCAGAGGTGAGCACTGGAGCATCTAATTCTTAAATGGTTGCCTAACCTTACTGAAATTATACTTTAAACAAAAGCAAAGAATGAATGCTGGGATTTCCAAAGTAGCAGCTGTATCTGGTCTTGCTGTATGTGATTTATTGATTTCTCACTAGAGAGCATATTAAGGAATTTTTGAGGACCAGTCATTCATGGACCTTGTTATGGGTCAGTACACCTTTGTGTGAGATTGTTAGATGTTGTGCTGTAGTACATTTTTAAAAAGCTTTATATGGATTTAAGCCAGATGTTCTGTTTAACTATATCCAGCTGGATGCGTAAGCTTTGTGTTCCTGGCTACATGCATTACAGTGGCAGTAACTGTGATGTGATCAGGGGGGATTTGCTTCTGTATGGACATTGGCACCGACATTGGCAGAAACAGCTTTTCAGAAATTTGGATCCCTAAAAAATTAGATGTTGGGGAATCTTTGGCTCATGTTGTTCTGGGGAATTGCAAATATCCAAGTTTTACATATGAAATAATCTAAGAGATGTTTTGAGTGCTTGATGCTCTATTATTGTAGGAAATGATAAAGAATGATTTTTAATGACTACCTATTGTCTGATTCTCATAGAGACATGCGAAGGAGTGAAGTGCGGCTTGGGGAAGGTGTGTAGGATGAAGGGTGGCCGTCCTCAGTGCATCTGCTCACCAGACTGTTCCAGCATCTCCAGGAAGCATGCTGTCTGTGGGAGTGATGGCACTACATATAAAGATGAATGTGCCCTCCTAATGTCTCGCTGCAGAGGCCACCCTGACCTCGAGATCATGTACCAAGGAGAGTGCAAAAGTGAGTTGTTTGGGACATATTTTTTTCCATATTTAAATTCTTAATTAATTATTTTAAATCAACTGTCTACAAGAAAATAAACTCGGGACAAATGTTTATTCTCAGAGTCATGCTCCAATGTGGTGTGTCCCGGTACCCACACCTGTGTGACAGACCAGACCAACAGTGCCCACTGTGTGATGTGCCGCACAGCTCAGTGCCCGATGCCCGTGGTCAATGGTCAGACCATCTGCGGCAACGATAACATCACCTACCCAAGTGCCTGCCATTTGCGCCGTGCCACCTGCTTCTTCGGCCGCTCCATAGGAGTGCGCCATTCTGGCCACTGCAGGAGTAAGGACTAATCACCTGTGGATTAAACACCTTCCATATGCGGTAGAGCAGATCATATCAGCGGTGCCAAGACAGGGAAAGCAAAAAACTGAGAAAACAGATTCTTGAATCCTAAGACCAAATGTACAGTCTTTGAGCAGTTAAACTTTAGAAGCGTCCCTAAACGAATAATTTTATACATGAATTTTAAAGCTGAATTTGTCATAGTCCTTCACCTCTAAATCTTAACTTCTGTGCACAGTTAAAGTTCAATTGGCATTACCTTCTAATAATCAATGTTCCATTCTGTTTTTTTTTTGTTGTTTTTCAGGTAAAGAAGGTAGTGAGGAGAATTCGCTCTATTAGGAATCTTGGCTTTGCATGAGACCAGCTTGTACGTCCGATGATAGCACAGTTTATGTGAGCGAGTCATAACCTCCCGACTCCGTTTTGTTAAGCGAAGCACTAGATTCATAAAGTACATATTTCATCGGAACTGTGCACCTCTCTTGCTCTCTGGTATGGTACTTTAATTAATGAAACATTTGAAGAGGTAAACTGTTTGTTCGATTTGGACCTGACCATGTGCATATTGTAAATACATTACTGCTCTTATTTATTGGAGAAAACTGCTTCTCCAAACGTTTTTTTTTATTTATAGTTCCTTTCGTTTGAGCAGAATATTCCCAGATTGACTGCTTTCAAATTGATATTTATTGCGTTATGTACAGACCAGTTAGAGTATAATAATTGCTCATGTAAAAATTAGTTAAAGAAATGCCATGCTTTGCTATGCATCTAACTCCAAAAATAAATCATATTGTGGCATATGATGTATGCTGTCTGTAAATGTCTTAAGGAAATGTCCCCAGATGCACCTCTTGCAGAAAGCCATGCACCAGAAGAGGCGGCGTTATTACACTCTGGAGACTATTACAGAAATAAAGCCAAAGGGAGGTGTGTGCTGTTCGAGTTCCACTCCCTCTTATCTGGAGGTTAAAGAGTTTGCAGACAGAGCCAGAGCTTCCAGGCCTGATGCTATACCACTTGCACGAATGCTAGATTGGCACGAAACCTACAACATGCTTCCCACCGAGCAAGAACGAAATTACCAGCTACAGTGTAACGGCAATTTTTTTTTTTTTTTATAAGCAGGCTGGGGCAGTCAAAAAAAAAAAAAAGGTTCATGCTATTGTACTATTTTATGGTTCTTGGGTTACTGTTGCGTGAGTGTGCACATTTGTGAAGTACTTGAGTGCATTGTTTTTATAATGCAAACCATTATTTTTTTGAACAATGATATTTAGTGAAGCTCCACATAAGTACTTTGGTAATCTGTTATGTTTTGGAAACAAGTGACTGGACAGTGACTTAGGCCCACTCATTAAAACACATTTTTATAAAAACACATATATCCTTGTAAATATATTTTCCTTTTTGCAGTCTTTGTGTATCTACTGTGAGATTTCTTAATGTAGCGACTTATTTTTGTATTTCAATACTGACATGTTAACTCTGATTAAAAGAGATTTCTTGATTTACTTATGGGAGACCTGTCCTCATGTTTCATGATGAAAACAGAAACGGCAGTGACATTTAAGAAGGTTTCGTATGAAATCGTTGCTATGCAGTGGCACTTTTACGTGACTACAGTGAATTTCCAGTTTGTCTAAAACGACAGAGACTAAATGACACCCCAACATAACAGAAACTACTAATGAAATGTTTTCAGGGCATGATCCACTGCAGTCCATCGCTCTCTGAAAGCCACAGTGCTCCAGCCAGGAGTTAATACATCGTTTACAGCTTTTAGCATCAACATAGGCGAACCACAGAGATTTCCCCTGAGGTTTTGGCTTAAGGACTTTCAGAGTCTTGGTTCTGACCAAAAGGAATCCAATGATGTTATACACAGTACAGTGACAATGCAGCAAAACGACATGACCCTTTGAGATTCCATGTGGGTGAGGTGAGACACCAGAAGACCACTGATTCATTTTCCTGTATGAAATGGCTCACTTAAAAAAAAAAAAAAAAAAAAACTCAGTCCAGAGAGGAAAGAGGCACTCCCGACTGCATGCCGCATCTGGTTTAACTTTGGAACATGTTTATATTCCAATCCAAGCATCATTTTATAACGGTGGGACTAGAATTAAATGTTTGCTCAAACAGACCATAACAATTCTGTACCAAAAAAAGTTGTTTTCTGTAGTGCCTCCCTGTTGTTTTGTGGGTCTGTTGTTTCCTCTGCCGTTCTCACGACTGCTTCAAGCCCTTTTTCTGAGTGGCACTGAGAATTTGATGTATTGAACTCAAAATCTTTGTATTTAAGCATTAGTACAGTGAGTGAGTTTACATACATTCCCATGTCATACATAGAAAATTAGGAACACCATCATGGTAACATCAGCTCTAAGCTGTAAACGTGAGATTACTCACTCATTGTCTATACCACTTAGATCTGTATTCAGGGCCTGAAGCCTATCCCAGGAGACTAAGGGCACGAGGCAGGATCTTGCCTGGACAGAGTGCCAATCCACGCAGGACACACACACATACTCACACACTCATTCACACACTATGGTCAATTTGGGACTGTCAACTAGCCTAATCTTCATGTCTTTGGACCATGAGAGGAAACCAGAGTACCCGGAGGAAACCCACCAAGCATGGGGAGAACATGCAACTCCATGCACACAGTGATGGGGATCGAGCCTCGCCAGGAATCGAACCCGGACCCTGGAGGTGCAAGGCGACAGTGATAACTAACCACTACCAAATGATAACACTATAAAATGATATGTTTACCACATGCCATACACTTAAAGTTAAATGGCTTCTATTCTAGAAAAGTCTAGTGTCCCTGAAAGTAGATCTCAAGTATACCTTATCCTTTCGTAGTAAGTATAATGCTTTCCATTGCACATTTAGCAGTGAACGGACGGGAACATTTACAAATGCTGTTAAGGAAAATCTTAAACTTTAGAGAAATGCATTTAATTCATAATGGCATATGTAACAGTGGATTCCATTGAACATTCTAATTGTTTCCAAGACTAATTTTCATTCAGTTTTCTAGATCGATAAATTATTCTCTGCGTGTAAATGGACAACATTAGCTTGTAGTCATTCGGTAGATGCTTTTGAAAATGTGCAAACAGTTATGGAGAACCAGAAGATGAAAAACTAAAGAGGGTCTGTATTAGAGTATTTATTTGCTTAATCGGTTAAGATAAATAGGTTATTTGCTCCAGCTTCTTACCTGGGTTATGTGAGAAAAATAATTTCACTCAGCTATAAGGCACATGTGACCAGTAATTGAATCATTATTATTGCTAGAACATTTAGTCTGTACCTAAAAAATCATTTACCTGATGAGGTGCCTGAGGACAGAACCTTGAAAAGTAGCAGACTCTAAAAGACTCAGTCTGGGTGAAACTTGGTGATAATCTATTAATCTTGCAATTATACATATTGTAATGTCAACAAATAAGAGTGTTGAAATGATGTCTAAGCATCACAGGTCAAGAGTCAAGAGTACCCCAATGAGATTATCCACTAAATAATAATGTATTTGGTCATGACCTTGGTTGTTTGGACTGGTTTTCCTCCCATGAGACAGTACATTAATGCAGTTTGCATGTTTTACAAGTATGCATCCATCTAATAAAGCCTTGGGCTTTAAAGTTGAAGCCCTAGCCTATAGGTGTGTAGTTAGAAAGAAGGGGACAATGGATGACAATGGACAATTCAGAACAATGGAGTCAGTAGAAAATATATGCACATAAATACATATTTTACATCTTATATCAGTGCTTTCCTTATTTCTTGAAGACTGAATTGCTAAATAATTACAGATCACAGACTACCACGACATCACTTTTAAAGTGCCTTTTTTTTTATCTTTAACACGGTTTATATGGGGAAGATGAAATTTGTTTGTATATATTCCTTCTTTTAATTTTTACTGTTTGTCATTTCTGAGAAAATGGTTAAAATATCTGATGACCACAGAGATCTGATGCACTTGATGCTTTTCCAGTCCATCCCTTGTGTATTAGAGTTTACATGCCTCTGCATCAAAACTTTGATCTCAGATCTTGTCCAACCTTACTTCAGAAACACTGTAGGCTGAGTTAGCTGTGGCTATCAAAATGTATTACACACCATATATATAATTGGACATATAAAAGAAAGTACATGTTTGAGATAAAAAATTAAAAAATAAAAAAAAACAAATATAACACTGGCATATCCAGTAAAGATGCTCGGATGTTAAATAAAAAAATTGCATTGAATAGAAACAGAACCTTAAGCGTCTGCGCACGTTTAACCATATAAATGGTTTAACATGGAGTCTCTCAACCTGTTTGTAATATTCTAATCCAATTCACTTGTTCCCAGTTGATACCTGCATTCTTTTTTTCAGGAGCGGTATGACCATAGATTGGCAAAAGGAAGCTTGTTAAAACAATTGAATTTACTGTATGTTCAGCATGAGTTTCACTCCTAAGCCATGTAGATCAGTGCTGCTTCTTTGGTAACATGCAGTAAACTTCCTCTAAAACTGATTAAGGCACTGAGGAAGAAGAACTTGATGAAATGCGCCAACTCGCAGAACCTCACATATCCAATCGTCAGTTACGCCAATAGGCACTTACAAAACTGAGTAAATCATTTCAGAATATCCTTAGTAAAAATGAAATGAAAGTAACGAATATTAAAGTTAAAAACATGCATTTTGTCAATAAACCTAAGGAAAAGTAGGTCTGCATTATTGCTACCCACTGAGACGAGTATACACTGCCAGGAACTTTCAGTTGACAACAACAATTTGAAGTTCTAGGAGACCACCCACTCTTCCTTCTGCTGTTTCATCCTCAACTGGAGCGGCTCCAGACCTGCATGAACTAAGACAGATGTGGTTTATATGAATGACGTCAATTTTTAGATTTACAAATGCAAACAAAAGTGATTTTGTTTCATGTATTAGTATACTGCTTTTGTTTCATGGTTTCAGCTGACATTTTGTGCCCGCTTTCTTTAAATTAAGACTGACGTTAGATTCAGATCATTTCGGAAACGCACAATAACATGTTTCAGTCATCAGTATGATCACATGGCTCTTAATAGATACAAATCTAAAAATAAAATGGTAGCAGTAGCACTAAACTAATGCAAGTGTTTATGTGAGTAAACTAAAATACCTGTCTTTGGGGGGCTTCTTACCATCTGAGATAGCTAAAGAGGAATTACGTCATGGTAAACCAAAACGGTTTGGAAAAACATGCCATCATTTAGAAAGCGTCCTGTCTGGAAAACAGTCTTAAGTCATCTAATCTATCAAAAACAATTCTCAAAACATCACTATCCAACATGGTATAAACAGCTATCCTCGAATAAGGGAAATGGATTGAGATTCCTTGTTGAAAGGAGAAAAAACAGACTTCGGATGTTAAGCAACCTCTAATTGTTCCAATTAAGTACCGAAAGTTGGGCTGAGATGTTATCTCCAGACTGCTCTACTGGGACGCTCTGTCTGTGTGGTCCACTTCCACATTACTTACTGATTTGCTCCTTGGGTTCAATCCATTACAGATGACAAATTGTGCAGTAAACGTCAGTTTTTGATTGGAACTCGTCTTTGCAAGACAGCAAATATTTAAAGGCAGATTTCCTCAAGACAAGCCACATTACTGACAGATTCCCCATGTCCCCATGTACAGAATACAAGATGTTCTAATAAAATATGGAGGTCACTTTTCAAAGACTCAAGATAGAACTCATCTAATTCACATCCACAAACTGAATGAAATGTTGTTCAATGGGCCAAATTAATGCCTGTGTTAAATTATTGGCCTTTCGGAAAAACTGGTGTCCAACCTAAAATCATGAAAGTTCAAAAGTGATAGAAGCAATACAAAGTGCCTGTTCCTGGTGATCTCATTTGGCCATATGGAGTCCATTTCCTTAGAAATCTACACATCAACAGAGCTTGCAGTCCTAGAGCCCGTCTGGAGGACAGACCTCAGACCTGATATGGTCATTAGACACACATGAGTGCCACCCAAGCAGTTCAACGCATCTCCTCTTATCTGTACCATCTATGGCAAGGCGGGTCTGGGGTAGCCATATTGTTTTTAATGCACTGGGCCTTGACCGGATCCATTTGACACATCTGCTCCGGTTAATACCTTCCAGCAGACGATAAGGATCTAAATTTGGCATGGTATCATGCTGCCATCCCTTATAATGGCTTAAATGGAAGATTTCCAGGAGCACAGAGGCAAACACTGTTTATAGGAATGTTGATGTAAGTCCAACGTCCCACCTCAGGTCAAGTATAGCAGCGAATACTCTAAAATCTAGTTCACTTAATGTGCAATTAAGTGAAACTGCTTATAACAAATAGTTGCACATTAAGTACTATAATGGTTATATAAAGAGTTTGACCAATAACAATGCCTAATCTGTGGTTTGCCATTAAAGGGATTTAACAGATATGAGATCAGCAGTTAAGATGGAGAAATACAAATATGAAATGTTGTGGTATGAATTAACCAATTCAAATATTTTTGAATCGGCTTGGCAAATTCCAGAGAATTCCAACTAAAATGACTGTTACATGTCTGTAGTTTCTTTATTTTTCTAGTGTTAACAATAAACACTAAAATAAACAGTATCAAAAAGTGCATTACAATATTTTCTTCTCTATGAAAAACTTTCTGAACATCAGGCAGCTGTAATCTATGAGCTGCTTTGTAGACATTTATCGAGGCAATTTCTGTTGTAATAGATAGCTGCTAGTGGCAGTAGTGCTTATATACTTAACTTAAGTCAAGTCTTTTATTTTTCACATATTATTAGGCTTTTGTCTTTTTAAATGTCCCTTGGATGGTGTTACATTTCTCAGGGTTCCCTCCGTCATTGTTACCCCAAGTGTTCATTCCCTATACAGCAATACCTCCTATAGCCTGCATTCAGATGTATATTCATGCAGCTTCCTCTCTCTTTGTTTCCCACCTGGTGTATGTTAATTACCTTTATTCTTTGAGGTAGCACATGTTCATGACACAAGGCATTGGCTCAAGATTTAAATAATGTGTCTCTAATAACTCAGAGAAAACATCAGACACGTTGTGTGCATGTCTCTTACCAGTCAGCAAGCAAGGTGCAGTGGACAATTCAAGCGATTCTTCCAGCATTTGAAACATAACACATATACATTACTGCACAATTTTTTCTTCGTGTATCCAGGCTTGTAAGAAGCTGGGATCAGAGCGTAGGGTCACAACGGCACGGAGCAGACAGGGTTAAGGGCCTTGCTTAAGGGGCTTGCTCAAAGGGCTCAAGGGGCCACCGACCGTCTGATCTGTAACCCAGAGGCATAAACCACTGAGCTACCACTGCCCCAGTGCTAGCAGTAATCAAGAAAATTACTCAAGTAAAAAAGTAATCTGGTGAAAAGCTACTTGAGTAATTTCTTTAAAACATTGTTTTAACACAGCAAATACAATTCTTTTTTAAAACTTATGTTAACTTACCATGTGAGCTATGCTAAAGTAATGATGAAGAGCAGTCTGCTTCATTAGGTTTGTGGTATTGCCACTGTATGTCACATTTTACTTCAAAAGAGTCAAAGATCTTCTGCCATTGTGTGACTGACTAACTGACAGAATCTGTTTCTCTGCATGTGTGATTACTGCCTTTCTGTACATTACAGGGAGGAGGAAGGAAAATTTTGTATCCCAAGTAACAAAAAAAAAAATTAATGAAATAAAGTTAATAACAACACTACCTAAAACCAGTGCCTGTTATTGACTTTTAATATGAGGCTGAATATGAATGATCAAATCTAAACCTTAGTATTGATTTACCCATCGTTACTTAAGGTACCTGGTTGTTTCAGGAATACTCGTCTGTCTCTATTGTCGCTGACAATTAGCACTGGAATTGGAAATATAGGCTTTTACTTGCATTTACTTCCTGGTGTAAATGCAAATTGTGTTGCATTGAAACACTTAAGGTTGCTTTCACACTACAGGCCCGAGCACAGGGTGGTACGTTTACATAATGTGAAGACTCCATATCATGCCCACATACAAATCAGAGTACCGTGCTCAAGTACACTTAAAAAGGTGGTCTCGAGCAAAGTACAGCGTACTCATGCACAAACATGAAAGCCAACCGTATCTGAAAAAAAGGGAAGTGGACTGCAGTTTGCAATGTGACTTCATGAAGGTGTCTCCTGAGCGTGCAGCATTTCCAGCCAAACTCATTCTCTGACCTACACAGCCATAGTTGATTGAGTAGGAAGGCATTTGAGACCATTGCCCTTTACATTTTTTCCCCAATATATAAATAATGTCAAGAACAATGTGAAGGTTGACTCTTGTTCTCTTCTTCTTTATTTGTTTATAAACCAGCAAGTGCATACTACCACCTGCTGTATCAGAGAATCTAAATATGCAAATATACTGGAGTATGAACAACAATAATGTAAACAGTGGACATTAGGGGAGTGAGGAGGGCGAAGCAATCATTCGAGCATGGTATAACTCAGATGTGCCTAAAATTATTATAATGAGGTTGAATATTTTATAAATATATATATTTTTTTATATATTTTTTGGACGAAGGTGAGCCTCGAGCTAGAGGAGGGTCTTATTACCTTTCTTTGTTAGGAAAATTCAAAATTTTCTAAAACCAACGAGCAGGTCTATAAAGAGAAAATAGGTTAATTGAAACTAGAGAAAATGGAGGGGATGTGCTTTTTCAGGTTTTTGCATGTTCACATATTGTTATAATAGGTTACCTTTAAATTGGTACATTAACTTTTTAACTACTTTTTTTTTTTTTGTACTAACTCACTTTTTTTGGTACATTTGGCAGTTTTGGTAATTTTACCTCTTCCAGCGAATTCTGTACAGATGAGGTAATCACAGAGTATTCACTCAAAGTGTGAGAGAATTTAATTTATAATGATGAGATCATGTGATGTTTGTAATGGACTTCCTGCCAAACAGGATGACTGGCAGCACAAATAATGTGCACATAATTGCACACATAATTAACAGTGTTTTCCCTCACATGTGTGAAGCAACACTCTCAGCTGGTGTTCAATCTCTCTCTTTCTCTGGCTCAAGCCCAGATCGTTTCGCAGTTTGGCCTGACGCATGGATGTAGTCAGAGTCGGTGTTAGTGATCGGAACCATTTGGTGAAACACACAAGATGGTCTAGGCCTGTATTTCTCAATTCTGGTCATGGAGTACCAACAACATGCACTATTTTGATGTTCCCTTGCTTCCATCTCATCAGATTGAATTCCTCAGCTAATTATTAAATGTGAACTGGGTTGAACTTGGTGAGTTTGTTTATTTGTTCATAGCCAATATTTTAACCAGGCAAATATAAACTGAGTTAAAAATGGTGATCCTAGTTGATGAATGTTAATCATTAATAAACCAATATGTATCAATATTTGTGTAATGAGTACCAGTTATTTGTAATAAATCTAAAAAATAAAAATAAAAACCTGCCCATTTGGAAAATCATTTGTTTCTAAGAACATGACAACATATGTAGAGGAACAAAGTACAGGACTTGCCTAGATGTTTTTTCTTATGCTATTGCACGCATAATGTATGACGTATCTGCTTTGGCATTTTATTGTGGATCATCACTAAAACATGATCTGCTCTTCACAGTTTATGGATTCACTTCTCGCTTCGGCTGTACTGTCATCGTCGCCCCATTATTTACTTCTGGGTGGCAATGAGTAATACTTTCACTGTAATGTTTTGTAAATTCAACAGTATAAAACGAATGATGCAAGCCACATCATGTGTAAAAAGGGCTCTTGAAATGATAAGTTTGAAAGCAACTCATAAGGGACTTTCTAAGCTTGCATAGCTGCTGTTGCCACATGACCTGGTTCTAACCCACGGGTCTGAGCTGCTCTCCAGACACAACAGAGAACAGTGAAGCGGCTCATGTGGTGACGCATTTAGACCTGAGGATACAATAACTTTCTTCATACTCGCAGACACAGCAATCCTCCGCTATCAAAGCCTCCTAATCAGAGCGTACAGGAGAGCAGAGTCGCTCCCACATAAGGCCTGAACCAGTCTATAACTGCTTCTCATTTTCAATGCGTTTTTTTTTTTTTCTGTACGTTTGTGTTTGCCACAGTGCCTTGTAATGAATAAGTGATTAAATCCCACACTGGAGCTAAAGGCCTGTCCTGTATTTTGTTCCTTTTGTGTATAAATAAAGTGCCATTATTTTTATGAATACTGGCAATAGCGTGTTAATGCTATCCAATGCTGTAAACATCTTTGGTCTGTTTTATATTGCTGCTTCTGCAGGGTATTGTCCATTGTTTTGTGTATGTAACTAATTGGATCCTGGTACATTTTTGTTGAATTTAACAAGCTGTTATGGTCAATTAAACTCATATTCTAAAGGAGCATGTTTATTGAGTTATTCCACAGTGGATGACTGAAGTTCTTGATGAAACTGTAACATTTTACAGAGTGTAGATCTGTTGCATTACCTCCGCCAGTGCTTTTTTAGGTCAAACAGGATTTTTTTAAAGATATGTGAAACTGCGCTCGGGTGAGCTGACAGGAAAGATAGGATTGGCTAATGGAAAGTCATGCAATACCTCCTACTTGCCATCTAGCGTGTGTTTCAGAAGGAGGCAGAAACACAGTGTACTCTGAGTCTGGATGGATATCTTACAAATATGTCTCTGGAGCCTTAAATCACGGGTTCTGCAAGAGCTTAAGCTACCTAACCAAAGGGGAGAACCATGTGATTTATTACCCAAGTCCTTTCTTAAAAAATACAATTACATACAAACACACACACGTTATATATATATAGTGTTTGTATGTAATTGAGCTTTTTTAAGATAACGGGAATATATCTATCTATCTATCTATCTATCTATCTATCTATCTATCTATCTATCTATCTATCTATCTATCTATCTATCTATCTATCTATCTATCTATCTATCTATCTATCTATCTATCTATCTATCTATCATGTGTGTGTGTAGGCTTCTAAATTAACAGTTCTATAATTTACAGACATCTATAAATAACATTTTAGGGGTGACAATCCAACATTGAGAAAGACGAAATGCCACATCAGGACATCAGGTAAAAGAAGCTTACTAAGTAAGATGGAATTCCAAAACAAAGTACTGTGTTTTCAAATCAGCAAGCATAAGCTCCACCTTGTGGTCATGTGTTTCAACATCCATAAAGTAAATGATAGGCTTAAGCCGGAGGGTTGCATATTTTCTGTTTCATTATTTGAACTGGTGTTTTGGTTTCTTATGTGAGCAGTCTTTTCAACTGATTACATTACTTTTAGGGTGTGAAATCAATCAATCATGTGTCCACAAGGTGATTATTTCAGCCTGCTGTTCATTATAAACCAGTGAAGATCACACATCTCATCATCTTTGTCTGTTTTATAGGATGACAGCCTTTGTGTTATAATTAAGTCAGGCTGTTCACATGTTCTCTTTGAGTTTTTTAAAGTACAATACCAGCTTTCACAAAAACATAGCTCATTGTCAATCAAAGAGGTCATCAGCCATCGTCCTTAGTAACCACTTTATCCTGAGCAGGGATCAGGAGTCTATCATATTGTATGCATCATAATATCCAAAAGAAATTTGAATAGGCAAAAATTATTGCAAAAGTTAAAGTCTTGTGCTTGAGCCATTTTGGAGTGTGTGATGGTACCCACTGAACAGCTCAGCTATTCTGTGTTACTTCTGAGTCACATTGGATAAATAGATATGCCATGTTTTATAGCTGTAAATGTTTGAAAATCCTAAAATTACTAAACGTAAGAAAAAAGTGGAAAGTGGATCACTTTTTTTACAACAGTGATCTGTGGTTGAAAGAAATGTCTGAAATTAAAGTTTGTCACTGGTTTTCTAAAGGTCCTCTTTGTCTAATGGGTATACTTATGCAATATAATAAATTTAAGTATTCAGGAATTTTTCTCTTGAATGATTTTACCTATCTTCTGGCCTCATTCTGGACTGTGAGTGAATATAAAATTGTATTAAGTTTAAATAAATGTATATTGAATTATTATTAGATTAGCGACCGGGAGAGGGGGGGGGGGGTCAAATTCCCTGGAGTGAAGTTTGATCAATTTGATCCTGTTTCACAGAAAAACTCAATATTGTACCTATTCTATATGTTATATTTTATTGCAACACAAACATTTTAGATACTTGTACAATACTTATGAAACTACTACAGCACCCAAACCATTGGGAAAATAAATGAGCCCACTGTATCTCTTTTTTTTTTAGACAGCACTCACAATCTTTACAGAGGAAATGGCATTGTCACACTATAAATATCCAGTATATATAGATAGAACTCAACAGGTGTGACATGTTGCACATGCAATGCTGATGTGTGTGTGTGTGTGTGTGTGTGTGTGTGTGTGTGTGTGTGTGTGTGTTGCATGCACTTTTTTCCTATAATAAAAGTTGAAACCTGAAGCATGCATAATTTGTGCTGTTTTCCACATATATGCATTTCATTACTTGGGTATTCTCCGTTATTAGGATATAGTAATAATATATATATAATCGAAAATAAGACATAGAACCAGTGATTAAGCAATAAGTTTGCCCTTTGGTGCACAATTCCAAAAACAAAACGCAAAATTCGACTCAAGTTAATATATGATAACATTTTTAATATTCCAAAATATGAAAAATACAACTTTAAGTTGTTCGGATAATAATTAGACAATGGATTGTCTGGTATCTGTTATATGTGGTTATACCAGATCTCGCCTCTAGATGGCATGATTGTGCCTGGAAAATCATCTGGCCTGGAAAATAGCCTTACGCGTATAGATATAATTAGAGTAATGTATTTGGGAAAAGATTTTGATTGCTCTATAATGCAGTTGAACGACTGATTAAAAAGAGTCGACTGCCAAACCAAAAGTAAAAGAGAAGCAGTGCACGTCCTTAACAATAATGGAGGGTGGACGACCAATATCTGCATTGGATTCACACACAAAAAAACACGATTTCATGTCTGTGTTCAATGTGAATAGAGAATAAATGTTGATCACGTGATATGATGGCATATTAACGCTAAGATTGGGTTAATGTTCGGTTAAAATGTATTTGTTGTGCAATAGTCACAGGTATCAAAGTGCAGTTTGGTTTGTGCGTAAAAAGTAATGCTATCAGGCCAGGTGTGTGTAGCATATTTTCAGTGCACGCTTTAGGGTGTGCAGGTTTAGCACTTGTTATATAAGTCGGTTTGCGATTCACTTTCACGCACGTCGGGAGCGAAAGGGTCTGATGACGTAAATACGTTTTTGTGCGTACGTGCGCGTTCCCGTCTGCTTCAGGATCAAATAGAGGACGACGAGCGGGCGGCTAGGCAGAAAATCCCGACCGTGTAATCTTCGCTTCTGTTTTGTTAACCGACGGCAAAGTTCACACATTAATCAGTCTCTTACTTAAGAGAAACAGCTATCCATTTTGAGGTTCAACATGCGGCTGCTGTGGATGTTTGGTGCCATTTTATTTAGTTTTCAGCAGGCCTTTGCGACGACAGGTAAGCTCGAAGTATTTCAGGGCTTATCGCTGACCGGCCATTACTGAATGGTTTAACATTACACCACCCTGTTTGCTGTCTGCTTTTGTTGCTTTAAACGTGTTTTACATTTACATAGCATCGAGTGATTTTAATGTAAATGTAATGTATTTTATTAGATACGACAGTTTGGTAGAGATTAAAATGTTTTTCGATATTAATTTTCTCGTCAGCTAAGCCGTTCGTGTTAGCTAGCAACTTGGTTAGCGACGCCTATTTGTTAACGAACGGTTTTTTTTTTTTTTTACATTTGCATCTTTTAACCCTTCGTCGTTTTAGAATTTAGGTTGATTATCGAGCTTCCCCTAATATAAGTGTTAATTATGCTATTTTTTGTCTCGGTAATCTACTAGCTATTAACCTGTAGACATACCTTAAGATAGATTCGTTTAATAAAAACAACACGCCACATGTATAACACGAATCTTTTGAACTCTGGGTTGCTAAATAAATGTACCTGACAGTCTCTAAATTCGCGTTATTCAGAGACATCCTGTGGCTTGGGTAAGTTGGGACACGAGTTATTATAAGTTACGTTTTAAGGTCACATTCCGCTTAAGTTTGTTAGGCTAACCGCTAGGTCGTCTAATCCTGGTGCGATTGTGGCGTCGTTTTGCATGTCGTTGCGGCTGTTAGCGTTACAGCCCCTTAAAACAATGCGTTATGTTGTGCTAATGGTACATGATTGATTTTAACGTAATTCGTTAGACCGGTTAAGACCAGTTCCTTTTTCAACCCATATGTTGTAGGCAGTTGATAATACGGTTTCTCATACATGTTTAAATATAACACCTGTTTCTAATTGTCTTCTTTAATAAAATTGTTCTTAACCAAGTTAAATGTACAGTGTATGAAAAATGTGCTTTATTGCATAGTAATATTGACCAATCTGATGCACAATCTACCTTTCAGACTGGCCCAGATCTGTTAAAGGACTTAGTGTAAGCTCATTATAACCTAACAACACTGAATAGTCAAGGTGTAGAAATCCATGATAACATGCTGCTAAACAAAAGGAGAGCTCGGACATGAGGCTTGCATGCTTGGCATATGGCTGTAAAAGATTAAATAAAATATATATATATATTTTTAACTATCCATATCCATGATGTGACAAATTATGTCTCTCAGGGCAACTGCTAAATGAATGCCCGATCCCCTGTTAATCCTGACCTAATCAGCCTCAGGTTCACAGTTAGAAATAGCCTAGGCATGGTATGTGTGTCTGTGGGTCCTACAGCTGAGCTGAACCTGTACTTAAACCCATCCACTGACTGCACACTGCTATTAAATGACACTTTTTTTTTTTTTTGCATTTTTTTTGCATTTTTCTTTCCCCCTCTGTCATTTTAGAGCCTCCCTTGTGCTAGTAGAGTTAAAGGGTAAGGTAGAGTTAATCATCTGATGGTAACAACACGGATACCCTCAGCTGAGAGGAGTCATACTGTAGAAGGCTTCATCTACATCAGAATTAAAATGAGGTTTTTCCCTCGAGCGTGCTGTCTGGTTAGCCTGGATAATTGGGTTAACAAGGCTATGCAGGTATTTATTCAGAGATGAATGAGTCTGGTATTATCTGTGTGATGGCTGACTAGCAACTGCCATTTTGTCCATGAGAACATTTCTTACTGTGGGACAGATTCACACAATTGTTGTGCAATGTGATCAGGAACATCCTGTACTTCCTAACTCGTATGTTTACGCAATAAAGTCTGTAAATGAATTATGGTTTGTCAAAAATGTAAATAATTAATTTACATTTATTTTTTAAATAAAAATGTGTTCATTGATTTATTTGGTATCGGCTTCAAAGAGCCCTTTTTACATTACGTAAAAATATAATGTGGTGACGGACAAACTACAAGTTTTCTGTACATGGTTTTGTGAAAACAGTCTTGTTGCCTTTAATTTATCTGTAGGAATGAGTATACATTATTTTTTTGGTTCTGGAGTTCGTGTTTTTCTAAGCAAACTATTTTATGCTTATGATCTGAGATCAGTATGATCATGTACTGTAGTATTGACACATGGTCTAGTAAGTGTCTCCCCCCCTATTATTGGATGTGACAAATTGAACCCTTGCAACATGGAATGAGGTTAGCAATTTTTGTCACATTTGACATTATGCTATTAATACCTTAAATGTAACCTTTTAGCAAGGGTCGAAAACAGAAGCAGCCTCTAAGTTTAAAGGTCAAATGATATTCAATCACACCTACTGGTAAACTCAAGCAGCCAGGGTGGGTGGAATAAAATAGTGATTATAGAAGTACAGTATTATGCTGTAATATACTGAGATCATGATGCTGAGCTTTTTATCATTACATTTGTGGAAAATAGTGGAGCACATGAGTGAACTTCACATTCTTGCTTTGAAAAATATCTTGTCCCCAGCATTGATGTTGGGTTGTTTATTAATTGGACACGCATGTGCTTCCAGGTTGTTGCCTCTGTATATTTTTCTTTGGAGTTCTATTGAAATATCTTCATAGGGGATTAAATTGAGACTCAGTCTTTTCTTTGCAAGCATTGTTTACTGGAACAAGAAAGAAAAGCCTTCAAGAATCATCGGAAGCGTATTTGAGCTTCTGTGGAACAATATTGGCAAGGTCTCGGTTTATGTTCTTTAGAAGTTAAGTATGTCATGGGGCACATTTCAAGTTTTTATTCAATTTTCCTCTTGGCTTTTCTCTAATTTGTTTTCAGTGCCCACACAGTAAACTACAGGAAATTTATACATGTCCTGGTTCTTCTTTTTGCTTTTCCATCATGTTTTTGTATATCTTGCAAAATCAAAATTGGGGTCAGTCTTTGTTTATGCTTTGTTTATGTTAAACCAAATTAACTTTATTCATTGCATTAACTCCTTTCAGTCTAACAGTCTCTTTTTTTTTCTTTTTCTTTTTTTTTTTTGACACCATCACCACTTATTATTTTTCATCCTTTGAATCCAAATTGGTCCTTGCAACTTGTGGTCCTTTTGTGGGCAGCGGGTTTCATAAAGTCACCTATGTCTCAGACAAAGCTGGTAGGTGACAGTGCTGTTATGCACTGTGAGGTAATAGGGACCCCCATCCCAGAGGTGCAGTGGTGGTTTATAGAGGGCATTGAGCCCAATGAGACAGCCTCTCAGCTCTTTGAAGGAGCTCAGCATGATCGTGTACGGATCAACACCACCTACATCCAGCATGGTGACAGCACACTGCATCTGTTCAATCTCACATTCAACGACACTGGTGTTTACGAGTGCCGCGCTTCCAACGACCCTGACCGCAATGCCCTGAAGACGCTGCCCAAAGTCAAGTGGATCCGATCACAGGCCAATGTTATTGTGAATGAAAGTGAGTGGTGAAGTCTAGCGGAGCAGCCCACAGTTAGATAATTCCTTAGACTCCAGTCCTTACCGTTGTATTGCTCCTTCTGTGTCATCCCTTCCATCACAGATTGGCCCAGTGACATTACTGTACCTGACTTAGCAAACCTATGCTATCTATGCCTACCTCATTTTCCTCAAAGTAGAGTTGCTACAGGAAGTGCAATGTTTGTTTGTTTTGTTGGTCTGTTTGCCAACACTGGTTATGTGGATGGTGTTCAGGGCTTCCTAGGGTAGAACCAACAGTATATAATATAATATGTAATGCTATTGGAATAAGAGTGCTTGCATTAATTTTGTTTTATTCAGCATTACATCAGTTTTTTAAGCATTACCTGAATTCCAGTCCACTACCTGGTTGCTGATCCTATGCCTTATTCCATTTGGTTTTTCTCTAATTCTTTGTCCGTAGTCCCCTACCAGTAGATTCATTTAAGTGTCCTATTGAATGGTGAGTGGGTTCATCTCATTTATTTATTTTACCTCTCCAGGGCCTGTGATTGTTGGTAAGCCATCAGACTTTATTAACCAGACTTCTGCCACACTCAGCTGCAACTTTACCAACCCAGCAACCCCAGTCACAGGTCACCACTGGGAAAAAAACAACAAGATTATCAGCAGCTCCAAGAAAGATGGAGCAGACGTCTACATTGAATACATGTATGTTCTCATCACACTAATTAAACATTGTTTAGTTGTTTGGCAATCTTGTGCTCCTATATGTAGAATATTTATTATATTAAACTCTAAATTGGAGAAACATTCTAGATAAGCATTGACCAAAGAGCAAAAACAAGTTTAAGGAAGTTCTGTGCATCAGGTTGTAAGCGCACACGTCAGTAGGTTTAATGAGGTAGGTAGGAATTGTCATGTAGATACAATTGGTCATCTTTGCATGTAGACCAGAGCTGTTACTGCCATGAGCTGAATTACCATCAGCAACCCAGCGCTGATGGTAATTCCTTAGTTGAAGCACAATTGACTTGTGAATGTTGTAACTATGGGGATGTAATGGCAACTTGCCAATAGCAAATTGGAGCCACTTTTGGCTTGGTTATATCTGTCTGAATTAATTTCATTCAGAATTAATATTGTACTGTAACGTATTCCAACGGTGTGAAGATGTGCAATGTCTAGCAAAAAAATTGCGCACACCAAGATTTCATTCAGTCACCTTTAGCTTTAATTGCAGCAAGTAATAAGGTAGTCAGTTTATGTGTGAAAATTAACTTTGGGTACCCCTCTCTGGATATACTAGATATTTAATAACTGAACACTTTGTGTGGGATTTTGTTTGCAGCATTTCGAAGCTCGAGGGCAACTCTGGAATATATACTTGCGTCTTTCACTCTGACCCAGATGTTAGAAAAGACATCCAAGTAACGGGTAACAGTATTTGATAAGTTAATGATTTAATACAGTTGCACTTTCTCCCCTTGCGCTTACATACTTGTCTAAATTATTTAGATTTGTTCATTAAAAACGTTACTTTAGTGACAAGTGTTTGTTTCTGCAGGTCCTCTTCTTGTTATGGCCCACAAGCACTCAGAGAATGCTAATGAGAATGACAAGGCGGTGCTAGTGTGCGATTGCCACAGCTACCCCCTGGTCACTGACTGGACATGGTACAAGGTCTCAGAGTCAGGAAATGTGGTATGATTCTGATGTCTAGTATATGCATGTTAATATTTTTAACTAGACTGAGATTTAGCCTTTTTGCATGTTCTAGCTTCAGACACTGTTTTCATAAAGTTCACATTGTGTGGGTTTTTTATTTATTTTTACCAAAAATACTTAATTCATTCATCTTACCAAATATGCTTGCTGTCTTGGCCTGTTATAAGTTTTCATGACTTGTAACCAATTTTACTGGGACTTTTAGCATTGGTACTTTTCCCAGTGCAGTAATTCCTGACTGTAGTTATTGTTTTTGTGTACATTGTTTTAAATGTTTATAGTAATGCAGTATTTTAGTCATGATCCTGCTTTAGCAGCTCTGCAACTTTTGTTTTCATTAGAAGCACAATTCACTATAATTACTTTGTAGCTTCATGTGTAAGTTCACATGCAGTGTTGTGCATAGTTTGTATTTTTTGAGTTGTGCATAGACCATTCTGCACAATATAATGTAAAGTAAATTGTTCCTGTATATTAACACTTCCTATTATTTGACTTTCATGCTGCTCAGATGGTTACAAATGGCACCGAAAGGTATACAATCAAGAGCACACCCCACAATTCCACATTGACCATCGAGGACCTGAACAATGAAGATGGTGGTGATTATGAGTGCATTGGGCATAATGATATGGGCAATAAATCTGACAAGATCCACCTACGTGTGCGTAGCCGCTTGGCTGCTCTCTGGCCTTTCCTGGGCATTGTGGTTGAGGTCATCATCCTCATCACCATCATCTTCATTTACGAGAAGCGGAGAAAGCCTGATGAGATTAATGACGGTATGCATCAGCTACCTTGTTTAACTGACTTTGCTTGCAGCCCACTGAATGTACAATGAATGTATGTGTTTCAGTGATCAGATGTTGTTGTTGGTTTATTTATTTTATTTAATTTTTACGTATGCCTGACCTCATCATGTAATTTGCATTCTTGTATATCTTTTGTTATCTCTTTTGAAAAATACTTGCAGTGATTTTTAGTCGAGTTTGTGTTTTTATTATTTATGTTGTTTATTTCTCTGTTCGCTGCTGCTTTTACGTTGTGGTAAGTGTTCAAAACTGCATGTCAGGCTGAAGTGGTTTTACTCAGGCTAGGAACAGGGAGCAATTTTTTAAAGTCCACATGTGCTTCTTGCTTAGAGTAGCTGCTGCTAGAAATGGTGAAACGCGTACAGCTCTTTCATTGGTTACTGGGATGAGGGTTACATAATAAATATAACGTATATTTATTCATTTGTGATTCTGACTACATACAATGAAAGGGCTGGTAAAAAGTCTGACCTGGCCAGATTCGTTCATCCATGTATTTGGTACAATAACGTAATATTGCAGGGATCAAGAGATGTTTAGCAGCATTTTTTGCGCATGCTTTCTGCATCAAATTCTCATCGCATGGGTTACACTGCAATCTTTCTCACTGTTCAGTTCACCATTTATAATTTAGGAGACTGTTTGTAACAGTATGAACATGAAATGAAGTGGGATGTCTTTAATGCCAATGGACCATGGTCCTGGGTTTGAGGTTGCATGGAAAAATTTACACTGGGTTAAACATTTCATATTTAGTGGTTATAGTGCATGAGTAACTGCATTGTGCATGGAATATTCATAGTGTTAAAGTTATGCCACACATCATTGGGTTTAATTATCCTTTAATTATTGGTGGGCAGGCTAATTAATATTTCTTGCCATTGCTCAGACATGCAGCAAACTGTGTGCTGACTTGGTTCCATATAACAAGTGCAGTCGTATGATAACTTGACAGTTGTAAATTCTGATTATATATTTTACATTACTTGTTCAAATCTAACAATGTTGTGTATACTCCCCCCCCCCCCCCCCCATTTATGTTTTTTCCTGCTGACTCTAGATGATGACTCTGGTTCAGCCCCTCTGTAAGTCTCCATTTCCCACCTTGTTTGCACACTTGCTTTTTGAGGGAATAAAATAAGGAAACTAAGGAAGTATAATATTCTATGTTTCAGGAAGAGCAACTCTGCTACAAACCACAAGGACAAGAATGTGCGTCAAAGGAACTCCAATTAAGAGGATTTGAAGTAAGTCTATTCAAAAGCGCACCCCCCCCCCCGGATCAAAGAAGCAAATTTCAAAGCGCATCACATACAAAGACTTCTTGTTTTCTTTTCACTCCACTTGTAGGTATCCTGATGACTACTAATCAAGATGAAAAGCATGTTGTGTGGCTCATCAAGATCGTGCTCTGCAATATCTGAATAATCGTTTTTGCTTGAGTGTAAATGTCTTGAGATATTGATCTTTTCGTTTTTCATTCTTTTTCAGTATTCCTCTCTGTATTGTACTGCCAGCAAACTTGTTCTCAAAGTGTGTTTTGGGGTGGGCTGTTGGTCCATGCATGATTGTATTCTTGCTGTAGAAGTGTTTTAGTGAACCTCTTTCCATGTGGGAATGAACAATTTTTTTTTTTCTTGTCGACTTTCTCTACTGTGCCACACAATTTGGCTTTTGATACCAAATTGTTTGCAGTTACAGCTCCAACCTGCCTGTAAAATCTAAATTCCTATATTCTAAAAGCATATTTATAAGCTCCATTTGGCAGTATGGGATTTACAGAGGCTCAGTGTGTTCAGCTTTATTGCTCTTTATTACTACAGCTAAGCAATGGTTTAAATGATTCTCCTACTTGCTTCTCTTTTATGGCAGTTCTTTTTTCTGTAAGCCTTAATGTTTCTTTTTCATTGTACATGCTTAATTTTAGAAATAGAAATACTGACATTGCAGCACACAACCAACCACATGCCGTATATTGAATTGCACTGTTTATAATTAACTACAGAATGCCAACCTTCTTTCTTTAAATCTTGTCCTAGATTAATGTTTTAGTCTACATGTTCCTACAAGCTTTTTTTCTGTGTTTAAATGATGCTTTTTAATTAAGGGCAGTGTTGGTGTTTTTGTAATAGCAACAGTAAACGTGATTTGAAGAGGACCAAGCATACAATTTGTGCCATTAACTACTTTTGATGATGCAGAATACACAGTCCAGTACTACAACTACACAATCAAGTACTAATCCACACTAAAGCTATTATAGATGTATAATTAAAGCAAATGTGCTGTTTAGTTGAAGTATTTACTTGAGTATTCATCCTCCCTGTGAGCAATTCGGAAACCATTCGATTCACAAAATTATGGCTGAATTTGTGCCATTTCTTGAAACAGGTATGTTGAATACTAAACTTATTGAGCTAGTATAAATTATTTTCCCTTAGAGGAATAGGAAATTGTCACCTTTACTGACTTGCACAGTCTGAATAAAGTTATTTGGTTTGATTTTAACATTTATTCTGGTCTGTTTGATCCTGAATTAAAATATTTTATAAGCTTAACATTAAAACATTCACATTATTAGGAATAACACATCTGAGGATGTGCTATTACTGAATCACAATTCTAACAGTGACTTCAACTAAGGTCAGGCCCCATAACACCACCCACTTAGCAGCATGCCCTGTCCTGTTTAATCCTGAGATAACAAGATGTACATATGCATTTCCTGTGTTATGTACACATTGTACAGTGTTTCTGGAGAAAGTGATGCATAATACAATTTGTCTATCTGCACAATTTTAAAAAATTGTATGCAGGCAAATACAGATACAAGTCATTTTCCAATCTTTAACTAACCAATTTTGTTTTTGCTTGTGACTTTTGTGTTTCTGAACAATGGATTCTTATACCACCAATATTATATCTGGAAATGAGAATCTTCACAAACTTAAATCTGAAAAGTTGTGGTTTAATGGCATTCGTTTAACATTGATCTTTGTGCACAGCAATAATGTTTACCTGAAAGATAGGATAAAACTTTCTTTCCCGGAGGAAATTCTTTTGCCAGAGACTGCTCAAAGAGTAAAACTTGTACACAAAATTAAGTGAAGTAATAATTATTTTATTTTATTTTTTTAAGAAAATCCACAAACTAGACATAAGATCAACGATAAGTAGAGCGCAACAACCACCAAAGTAGGATACAGCAACCGGTAGCAATAAAGTAGCAGAAACCAGATGCTGAAGTAAAATTTACATAGCAACAATGACAAGTTATATTAATAAATAATGTAACATTTGATATTGCACATGATATTGACATACCCAGGCATACAAATTACAGAAGTAAAACATCACTTTTGTTGTACTGTACTGCACTGTACTGATATGCTTTATCATTAGCATGCTCAAAACAAGAAAATGATACGGATTAAAATTACTGTGATGCACAATTTTCTTACCTGCGTATATAACTAGGTCATGTTATCAGAAGGATGCAATAACAACAATCAGGTCATATCGTGCGCCACAGTAAAGGCTACAACGCTAATTAATCATGCTGTGATCTTACCCACCACCAGGTGGCGGCATCGATTCACAAACGAGCCCCTACTGCCTGTACGTATGAATAAATGAGTGAGTATGCCCCAGAGTATCAGACTATCATCTTCAAAACCAAACAAAATAACGATCACGTGAAATGCTGCAGCCACACCTGATCACCTGATCAATACAGCAGTAACTTCATTTGGATACAGTATTTTATTTGTTTCATTTTATTATTTAAATGATTATAGTATATTAGATATACTGTACCATGTCGGCTATTATTGGAAACAGCAGTTACTCTAGAATTTTATATAAAAAATAACTAGGCGTAAGTTCTGTAGGTTAATATACCTATGAATATATCAACTAATGATAAAGATGGTGATTATTATTATTATTATTATTATTATTATTATTATTATTGTTATTATGAGTGCCACCAGTTGCTTTCATTTTTCCACCATTATTCCTACTGTAAAATAAATATATTTAGATGGGCATCGCGGTTTTTGGTTTAAAAGGCGCTCCAGGCTGTGCAAGGAGCGCACGGATGCCCCTGTAGCCATAGCAACGCGCCGCGCGCGCGTTCTCTCCGCCACAGTCGGTGTCGTCGGGAAGAAGTAAATCCGCGCCGCCGCGTCTCCGCCTTCACACTCTGATATCCGCCTGGTGGAAGGGCCGTTTCACCGCCATGGACGAAGCGGAGGATGGCGACGAGGACCGCGGACGTGAGCGGCGTTCGAGGCTCGACAGCGGGGGCTTATCTGACCCTTCCAGGACCAGGTGTTTCACTCCAGGAGGGGGAGCAGCACCGAGCCAGACCCCTAACATCAGCGCCAGCGGACCAAACGAGCTCCGTGCGTCGCGCGACACTGACCGTGCGCCTGTCTCTCTGTGCCAGGGCGATGCGTGCGGCTTCGGGTTTGGATTCAGTTTCACGAGCAACGACGACGACACGAGGACCTCGGCCACCAGTGTGGACGTGGAGCAAGTAGACGAAGGCGAAGAAGAGGAGGAGGAGGAGGAGGACGACGTCGGCATGAGACGCGCCGTGAACGGAGACTGCAGGAAAGACACGAGCTCGCCTTCACTCCTCTCCAAACAGGAGAAGCAGACAGGTGGCTCGATCACACCTGAGGAAAGAAGTGCGGGTAGCGCATGCCCTTCCGCCACCATGGATGGTTCGAACACGCCCGTTGGTACCGGAGCCCCTGAGACGGAGAAGAAGGACTCTCGGGTGGCTTTTTCTGACCCGAACCCCGCGCAGCCAGCCGCGCTTTCCAAGGCCGAGGACGGACAGATGACAGCGGAGGATGGAGAGGCCAGGGACAGTCAGACCTACATGCAACGGCAGTTCAGCTCCATGCTGCAGCCCGGAGTGAACAAATTCTCCCTGCGCATGTTCGGTAGCCAGAAAGCAGTCGAGAAAGAACAGGAGCGAGTTAAATCTGCCGGGAACTGGATCATCCACCCGTACAGTGATTTCAGGTATTGTGAGCATACAGATCATGAATGCATGCATGTATTTTTACAAAGGAAAAACATAGTTACATTGGTTATGTGCATCTGTTCACAAAGTTACTTTAAAATTACTTTGCAAATAATTTATTGGTAGACTATTTATTGTTAATTATCACAACTCTTGTATTTTCTTCGGAAATTCACAATACAGGCAAAACATGTTTACATGGACTTGTTCACATGGGCTAAACTTTCTAATCTGTACTAATCAAGTTGGAAAAAGGATAAAGGATGCAAGTAAGAAAATGACAATCGTGGAAAAAAAAACTCACGATTGCAAGCAATAAAAGGTGCTTATGTACGTTTATCATTTGGATATTTGTCCATGAAAACGTTTCTTTGGAAGGTTTAATTTTTAGCTGGCTTTGTCTGAACTACAAATGCCTCCAAGCTCTCTTTCTGCACACATAATATAAAAAAATAATTCGACAGGGGTGTCACTGGTATTCACTCGCATACTAAATAGTCTCTCAAAAATAGTACGCCACCTACGGTAACTATGGAAACGTGGTGTGGTGGTGTATTTTGACATAGTATTTAGTATGCGGTTTGGGAAGCAGCCCATGCCGTTAATTAAAACGCGATCACGCTGTGTGTAAGGGTAGAATTTCAGCACCCGGGACAGCACCACCTCACCACAGCTCATCAATATGAAATAAGCTCCAACTGAAAAAGGATGACCCTGGGTTGCTGTCTCCATCGCCTCACCTTTGCTGTGGATGTCCTTGTGACGACCTTGCTCAGGGAGGGAGAAGATTTATAAGGATCATATGCAACATATATGCAGGCTATTTAACATTAAAATTACACACCTCATTCAACATGTGTATGTTCATTTGTACTAAGCGGCGATAAGATTTTCTATTGTAATATATATTTATGAAATATTGCAAAATATTAAAATCATAATAGTAAAGCTTTAATTTGATTGTGTGTAATATGGTAAGCTTAATTTGAAAGATACTTCAGACAAATTATTTATTCAGCATGCAATTCTCATTGTTTTTTTTTTGTTTGTTTTGTTTTGTTTTTACATTTTCTGGGACCTGAAATTAACTCAACAACCACCAGAAATATACTTAGATCTGACCCTTTTCTTTTACTCCTTAAAATCTTCTTACTAGCATTCTAGCAAGTAAAATTTGTCACTCTTTTGCATTATTCAGAACCTTCATTAAAAATAAAAAGAAAGATAAACTCATGTGTGTTAGTCTGAAACCACTGAGAGGTTTTTCAGGGAAGAAAGCAATTCATAAGTCATAGAGTCACATAGTCTGAAAATAGGTGTATGTGGTTTGATGGGAGGAAGGGGGAATCTTGACAGTGTTTCTGTGAAACCACAGACCACTGCTTTAGGTATCAGTCTGCAAAACTGTTCCCTCTTGTTGGATCATATGAAAGCTGTAAGTTCTATAAACTCATAAACTTCAAGTGATTAATACTGGCTGGGATAATCACAGCACCCAGTAAAGCAATAAAAGATCGATTTGGAGGGCTAATATGAATATTTAAAATCTCTTGACACACCTTCTAATTACATGGTCCTTCTTTAATTGTTTCACTTACTACATTATAAAACAAAGCGAAAGGCATCCAAAATATGCAGTACTTTTCTTTGAACAGTTAATATTGAGATGCATCTGCTACTTATGCACTGTACAGTATTCTTAATGACTCTGATCTGAGGTGCTGTTAAATAATTATTTTAATAGGGTGGTAACTCTAAAAGAACTTCTCTGCCTTAAAGGTACAATTAGGTCTTGCTTTCCTGGGATGGTCTTCATAAGAACTAGTTTTATCATGGTGCTTTATGGGTTTTGCAAATGCACTTGAAAATTCTTGCAAGAATTATTCAAGAACAGCTGACCTTCATGTCATAAAATAACAAATGACTGTTGTTGTTGTTGTTGTTACTTAATTACATAATTTTATATTAGTTATTTTATAGATTTTAAATTTCTAGTAACAATTTATAAGAAATTTCTAATTTCTCGAAAGTAGAAAATAAATCACTAACCAAAAACCATTGAATTATATGGTGTGTCCAAGTTTTTGATGGTAGCATTGTATAGGGAAATATTCCAGTAATCAGTAACAACAAATATAATGTTCAGCTTTAAGCATGCTCTCTGCATTAAAAAAAAATGAAGCAGCTTATGGCTTTTAAAAGTTTGTCCCATTTTAATTTCTGGGGTGTAAATCAAATTTCCCTTTCTGTGGACATTAGACCAGAAATGTAACTGACATTTAATGTTAAGTATGCGGCGATTGCTAATATTTGATTGCAAATCATTTAAATGCAAAGTATGTAACCATTATAGCTCCAGTGTTTTAGTGGTGCTATGAAAGGAAGAAGTGTCTCTTTCTATGCACTCGTTGTAGCCATTCAGTTCACATATTTAAGTTTCATGTGCTCTTATGATGTGTCATGTACACAGTGAAATCAAAGACATAGGATGTAGGACATGGATGCACTGTATGAATAATAAGGATGTATTAAATAAGTGATAAGGTCTGTGTCCTAAGAATCAGTGTGGACCTTCCTGGAATGCTGTTATAAATAAACCTGTAATTTGAGCTACTTTTTGAGTCATCATTTCATTGAGTCTTTTCAGTGAAATCGGCCTTTGCGGCATCTTTCTGAGTCAGCGTTTTTCATATTTGAACATTTTGTCATAATTTGTCTGACATGACACGTTTTTGCTGTTTCTATTATTTAGCACACCGGTGAGTCCTTAATGCAAATCCATTTTTATTCAAAGCACAGCCACCTTTTAAGCACATACTATATTTGACTTCTCCTTGCAGTTTTCAGATAATTACAAAACCACTTGTTTCTGTTCCACATAAGTCTGTGTTCTCTCTGCCTTATAGGTTCTACTGGGACTTCACAATGCTGATGTTTATGGTGGGCAACCTAATCATCATTCCAGTTGGCATCACCTTCTTCAAGGACGAGACCACCACCCCCTGGATTATCTTCAATGTGGTCTCAGACACTTTCTTCCTCATGGACCTGGTGCTCAACTTCCGCACCGGCATCGTCTTTGAGGACAACACAGAGATCATTCTAGACCCTAAAAAGATCAAGCAAAAGTATTTACGGACTTGGTTTGTAGTGGACTTTATCTCATCTATCCCTGTGGATTATATTTTTCTCATTGTGGAGAAAGGCATTGACTCTGAGGTTTATAAGACAGCAAGGGCATTGCGGATCGTGCGCTTCACCAAAATCCTTAGCCTGTTGCGGCTTCTGAGACTTTCCAGACTTATCCGCTACATCCACCAGTGGGAGGAGGTAAGAGAAATTGTAATGGAACCAAAATTGTCTGAAGCAGCAATAAGATGAAAAATAAGATTTTAACATTTCATTTGTCATGAGCGTGGCCCCATTTCAATCTTGATCTTGGGTAACTGCCCATCTGGAATTTTGTATGTACTTCACTTGTCTTTGTGTCTCCTTCAGTTTCCTCCCTCCTCCCCAAAACATGCATTTTTGAGTAATATCCGGTTCTGAAAAACAGCTCAGTTAAAATGACATTAAGCGATAAAATTATTAGGGGAGTTGCTAATCTGCTATGCAGCTAACTGGAACTTTCTACAACAAATGCAGAGTATGAATGACAAGACTTCACTCAGATACAAAACAACATTAGAATATAGATTAATGTTATCCAACCTTACCGTTTTAGTTAAACTAAACCTAAGCTAGCTAGCTCTAATGGTTCCGGCCTTTTGCCCATTTATGGACTAATAAAGGTTTAGGCGGAGTCAGCTCCTTCCAAGATGGCGATGACCAGAGCTCCCACAGTTAAGCTTCAAATCCACTCCTGAGAACACCTATGGGTGATATCACAGAGCATTTGCCTGTCCTGACACACAGATGGAGCGGCTTGGCTGCTCTACATCGATCCTGTGTGTGAATGAACTAATATTTTCCAGTTCGAAATGCTTAATTGTTTATTATTGCATTTTTAGGGGTTTCATTTTATGCAGATCGAAAGAAATAAGTTCAATACAAAGTGCAGAAAATAAGGATATCGACCCATGAGTTTTGTAGTTACAATAACGCTTAATAAAAGTGCATAGTACTCGTATAAAATGTATCAATACCAATGGTACTGTCTGTATGAACTCGTCATTAGGCATATATTTATACAGAGAACATTAGTGCCAAATTAAATTCACTTCTGTAGTGTCCTCTCTGGGACAAAGAATGTCCTGCTGTTTCTGTCCTTGACTGCTCAGATTTAGGCTACCCCACTTAAGTACTGTTCATTCACTTTACAGTAATATCCATCTAAAGTGACCCGAGTGAACAAAACGGCTGAATGGCTCTATGGCCCTTCCTTTATCTATTAACTAAATCAAAATGTGTCAATCATCCAAGTGCTAACATTAAGAGAGGAAAGAAAGGGATTTATCACATTCATGTGCCTTCGCCCCCTGCTGCCGCATAACCTTCTACAGGACTGTTGTAATGGAAAATTTTGCCTATTGTACCACCTTTGCTTTACATATCAAGAGAAACCACAATGCTAGTCTTAAATGAGCAGTAACGGTCGTCTGTTAATGCTCCCAGAAGCTTTTGTGATAGGTTGTCCAGGCATGTCGGCTTTAGAAGCAGACTTTCACATTGATGCTGTTATAACAGTAAACTTTAATAAGTTCTAAAATGGAAGGTGCTTCGGGGAGAAAATGCATATGGAATGCATATCTTTGCACAAGAACTTGTTTAACCCACTATACCTAATTATTTTGATACCTAGGATTCATAAGTTAATATAAATGTGTTGAGTAATTATTTTTTAAGTTGTTGTTTAAAACCATTTTTATGTCACAGCATAAACAGTGTTGTATAGTCTTTAAAGTGTAAAAGTTAGAAATTTCATTAATTTCATTTCTTTAACCTTCGAAATCCTTAAAAGTTAAAAAAATAAATAAATAAAACAGAAGATAATAAAACTGAACAGTTTCCCCCATGATGACCATCTCAGCCTCCAGCCAGAAACTGCTCCATTATGATTTGAAGCTCTGTACGGCTGCAGTAACACAAATCGCCCTGCAACATATTTCCTGGGACTTTCTGGTCAAATAATAATAGCATTCTGCTACCTACCTAGACTTTCGTCTTAGGAAAGGACATTTAATCAGTAATGCCACTTAGTCTTCACTTCTAATATAACTTTAAATGATAACTTGGTTCAGAGATTAAACATAATTACACAAAATGTCTCAGAACACCAAAACTAGATAAGTGGATAACTAGATAATAATAATATATGTAGTTCTGAAAAGGATCTGTTTCTGCAGACTCTGCTGTGAGGGTTTTATAAGGGCCAAGCACTATGTCCTCATAGTGTGTGAAGAGCCCTATTGTTTTCCTATGGATTTTGTCTTTTTTTCCCAACATTTTGGGCTTTTGGGGGGCTTAACATGCTCAAAAACACAAAAGTTGGAGTCATTAGGATGTCTGAGAGTCACACAGGATTTTGCTGCATAGCTCACACCCCCTCGTACATACTGTATACACGTGAAACCTGGTACACATTTAGCGCTCATTGAGCTGAACAACTTTCATATTGGATGTCATGGGCTCAACTCAACAGGAAGTCAGTTATTGTGAGTTTGCCAAAATGCCACTGAAAGAATTTGATAGGAAATAACTTTTAGTGGGACATCATATTGAATGACATCACTTTCAGTGACATCACACTGAGTGACGTCATAGTGTGATGCTTTTTGGAGGTCTAATCATAATTTCCCCCTTTTCTAAAATTATGTTATAATGGTACCCAATGGTATTGTGATATCCCCTTTAAATACATGTGCCCACTGTACCCACTGTCTGTCTGGTGTGCCGGGGTGGCGATGGCACAGGGTGCTTGCGCCCACTCATCATATCTTGCAACTATTATTATTATTATTATCATCATTATTATTATTATTATTATTATTATTATACAAGCATGACATGTGCATGGCATATTGGCATGTTTTTGGGCTGACAGGGATTTACTTTCAATCCAGAATCACTGTGTAGGGATTGTGGTCTGCAGGTACCATGTTTGACACCGAGCTTAAATTCTCCATCAGTGTTACTATGGCTCATTAGTCCTGAGAGCAGTTTAGATTGCTATTCAGAGGGCCAGAAAGGTTTTCACAGAGTTGTCAGATTGACAACCTCTTTGGGCATCTTGGCAGAAATTAGACCACTTACATCATGTAACACACATCCTTATAAAAGCCATTAATGATGGGTAGTAAATGTTCTGTAGGAGGAATGTTCTTATAAGAACATCTTAGAGCATCAAATCAGCATCAAATCAATATTTTGAGATTGAGTTAAGAACTCATCTCCAGTAAATCCCACCTTCTCTGTTATTATTGGTTAAAAGAATTCATTCTCATCTATGATTGCGTAGATGATTTACCGTGCATGAAAGGGTGTGTTAATCAGTGCTCCTTCCTCCACCAAAACACCAGGGTGTGAAAGTCTGTAGTAAAGGCAGGTGGTAGAGAGTTGTTCTCACAGAGTTTAACAGTCAGGAATGGAATCCAAATTTTCTTCCAAGAAACTGGTCAAATCACCTAACCGTACCCCACCTCGGGCAAACATTCCCAGAAGTATATTCATTCCAACGAAAGAGAAATAATCAAAGCAAGTGTGTACAGCTCTACCATTTTCCTGTTTAATAGATGATCAAATGTTTACACCACCCCTCTCATTCCAAATTAAAACGTATTCCAATATGTCTGGATCTGGTCAGTTTTCTCTCTGGCGATTTGACATAAAACGCAGTCTTCCTTGGAGAACACACCTTCTTCTGACTCCTTTAGAACCTTAAACTAGGTCAATCATTCACAAATGAAAATATTCATAAGTATATAATATCTTATAATGCATGATTTCTATATCATTGATGTCGCTCACTCTTGGTTCCCATCAGATCTTTCACATGACCTATGACTTGGCGAGTGCTGTCATGAGGATCTTTAACCTGATTGGGATGATGCTGCTTCTTTGCCACTGGGATGGCTGCCTGCAGTTTCTCGTGCCCATGCTGCAGGACTTTCCCTCTGACTGCTGGGTTTCCCTCAACAAGATGGTGGTAAGTCTGGTTTCTAAATTGATTCTTCCATGTGCATAATTCATGTCCTTCCTATTTGCTTGGACGAGATGACTTGAGAATAAGGTGTTAATAACGTATGATGATGGGTTTTCCCACTGGCTATATAAAAGTATTTGCACTTAAAGCGTGTGTAAAATTGCCTATTTCAATTCAATTTTACTGTCATTGTAGCAACACAGGCTGTCATTTTATGAAATTTGTACTTTTGATGTATTTTTTTTATCTAATATCTACTTTTGGTCTATGTTTAGTTACTTTGCCAAACACAGTTTTGTGAAAAAAAAAAAAGTGTTCTAGAGTGTCAGTGTCAGTGACATGGGCTGAAAAATATAAGTCTACAGTATACAATTCAATTCAATTTATTGTCATTGTTAAAAACAACAAGTATAGATAACAACGAGATATCATTTGGCAACATCTCCTGGCAAGAAATAAAGTGCAACCATAGTGCAGCAATGCAATAACCATAACGGCTATGTGAGGTAGGATATAAAATATAGAAGGGGGGGGGGGGGGGCACAAACCACAATCTTGTGTGTATGTATGTATTCTGTGTGCTGCATCAATGCAAAGTCAAGTTCACAGTTATTGTGATGTGTAATAATATGCAAGAATAAATAAGTGGGCGCAAGATCCGAGAGGAAGGTGTCTAATCATTCAGCAGCCTCATAGCAGTAGGAAAAAGGCTGTGGGACAGTCTGGTGGTTCTGGCCCGTATGGACCGATACAGCCATTGTGGCACAATGATAAATTTTAGGCCATCACTGCTTCCCCTACTGCAGGACATCCAGCCAAAATGCAGTGTGTCAGGTTTATCAATACAACATAATGCGATTCAATTTCTCATACCCCCTGGAATTAATTCCTGCCTCCGCCTCTGGTCCAACTGGAGATCAAATCTAGGGGAGAGTGACACTGACAAGCTGCATGAATCAAGTCTAGACTTGAAAAAAATCTGCCCCAGCTTCATGTTTTCATCCCATTCTATGTATTCTTTAGGGGTTTTGGTGGCACTGATGCACTTGGTTTAACAGAAGTTCAAAATAATCCATTTTAATTCCCAGTCATTTCAAGCAGGTACAAAAAACCAACACATTTGAAAGGCAGAGAGGTTTAGCCACACTATCTCTTCACTCTCAGAGGCAAAGACTAACATATGCTTCTACTGAAAAAAAAATTGATTGTTATAGCACAAAATATTTTGACCCAAGGATCTAGTCGAATAAGCAGTGTTTTTATTGATAAGCAATATCTAATATAGATATTTCTTGCCAGAAAATCGTTTCTCTTTTGATACGGCACTTTCATTACTTGTCTATCATCTCTCACTGTCACACATGATGAGCTTTCCCATTTTAAAAATAGCAGCCATTCAGTTTCGACACTGATACAGTTGAATGAGCAGTGGAGTTCCACTAAAGTTCTGTTGATGGATCATTTCTCCCCTTCACTCTAGTTATTGTTGATAGGTAATGCACACACTTCTGCTCGAGCAGCATCACAGGCGCTCAAGGATACGTAGTGTACGATTGATCTCCACACCGACGCTTAGATTAGTCACTAGGAAAGTAAGTTGAGACTCAGTCAGAGAAAACTCGTCGGAGTAAAACTTATCTCAAAGCCGCTGTCACTCTGTGAGACGCTGACAGGAAGAGGTGTATGCGTATGCTTTTTAAGCTTTCCCATGAGTATTGGGTTTGTTTGGCTTTTGTGCTAAATTTCACAACAGCTGCTGATGCCCACCTGCTGATGTGAGGATGCCAGAGGATAGATTTTATGGAGCGCATCAAATAAAAAAAAGAATCATGTCATTTCCATAATAACAGGAAAAAACATGTCTATCCATCTCAATTTAAAAAAAAAAACAGCCTATTTCAGGAGGAGCTCAGAATCTGTGTATGTGTAATAGAGTTGTGATAGTATCCTGTATCAGGGGTTGTCAGTTGACAAGCGTGAGTCTCAAAATAGACTGTAGCAGAACTGTGCAGTGTGTAAAATAAACTGGATATATCATAGTTTAGTGATTCCAGGTTTCTAAATGTGATCCTTAGTGACGTCTGCAGCAGATCTTCTCTGTTGCCTCTTCGTGGACTCTTTTTAACCTCTATGGACTCATTAGTGAAGTGACAACAGAGGTTTTTAAGACGGGCTGACTTGCCTCCATCCATCTGTGTATTAGGTGTATTATGACATCTAGTTCTAAAGATGTACATGTTTAAGTAATTTTGACCAGCCATACAGTTAACATGTTTGAACTAGCAGACTAATAGGTGCTGATAAGTAGCCAGCACCTTTAGCTTCTTCAGTGGTTTTGTTGCCTAGTTTACAGAAACAAAAGATAAGAGTACTGTTATCTTTTGTTTCTGGCTTAAGATGTTAGAAGCTAAAGATGTACAGTACCTGTCCCTATATAGTCACAGCAATTTGGTTTAGCCTTGAAACTATGGTTTCCATTGGGGGAACATTTAATACTGTCACTCAGCATCTTTCATAGCAAAATAAAATGTTGAAAGGTTTTCTGGAGAGTAGGTGGGCGGGTGGGGGGGCATGGTTAACCTTTGCAATGCCAGTGCTCATGGAGAAGTAGGAGTTTCTTAACCATGCTTACTGACGGAAGAAAAATAAATAATCACTCTCAAATTTGAATACATCTTTTTAGTCTCATCTGCTGTCTGGCATAGTAAACAACAAAAGAAGATACAACTTAGCAGAAAAACACAGTTACATGCACAAAGGTTCATACTTACCTTTTTTTTTGCCTCTGATTATCATCTATACAGTATGTACCTGATGATAAACATGGAAAGCAGCTGTTTTGCTCATTAATTACGTAAGAAAAATGTGCAATTACTTTGTTAATATCGGTAAAATCCTTATTAAGTGACATTATACCTATACACACACACACACACACACACACACACACACACACAGGCACAATAAATACATGTTAATACAGATATTCAACATTTCCAAACTTACAGGAAGATGAGAATGAAAGATGAGAATGTTCATCCCGAGGGTAATACTGCAGTAAGAACTGTTGTGTTACAGTAATCGTTTTTTTCCATACAGTGGAGTGACCATAAAAAACAGTCAGGAAAAATGGAGGAATTTGACATTGGACAAATAACAAAGGTCATAGCCCTACTACCCAGCCAATCATATTAGGATTTCATTTAGACAGATATAAATAATTTCCAGATGGTTTGGATGTAATTCCCACAGGGCCTTATTTCCAGCCTGATGGGTCAATGTGACCATTTCATCATCTTTGTTCCATCTGTACTGTTTGATCTGTGACCTGGCTTTCTCTAATCCCTGCACAGAATCCACACTAAAGCATCATGTACCAGGAAGAGCCCTGTGACTCCAATGTATTATGTCATATTGATTGAATCCTTACCATACAAGAACAAAATCTAACATTCATTTATTCATTCATTGTCGAGGTTTCTCTGTCTGAGTTCACAGGGGGCCTGGCGCCTATCCCAGGAAACACAGGGCACAAGGCAGGGTACACCCTGGGTTCCAGCCAATCAAACGATCTAGCAAACTGGAAATGCCAATCAACCTAGAACAAATGTCTTATACTGTGTGAGGAAACCAGAGAACCAAGAGAAAGCCGACCAAGCACAAGGAGAAAATACAAGATTCTGGAGGTTGAGGTGACCTTGATAACAACTAAGCCTCCATGCTGTTGAAATCTAACGTGATCCATGAAAAAAAAAATACTGTAAAGCATTTTACAAAGATTTTGGTCATCATATTTTAAACTTTAATATGCCTTGGCAAAGTGTCTCTGGAACTATACTAGATAGCAGAGGCAGATTTAGATAATGGTGACGTGGACAGCTGCCCAATATAGCTAGCACATTACTGATTTCGCCATGAGCTCATTCGAAGGGATTTCCAATTCTATAGGCTAATGTAGATTTATAGATGAATCATTCCAAAACATATTGCATTACCATTGCTGTTTTAATAAAGAGTCTATATACAGAAGCATGTGACGGAGACATACATAAAAATTTCACAGGGCTTCTGGTTAAGACTAGCAGCATGAGATCATGGACGCACCAAAAAATCATATGAGTGAAAGGTGTTATCTTCATGCTTAAGATCAGACATGTGTACCAATAATAGGGCCAAGTTTATTAACATGAACATACAGTTTCAGGAACATACAGAATTCATTTCATCCTTAGTTAGTGCTTGGTTTGGGTTGCGGTTAAATTAGGCTAATCCTCTTTAGAGTTTAGGTTCATATCCAAGTTTAAACTCAAATTTAAATCCAGATATAGATAGCCTAACTCTATTATACAACTAATGTACAGTGTATCAGTTCATCTTTTGCTACCATATACTCATAAATTCCACAAACAGTCGTTTTCTCAGCTCCCACCCTAACGGTCCAGTAGGGGGAAAAAAGGACTCTTGTACATTACCGCTAATTAGGCCCCTCTATTTATTCAGTTACTATTGCAGTGTCTCACTGAGCTGATGGATATTGCTTGTTTTCTTTCAGTATTTTAGACGTGTGCAGAGGCTTTCAACACTTTTGACAGACCTACTATATATGGATGCATATTAGTCTATTTCTCATCCTAGCTAACAGCTACAGTACATCAGTAATTAGGGATGATGCACTAGTTGTGTAAATTACACCTTAAGTTTTTGGCATGTTTTTGACCTCTTCAGCTCATACTTGAGTGTCCAAGATTTCTGCTATTTCTTTATTTAGCATAAAGCTAACTTCATACAGCCTGATAGCTGCTCTAGGAAGCATCCTTTTTAAATCAGTTATGTGGTTATTATTCTGCTTATGACCGTTTTTTTCCCACAAATGCTTATTTTTAATTTGTATGCTTATTTACTCTCTGGTAGAAAATGTTCTGAGTAGACAAAAACATGAGACGCTGCTAGAAAAATGAAAAAAAAAAAAAAGAAAAGGTGAATGTCTTGAGGGGAAATAAGCGCTTTCACGTGTGCAGAGTAAATGCAGCAATTAGCATGTCATTGTCCCTGTGTCTCTCGGAGACTTTTTCTCCCCTTGTTTACAGACTGTGGCCTGGTGGCAAACTGATCCATGTCTCCTACATGGCTTCATGAAACTGTATCAATGAAATTCATCTGGTCTGAAGGTGATATGAATGGATCTCAACGGTGTGTGCTCGATCAGTTGCAGAACATGACCAAACCAAAGCCTAATGTCAGTTGGTTGGGGTTTGTTTGCACATGCCTGGTGGACCTCACAGAAACTTCACTGCTCAGTATTTAGCTTTCGATGTTCTGTTTATACTTCCATCTCCAGTGGAAAAAAAATGCAATGGGAAAGATAGCAGCAGTTCTCTCCAGCGTTGTGAATTGTCATAAACATTCAAGCTAGCACTTGAAAGGAGATATCGAGCGCTACACACTCATTGCTGACTCTGTTTCTCTTTTTCACACATATCAATCTGTGCCGAGTCTCATTTCGAGTGAAATTAGATTTGTTTCGGTCTTACACTCAAACTAATTAAATAAACCACAAAGCAAAAACATATAAACAGACAGAGGTTGAGGGGAGTATAGGGCTAAAAAGCAGGCTATTTAAGCACATTCATTCACTGGTGCTGGAAGATGGTGATGGAAACATTACTAAGTGTAGGATTTATAGGGGGCGGTCTTGGTAATACAGTATTATCGATGGGACGATCATTGATTATAGATGATGATCAGTCGATTTCCTGTGCATCCCGTCTTCTACGTAAAAAGGCATTTCTGCACATCCAGGCAACTGCTGTGTAATGGAAACATGAAAAAAGCCTTGACAGCTGCATGTTATCTTTGTAACATTATTATATTTGGTAATAAGTATAATCCTAGTTGATGTACATATGTGTAATATACTGTAGTAATAGTGAATGCTGGCGGGATTGATTTTCAGGAAAATGCAGGAATGCAAGAAGCAATTTATGTCATGTCAATCTGTCTTGTCTCAGCTAGCCAGCTAATTAGGTCAAGTCAATTCAAGACAAATCAAGTAGGCTTTATCGTCACTTCAACCATATACAGTTAGTACTCAGTGAAGCTAAACAATGTTCCTCCAGGACCAAGGTGTTACATGCAACATAAATTTACAACATGAATGAGCAAAAAATGAAATAGCTAACAGCGGCAACGTGGTGTATTGGTTAGCACTGTTGCCTTGCACCTCTACGGACTGGGTTCGATTCCCGGCCAGGCTCGATTCCCGTCTCTGTGCGCATGGAGTTTGCATGTTCTCCCCGAGCTTGGTGGGTTTCCTCCCACAGTCGAAACTTGCAGGTTAGGCTAATTGGTGTTCCCAAATTGCCCATAGTGTATGACTGAGTGTATGTGTGCCCTGTGATGGATTGGCACCGTGTCTTTAAACACTTGGCACCTTGTGCCCTACGTTTCCTGGGATAGGCTCCAGGCCCCCCAACCCTGAATACAGGATAAAGTGGTATAGACGATGAGTGAGTGAGTGAGTGAGTGAGTGAGGGAGAATGGCTAATTTAGAGACCTAATAAGCTGGCTAGCTGGGAACTGTCTACATTTTTATACAGGAACGTTGTTTCATTTCACTGTGTATGTACTAACTGTATATGGTTGAAGTGACAATAAAAGCCTACTTGACTTGACTTGATCATTGTACTTCAATGTGGTTAAACTATTAATTGATCATTAATTCTTTTTTTCAAACTGATGGTGAATTATTGAATGGCTACCAACTTCCATCACTAATAAACACTGTAAGGGGTTAATCCAACATTATTGGCGTTAATTAGCATCAGGGATTTTGCTGTGCAGCATGAAATAAATTATTATATTTTCAAAATCTGAACTGATTCAAAAACATTTTGTGTGTCGCTTCAAGGTTTTCATCTGTCCAAATAACCAGAATGTACCACACTTTTATAGCACTACAGCTCTGTCATTTGGCTGAAATATCAATCTGTGGCTCGATGTAGCAGTTAGAATCTACAGGAAAATGTTGCATGTTGCGTATTTAACTTGTCATGTAGAGTTCATTCATTATAGTTGTGTCAATTGAGAGTCAGATCCATTTCTCTCTGTAGTTGAATTGCACTAGTGTTTGATTACAAGCAGAATGGTAATACCTTGAGTAATTGTTTTTGGTCCATACTCACATGCGATCGCTAGGTTCTGACTTGCCTAAGGAATTGCACTCAGTCAGAAAACATATCAGAATTCAATTCAAAAGGACAAAATGCTGCATATGTGAAATCATCCTCTATTCAGACTACATGGATAGGACTGGATACTCTGTCGTTGATGGCTTCCTCATAAGTCCACGTGCCCAGTAGGCTCTCTACATTCATGACAGTGAACATCTTTACTTGGATGGAGATTTATTAGACTCACAATGTCAACCCTGGGTCTTATTCCATTATAAGTGTTTTGGTGAATGAACTGGAACAAATTAATGAAAGTCTGGACCGTTCAGCATTTTTCATAGCAGTAAGAGGATCGTAGCTCTTTGCCGGCTGCACATCAAACAAGAGGATGGAATAGTAAACAAACAGGGGTTTTGAGTGAAAGTGCAAACCTTAGCCCCATATTTCAGATGTCACCTCATTTCAGGATGATGTATTAGTCACAGCTTCTCAATAGTGTTTTGGACAAGACGGGTTAAAATAATTGGTATTCTACAGTACTCCCTAGGATGCAGCTCAGGTTAGCCAACAAAGCCGCCAGGCCAATGACGAGAATATACCTGCATAATTTGACAGATTAAAAATATACATCTTCTGAGAGAGGAAAATGAAAATACAGTATGCAGTATTTATTCATGCTACACCACTACTCAGAAAAATACATTTATCTCAGTTATGATGTTATCAGCTGAGTAGTGTATCTAGTGATTTTGGACACGGATCGCTTTATTTGCAATCTGTTCATCCTGCAAATTCATGTGTCTTTATGCTGTTGTTTATCCAAAAGAAAATCTAACTTTGTTCATGTGTTCTATAAGTAGAGTCACAGTGGCACAGTGGAGGTCGCGTTGCACCTCCAGGGTCCGGGTTCGATTCTTACCTCAGGCCTGTGTACCTGTGCTTGCTGGGTTTCCAATGTTTTCCTCCCACAGTTCAAAGACTAGATTAGGCTAATTGGTCTTCCCAAATTGCCTATAGTATGTGAACGTGAGTATGTGTGCATGTGATCCATTGTGATGGATTGGCACCCCGTCCAGGGCGTACCTTGCCTCATGGCTCCAAGTCTCCTGAGATGTACTGTATGCAGGATACAGATGATGACTGAGTGTTTTATAAACAAGTGTTTTATCTAACTTTTATGCAGTTGTCCGGTGTCACGGCTTTGTAACAGTCAGCCTTGTTTTCTACCATGGTAAAGTCTTCAGGACAGTAGACAATGATTTTCAGTCTCTTGGTAACATGATGATAATGAGGGAATTTGTCTCATGGACTTTTCACAACATTAAGTACAAAGGGGTTCAAGTCAAACCGGGATTTTTTTTGTTTGTTTAAGTTTTCAAGGCCAACCTAATCTTTTTATGATTATTTGTAATATATAATTTGTAAGTATTCTAATCAGAAGCTATCAGGGAAAGGATTTGAGGACTGGAGTAATCGTTTTTTTTTTCTGAAAAATCTGAATATCTCATTATCATCAACCCAGTTCCTCTGAGTGTCTGCCCTCTGTCTCCTCCTCAGGATCTCTTCTTATTTGAAGTCACTTCTATTCTCACTACTGTGTTCTTGTCGTCTCAACTAATGCTGCACTCAAATTAAATACATGCATCAGGCAGAAATTACAGATGGATAAGGGGGGGGGGGGGTGGCACAACGGATACAAGAAGCAAGAAGTCGTATGCAAATAAAAGCTAGAGCAAGCTGGAGGGAGGTGTAGGCCAGAACATAAGTCTGGTTGAACAGATAAACACTGCTATGCTGCTTGGCTGCCTTTTGAAGGCTGAAACAGAGAACAGGGATAATGAATCTATCACACTGGAGCTGCACAAAAGATAACAGACTTTAAGACTTCTAGTCACAGGAGCTGTTTTAAAGCAAACAAGCTGCTCAGAACTAACAGCCACTTGTGCCTTTATTCATCTTTTTTCCTCTGTGTAGAATGACTCATGGAGCGAGCTGTATTCCTTTGCCCTGTTCAAGGCCATGAGCCATATGCTGTGTATCGGGTACGGACGCCAGGCCCCAGAGAGCATGTCTGATATCTGGCTCACCATGCTGAGCATGATTGTGGGAGCCACCTGTTACGCCATGTTTATTGGCCATGCCACCGCTCTCATCCAGTCGCTGGACTCGTCACGCCGCCAGTACCAGGAAAAGGTAGGTAACGTAACTGTTTTTCTTGTGCAACACACACCTGCTTGGGACTGTTTTATGTGCCATTTATTGTTTGATCTCGGCAGATGAAAGTCAGCAGCTATCACTTGTTTAGCGAGAACGGTGTCCGCTCTGATTGACCATTGATGCAACACAGGAGTCTGGGTATTCTCGATCTGGCAGTCCTCCTGTCTGAACCACCCGCCGCACTAATGGGTAGCGCTTTGATTCTCATAGTGGCATCTGGTGGTTTGTTTACTGCAGTGTCCCCGCTTTGCAGCTCATCTCCTCATGTCACCAACCATTTGGCATCCTATCAGATCTCAGTGTGGTTTGTTTTGATCCTGCTCTTTTCCAGACCTTTTTCTGTGCTCCTTGCCTAAACAGAGAATCGATGCTTTCTGGATCACAGTGTGATCTATAGAGAAACAAGTATTAACACACTGTGTTTTCCAGTGAGTCCAAAAAAGTGGGAGTGTTTTGATATGAATGGAAAGTTATTAATATCAGCAATCAATTTATATCACAGATAGTGACCGTGATGAAGACAAGTTATGTATATATGTCAAAAAGTTACAAGTAGACAGATTCTCCTATTGCTTCACTGCATGAGGAAATTCCAAAAACATTCAGGGAAAGTTGGGGTATTTCCAGTAGTCTCTGCATTACTTTGAACCCAGGATTTAACCCAGAAAAATACTGAAGAAGATTAGCTCTGTGGTTAGTGATGACCTGCCAGGTTGTGCAGCTGCTTGAGGGATTAATCTGGATGTGCTGTTTACACAGATTATACCGATTAAGTAATATTGACTTATTTAAAATGAAAGGGATAATACAAGTCTTCAATGTGTCTCTGAAGTGGAAAAGTATAGTGTTCTTTTGGAGAAAGCCCAAGGTTAACACAGACACTAACCTGAGTTCAGAATCAATGGAGGCACCTGTGTGATGATAAATCTACCATGCTGCCTCTGGAATTGAAGTACGTTTTTATTATTAGATTGAGCTTTATCTGCATTATCAGATCTTTTCTAATCATAATACTGTGAGTACATTTCCCTGAAATACTGTACCACTCAACTGGGTTCAGATAACATCTGAAATAACAGTGTGACATAGAACAGTAAAGGGGCCATCATGAGCGCTCATCAGATCTCCTCCTCCTTATTAATCATTATTCTGCACAGCTGATGATCAGCAAACAGCAAGAGAGCTGTCTAATGCATAGACAGTTATGGCAAAAGTGCCATGGAACACGTTGCGTATATACTGCGTATTAGCATGTAAACATGTAAGTTATTACCTTATACACCCTTATACATGCCTAATATGACTGGAAATCAATCCCTGCCTTTTATTAACACCCAAAAGAGAATGTGTTCCCTGTTGAGTCTGGTTCCTCTCAACGTTTATTCCAATCAACATCTCAGGGAGTTTTTCCTTGCCATCATCACCCATGGCTTGCTTATCAGCGACACATTTATAATGATCATTTGTACATATTTCCTCATACTTTTCGAACTCATTGCAATAATGTTTTGATTCTGTAAAGATTCTTTGCGATAATGACCGCTGTTCAAAATGGTATATAAATAAAATTTAATTGAATTGCATGTAAGAGACAGCTAGCGCTTTAATTTTGTGACAAAGAGCAAACGGACATTGATGACTTGTGGGTTTAGCACGATGGACATGAGGGCAGGGTGCTGGAATTATTTTCAGATTTGATGATTATGAAAGCTATAACATGAACTAGGATCAATAATAATCATGCCCTTGTATATAAATGAAGCACAAATAGGAAATGTGTTATTATACCATAATGGCCAAAAGTATTGAACCAAAGGTGAGAATTGTTAAATAATGACACTCAAGATGAAAAGAATAATTTGTTATTTTTGGCAATGAAATTGTTATACAACAATCGATATTTAGTACGAAGCCCTTTATTTTTCAAACCCTGCTGGTGGATCCGACTGGACATAGAATCAAAAAGATGTCTGCAGTACTCTTGGGGTCAGTCGCTCTATCCATGCATGCTTGATTGCTTCCTGAAAATCATGTTCATCAACGTGCCACAGAAGTTCACAATTCTCTTGAGATTTCCCTAGCTTTAGCCGCATATTTATTCCATTCATTAACTAAGCCGGCTGATTCTAATTAGCACAACTCTTCAGGCTAGAACTAATTAGTGACATCACCTGGTTTGTGCACAGAGAGGACAATAATACATGACATATGTTGTGTTAATACTTTTGGCCATCACTAGATATGGCAATCAGAAGACCCAATAACAAAAAAAACCATGGCAACATCATGGACATCACATGTTTGTTTCTGCTTACTGTATGTGGTGATCATCAGTCGGGCTTGGTGAATGCACGTCAAAGCTGTGAAAATATCAGTACGTTCAACACACTTTCACACACTTGCATGTACAGTATGCGTGTCTTCATATACACTCACATATACAAACAGACATAAATAGCTACGCCCTCCTATCTATAACCTGAAGTGGCCTGAAGGTGCAAGTTTCCACTTCACTTACACGCGAGTGTGTGTGTGTGTGTGGGGGTGGGTGGGTGGGGGGGTTGATTATGAGAGTTCCTGTGCGGTCCCAGTTTTCACACTTGTGATCAGAATGTCCCTCGTTGCCCAATCAGTCCTACTCCTGATTTCCGGTACAGATATAGCGCACAACGTTATGTAACAGCATTACTCTCTCCTCAGACTGCTCCTTAATAATTATTCTGTTCATAATGCTCACAGAAAATGTGTCTAGAAGGTATACCACCCTGAAAAAAAAACTTTTGTTTTGAGATGCATGCTCTATGTCTTCAACAGAAGTCTATAGATTTGCAATAGGACACTATAGAACTACTGCTAAGAGACTCATGTTATCCAGAATTATGTCTACGTTCTATTTAATGTCTTAGGGAATTTCTGAGAAGACATGCATGTTCTATTACATCTTTTACTTGGTTTATAGAATGTTTCCTTTTAAAGTAGAACACGTACTACTAAATTTGCATGAATTTACTGAACTTTACTGACTTTATCAGTTCTACTGAAACGTGCTATGCTTGCTAAATATTTTGGCGACTGAAATAGGATTTCTATTCAATTTGTGTACAACATCTAGTTATATACCTAGATACAATTAGCTAGTTATATACCTTGAATCTGTAATTCATCCTCTATTCCTTTTCACACTGCGTTCACTTTTGTCTTGTCATAAAAGACTTGTGATGAAACAGTACAGAGACTTTCCTGCCACAATCCAAGGAACTTTTCTTCGTTTAAATCTTGCATGTGTTTTAATTAAAATTTTTCAAGCACTTCCAGAATCTTGTTCTTCACTGTCATTGGTCAGCGTGGCACATTATGCACTGAAGCCAAGTATTCCAAGTACTATGAAGAGCAACATCCCAATTGTGAAGCATGGTGGAGGCAGCATTATGTTGTGGCATTGTTTTGCTGATAAAGGGACTTTTATAGATGACATCATGGAAATTGGATTAGAAATTCCAAAGTAAAACCTCATGATGCATAATGTAGAAAGTTGAACTGGGTTGCAACCGGGTCTTCTAGCAGAACAGTGGTCAACAGAGTGTCAGAGTAGCCGTCACAATTCCTTGACCACAATCTCATTTGACTGTCGTGGACTTAAAACGTTTAATTTTTTACATTATTACAGTTTAACATCTAATAGGACTTAATAACACAATGCTCTCAGATGTTAATGGTACACCGAGTGTAAATCAATCAGTTACTGTAACTCTATAGGAAATCTGCAGTGTTGTGTGCCATAATATGTTTATTTGAAAGATCATAAACCACCGTATTTTTTAAAAATGGATTTAAACTGTTTTCAATAAAAATAAAGGAATATATATTTTTTAAGATTGCTTCAAATGGGTCCATTGTTAAAAGTTGGACCTTGGTTGTGACAGTCAATGTGTCTACAGTTCAATTGATCTTCCAGGCAAGATGTTTATTTAAGAATAACTTGACCATCTAAAGGTACCTTGTTGCACCTGCAGAATAATGAAAACAGCACCAGCAGGTCCTGAGCACCAGGGGTGAAAGAGCTTTATCATTTTTTCATTTTTTCTTTTTTTTTTTTAGCAAGATATTTCATATAAGTGACATAAAATGATGAGGTACATGTGTCTCATTTAATGCATGTCATTTAATGCAGAGCTTGAAAATAATTTCATTTCCTGTTCTTGAGTGACAGATGGTTTTGACATCCATCAGGCCATCAATTCTGCCAAAGGTCAGCCGTACGTCTCATAACCAAGAGATGTGAAATTCATTTGGATCATAATACCGTGGACTCAGATATGTGGGCAGTTCCACTGCTATGATTTGTATGAAGGTTATAGCCAGATGGGTTTAATGTAAATGTTTTGCTGTAAGGATAAAAGCAGGTAATCTGAAATAATTGTAGCAAGTAAGCTTAAACTACTGTATAATAAGTGTTGGTGACACAGCGCAGCGCTCACAGAGTCAGGCTGCTCTGAAAACATTGATATCCTCAGTAAGTGTGGTCAGGGCTAAAAGGCTAATTACATGGTGCACAACTGAAGCTGATATTTGCTACAGACAAGGAAAATACTCCTTTCTGAGTCACTGGCAGGTGTGTATTAATTCTTATTCTACATTTCTAAAAAAAAATCTGATGCTACATTATGGAAGCCTGTTGGATTGTAACCATGGCAACTAGTCATAAGTAATGTTATTATTAAGCCTAACCTCCAGTAGTAATGAATCACATGTATAAAATCGTAAATAACTGTGACAAACAGAAAAGAAATATTCGAGACAATAAAATGACTAAGAATCTAAATCAAAATGCATTTATTGGGCAATAATATTAAAACCCAGATAGAAGTGTGGTAAGAAATCACTACATTGCTAGAGAGACAGAGAGAGAGGAAAAGAGAAGAGAGGATGAGCTGTAATTGCATTAAGGCCTGATTGAATCTATCACACAAGAGGGAAACATATGTTGATCTGATTACGAGCGACAAACAGTAAATTACAGAGACTTTGTCCAGCTTGATGAAAAACTCGGCTGTGCTTGAATAAAGATCCCTGTTAGTGCAGCAGTGTGTCTCCTTTCATTAGCCACTGATTATTTAAGACACTTCTCTCTCATCAGACACATTTGTTTGTTGTAGAAAACAAACTTCTAACTTTTCCGTGTTTTCTGAGCTCGGCTGAGGGATTAGCAGGCGTGCGGTGCTAAAGGACGAGTGGATAAAGAGGAAGGGCGTTGTGGAAGCCTCTTAGCTTATTTCAGTCTTATCCCACTGTAATGAATTGAGATTTAATTAGATCAGGATTGGATGTGGATTACAGAAACAAAAGGTTTTGTGGAATTGTTTTGTAAAATTGTTTAGGGGATTTCCCGCCTTTCACCTCCTGACATCAGCTCTCCCTGATGATGAGTAATGTGTGTGTGTGTGTGTGTGTGTGTGTGTGTGTGTGTGTGTGTGTGTGTGTGCGCCTTTATGCACTCTTTGTGAGCCCACATGTATTTATTTAATGCAAATGGGTATTTAAATTAAGAAGGTGCCATTAGCTTTCCTAGAAATGAGCTCCTTTAAATGCTATTAGGAAACAGTGAGAATCTTCATCTATAACACGCAGTTATGTCGTGGAGAAGCCTCTTTTTTCAGTTTCTTTCTCTGCATTCAAAATACTGACTTCCAACACCCTGTTTCTTCTTGTTTTTTTTTCTCTTTTTGTGCCTTTCTATTTTCTCATATTCTAAATATGTCTGGTGTCTAGCATTGTATATATAGATAGATGCACATACTTTTTAATTTGTTCAAAAAATTAAGAAAACATTTCTTATAGATGTAAGGTCGACTTGTGGTTGGGGAAAGGTGGAGTGGGTTGGGGTGTGTGAGGGGTTAGCAAATTATTAAAAGATTGTAAAAGTGTGACGCTCCTTCGCTGATATGTCATGTGAATCTGATCTACAGTGGTACCTCGGCGTACAAATTTATTCCATTCTAGAGGCGAGTTCTTAAGGCTAAATTTTGTACTGTGAAAGGCATCTTCCCACAGGAAACAATGTAAATGCAGCAACCCAAAACATATTACCAATATTAATAATTTGCAATGCTATAATCATGCCTATAAAAAACAAAACATTAGGAAAAGGAAATATAAAATAAAAAGACATTAAACATCACTTCACCTTAATTTAAGATTCCCCTTGGCAACGGTTGCTTAAAAAAGATTTAAGTGGCTTTGTTATATTCCTGCTATTCTTGCTTTATTCGTCCTTGAGAACATGCTTGGGACCCATTGTGCTATGTCTTCACTAAATCTTGCACAAAAAACAACACAAAAAGCTCTCGGCTACCGGAAGTTTGCGCTACACAAAGTATGACCGGCTCTGTCACTCGTATGCCGTACTGTAAGTGCTTCACGTGCAGGGGGAAATTTCGCAAGGTGGGGCGTCCGTATGCCGAGATACCACTGTAGTTGAAGCGCACACTTCATGTTCATTTTGTATGTTTCTGCTTAAAAGACAATAAAATATTGTTGAACAGAAGTGAAGTAGAACGTAAAAGCATTCTTTACCCTTAGTTTTCTTACTTTAATTCTTTGTTTCATCATTCCTGTTTTCTCCTTTTTGTCATTCTTCCCTGTCCCCCTTTCTTTCGTTCTTTCCTTTCTCCGTCCATCCTTTACTTTTTGTCTACTTCTACTCTTACTTTTTTCAGTCTTCGTTTTTTTTCCGTTTCTTTCTTCTTTCCTTCTTACTTCTTTTTTTGTTCCTCCTTTCTTCTTCCTTCCTTCCTTCCCTCTCCCTTTCCTTTCTTCCATCTTTCTTACTACGTTCGCGCCATCATTCTGTTCACACTTCCTTCCTTCAAATCAATATTTGGTTTTCAGATTTACTATAGCCATTAAAACAGTCATGTTTCTGTTTTGCTTGAAAAAGAAGAAACAGAAAGAAAACAGATTCGGGCTCGCGGGCTGACCTTTCACCTGTGTGTGTTATTGCTGCAGTTTTGTTATTTGCGTTATTAATGTTCTTACTCACACCATTACGCTAACTGGAGAAAGAATCCCAAACCAAGCCAGGGATTTACAGCAACAGCGAACGTCAAGTAGTAACCAGTTCACTGCTGTAGCAAATCAAACTTCAAGTGCAGATTGTTGGAAAATTGTAAGGATGATTTATTTTAGATTTTAAATGGTTTGCCAGATCAGGGTTCACACTTTGAGGTTGTTCATGACCTTTTCTAATTGAGATCTGATTGCTGTAAATGTGACTGCATTGCAGTGTTTTAATATTTTCCTGTGTACAACATTATGATTTATTGCATCTCACAATATGCCAGCAGTTTTATCAGGGTAGCAACAGAAGAATGCTGTTTCACTTGTGCCTCACCACCATCACAATCTCACATGCTCTTCGGTCTATCACATCTACCATAAATAACCCAGTCTGATGTCTCCTAACATAGTAACAAAGCCCAAGCAGGAAAGCCATGTTGTCTTTCAAATTTTTCAGCCTTATCTGTATGTAAGGATCTTCACCAGCACGGTTCTTGCTCAAGTAAATAAAAGAGATGGATGGAAATTGGAAAATGGAAATGAACAAGCTGCTGCTCTGACACACATAACCAAATATGTCTGTCTTTATTGTTCTCTTCTCTTCAGTACAAACAAGTGGAGCAATACATGTCCTTCCACAAACTTCCCGCTGATTTCCGACAGAAGATCCACGATTACTATGAACACAGATACCAAGGCAAGATGTTTGACGAGGAGAGTATTTTAGAGGAGTTAAATGAGCCTCTGAGAGAGGTGAGTCCTGCATGAATCAAAATAAACGTGCAGTTTACATTTAAATCTAATGCGTTCCTCAGACCAAAAAAATTTTGTTCAGCGATGACTTTGATTTCCAGGAAATTGTCAACTTCAACTGCCGCAAGCTGGTGGCCTCCATGCCACTTTTCGCAAACGCTGATCCCAACTTTGTGACGGCCATGCTGACCAAACTACGATTCGAGGTCTTCCAACCAGGAGATTACATCATCCGTGAGGGGACCATCGGAAAGAAGATGTATTTCATCCAGCACGGAGTTGTGAGCGTTCTTACGAAAGGCAACATAGGCATGAAGCTCTCTGATGGCTCTTATTTTGGAGGTAAACGACATACACTGTAGGCCATACCATCACTTTCTATGATGTTTACAAATAATATTTTCTTTCCCCTAAAATGAAATTAAAACTAAAATACAATTTGAGTGGTAAAGAAAATCTTTTCCCTGTCACATGTTTGGGTCCACATCACCTCTTGTATTTTTTTTAGTCCAGAACAAGGAAAAAACCCAAATGCCTCTTTTTAGCTGTTTTAACAGCTTTTGTTAGCACTGCTATCAGATCCCCATGCTGCCAGTATTGACTGATGTCAGCACCCTATGCATGCACAGACGCAAAAAGCCACATGAATTTCTATCCGACTGTTCTCATTCAAGTCACATGACCATGTATCAGATGTACAGTATATCCATTCTACAACCGTATTCGAAAGTGACTCAGATCCAATCTGAGCAACATAAGATCTGTGCATTCAGACAGGGTTAAGAAATCAGATGTGTCAAATTAGGGTAAAAGATCATATTTATGTCACTTCAGGCTGGTAATGTGATTAGTTGAGGACCGATGCACAGGATGGACTGTACATGATGTATGTAAAAACAATGTAAATGATATACTATGACTTTCTCTTGACAGTTACCAGATCTTAATAGATCTAAACATCTATGGAGATTTTGGAGTGATGTGTGAGCCTAGACAGTGCTCACCACCCCTATAAACAGTGTTTATCTCTCTAGTACAGTTCCTCAAACTAGAAAACTAGAAATTTTGCCAAGGAGCTTTAAAGGTGTGCAGCGAGCTCACGTTGGCCCAACACCTTACTAACACACTTGATGTTGTCTGTAAATTTCCCCTTGTCTGCAGCCAGCGTATATTATTCATTCTAACAAAATAATTTTGCAAAATGACCACATTTAGATACTTCTTGATTATACACATTTACATAAATTATAATTTTTATAGTATCTTGTATGCATGAGCATTTCTGACCAAAACGTAGGTTTGTACAGGATTTGGTTTTCTAGGCAATTTTGCTGTCAGAGGCAAAACAAATTGCACACATAAAAAAAAAATCTGTATTTTCTTAAAATGCATGTGCTTACTGACAGGTGATTTATTGTCCCTGTCAAGCTGGTAGTGGATAGCTCTGTAGGTTTTAGGCTCTGGATTACTGATCAGAAGGTTGGCAGGTCAAGCCCTGGCTCCATCAAGCTGTCACTGTTGGGCGCTTGAGCAACGCTGTGCGCTGTATAATGCGCTGTATAATGGCTGATGCTATACTCTGCCTCCAGCATTCTGAGCTGGGACTTTTGAATAAAATAATTTCACTCCGCAGTAATGTAAATGTTACAAATAAAGGCCTAACTTTAAAATTAATGATGTACGCAGAATGTAGTCATTTATTGCATTATCTGACTTATTGCACATAGTCTGTAATAGAGTTTGCTCAAGACTTTACGGGCTCATTTCATATATTATGTAGAAAATAATCCTAAAGACTGCTGTACTCACACAGTGTAGTCTTTAAAATTGTTGCTTTAGGTCCCAAATGACTGCACATATTTCAGTGTTAATCATTTGCTTCGTGTCCATCTACATTTTTTTTATTTATTTTTTTTTACAAATCATTATATTCAGATACTATCCGTATAATTATATGAGATATACGTAAGACCATTAATGCTGACATTTGAATACAATCACTTTGACCGAGTTTAAATAACCAGTCAGGTCTATTGAATGATACTTAAAATGTTGATCATTAAATAATGCATCATCTTTACCACATCTTTGGCTCATAGCCCTAGAAGTTCCGTTTAACTGGGAATGTGCCCAGAACAATCAGTACAAAAGGAAGGCCAAGGCCAAAACACACAGCCAATTAATTACACCTAATTATCAGGACCAGACAATACCGACAGAGTCATTTATAATATCAATCTTAGAGATTCCTTAAAAAAGGCATTAGATAGTAAAGATAGGGAAACCGAGTTTTTTTTTTTTTTACAATATGCTTTAGCATTCTGTTATAGTACTACATTGTTGTGTGTGCAGAATCTGTTTTATTGAAACAACCCATTAGTTTATTTTTAAGGCTAAAACAGTAAGAAAATTACATTGCAGTGGGTAAACCATGAATTTAAAAAGCACCATTTCTTCCCAAGAGGAACACATGTCTTATTTTGTTCCATTAGTTTAGCACTGTTTAATGTTTACACTATTTAAAGGGAAATGTGAGGCAATCTGGAGTTGGGATGCTTGATGATAGTTAGTCGTACACACTGGGTCTCATTTCCTGTGCAAGACCGACCATTAATCTCCTCTGAGCTGTGGATTTCACGTCTGACAGACTGACACACACATACACACTCATGTATGCATGACTCATGCAGATGGTCAAGGTCATATGCTAATGTTCCCCTTTCACTTCCTAAAGAATGAAAGAATAATGAAGCAATATAAAGCACTTTCTCTGCCTCGCTCCTTATCTATGCATGAACAATACACTGTGTAATTCTATGTAACCTGTGTGTGTAGCTTTAACTCTGTTTGATGTGACAATATACTACCAGGAAAATGTATTAACATTCTGTAACATCTTGGTTAGTGTTAGGTCTATAATCAATATTATACAACAGTTAGATCTGACTGAGTAATCTGATTGGATGAGAGGCATTTAAGGTGTGGTGATATTAGACCATGACAGCACTTGGGCATTTAATAAAATATATGTATCACAAATGTGATTTGTATCACACATCACCGGTGTCGTTTGCCAGCATGGGTAAAAGAGGTTTGGTATAGTCTGCAATACTGAGGAGAGAGCAGAGGCCTGCCAAAAGCTACATCCAAAATCCGTAAATTAACATAGTTGATATTCTACAGCGTAGTAAGCGAAATTATAAAGATTTACTTAGTTTCAGCAGTTGTGGAAGGATATTCTGCAATTTCGCAGAGCAAGATGCCTGGTCAAATAAATAAATAAAAATCTGTTGTTAATAAATGCTGTTGTGGAACTGTTGTATAAAAGCAGTATCACACTCAAAGTCATGCTGTGATGACTGCATGTGACAGTGATGCCTTCGACCCCTGGGCTGCAATTTCATGCTTACAGCCACATTACAGCTGTGCTGATATCCTGCACAACACTCCCTATAATGGGATATTGCTTAATTATTATTTATTTGCAAAAATCTACAGACGATCACTCAGATGAGTGATGCATATTAACTTTTGCAATGAACAAACTGCTGTTAAGTCAGTGTTTTAGATTTTAAAAAAATGTCTGTAGTAACCTAAAGCTAATACTTATATACAGTATATAAGGTGTGTAAATATACATGTTTAAGGTTAAGGTAAAGTTTTACTTTGTGTATTTCTAATACTGTGATTTGACGTCACTCAGCAAACAGGGAAAAAGCTCGAGTTTGGGGATAAAACCCCATTTTGATTTTAGTTGGGTGCTGCATTTTATGGAATAAAAGACACAATCCACCATTACTCTGTTGAGTAGTATACAGTGGTAACAACACCATCAGCTGTAGCTGTTACGTGGTGCGGTATGGAGACCTTCCCGTTTGGAGATAACATGGGATTGTTAATTAGAAACTTAAATAAGACAAGAAAGAAAACTGAGAGCACAAAATAAACAGTATACGCGAGAACGGACGGGGCTCTGGTAACCAAAAACAAAACTAAATATCTTCTTGGGGCATTCGCCCTTACCGAGGGGAGAGGGAGAGTTTGTGCACTTTAACTGAAACTGAGCGCGCAGTCTCAACTGCTGCGTGCCGCTCGCTCTTTCTCGCCGACGTCTTACGGAGGCTTTTCTTTCTTTCTTTCTTTCTTTCTTTCTTTCTTTCTTTCTTTCTTTTTCGCCCTGACACCTTACCGGGGATACCTAAATGGTCGCACGAAGTGCGTCGGTATCAGGACCCTTAAATAGACACGCCTTCAGGTGCGGCTCGTACAGGCTGATTGCGGCGTTGCCTGGCAACCGCGTGTATAAATGGCCGCGACTTTGCCTGTTCAGAACTCCGCGTGGTAGCAGCCTGCGGATCTGCCCGTTCTGAACAGTTGACGCGCGGCTCTGCCCCTCGCGCGAGCCGTTTCGTTACAGTAGCCAAACAAACAAACAAACAAACAAACGTTTTCATTCACGTTTTTGTAATCTAGTTATTATTAGTCTTATTGATTATGCACCGTGGCCACCATTCAGGCCTCTGTAAATGAACTGTTACTTCAGAAACAACAGTGCGTTAATACCATGAGCGCATTAAAATAAACCGTTTAATTGATTTTACAGGCGGATCTACTATTGAAGCTGTGCTGTTACAGAACATTAATATATGAGGTTTAAGCAGCTCTAATTAAGAATTCATTCAGAATCGTGCGTAAAATAAGCTGCAGTGAATGTGAGCGCTGCTTTCACTCCCTCTGAAGCAAGGCCACTCCAGCTGTATCACTCCCACTTGTAAAGTGTCTTGACTGAGTGATAATTGGGCTGGTGCCTTCCAGCCCTGCAGTGTTGCCTCTCTGACCTTGAGAAAGAACAGCATGCCCAGAAGCACAAGGGCTCCAGCTTTTGTCCCCTTCTGAGACCAGCTAATGTGGTGCTAAATAAAATTATATGTATTAATTAATGTGCAGGCTGTTAAATGCCAATCGGAGGGCATTTTAGAGAATGCTCTGGCGCCTACTTCTGAACAAGAGCACAACATTAAGAACATCATAATTACCAGAGACATACAAGAATTGGCTGCCTGGTTCACAACATGCAGCAAATATTATATATTATTACCAAACCCATGTGTGTGTGCAATAAACATTATATATACTGTATATTGCTGATTAATATAGTTCATATAGTTCATATGTAACTGGCGCTGTTGTGATAAGGACCAAATTGTGATGGCTAAATGACTGGGTCATAACAACTCCAAAACTGCAGTTCTTGTGGGATGTCCCTGATCTGCATCATCAGGACATAGCAAAAGTGGTCCAAGAAAGGAAAAACTGTGAACTAGTGACAGGGCCATGGGCAGCCAAGGATTACTGGTGCATGTGAGGAATAAAGACTTGCCTGTGTAGTCTGATCCAATAGAAAAGCTACTGTAGCTTTGATTGATGAAAATACTGGATTTGACAGAAAGATGTCAGACAAGTTCATTATTGTTTTGGAGGTCAAATAGAGGAAATGGTTGATCGGTGTGTGCGCTATATATTCCAATTTGTTCAATCCTTGTTTCATCAGGCCAGAGGATTTTGTTTCTCATGGTCTGAGAGTCCTTCAGGGGCTTTTTGGCAAACTCCCAGCTGGCTGACATGTGACATTTAGTGAGAAATGGCTTCTGTCTGGCAACTCTCTTATAGGAGCCTGATTGGTGGAGTGCTGCAGTAATGGTTATGCTTCTATAAGTATCCCATCTTTACAAGGGAACTCAGGATCTCATTTATAGTGACCCTTGGGTTCTTGGTTACCTGTCTGTCAAGGCCCTTCACCTCCGATTACTCAGTCTGACTGGGCGGTCAGATCTGGGAAGACTGTCGGTTGTTTCAAATCTCTTCCATTTGAGAATGATGGAGGCTATTGTGTTCTCGGGCACTTTCAATGCTGGAAATAGTTTCTTGTATCCTCTCCCAGATTTGTGTTTTGACACAATCCTTTCTAAAGATAATAATCTTCTCCTCAAGGCTTGGTTTTCACTCTGACATGCACCACTTACACTGACACCTAATATAGAAAGGTATGTGCCTTTCCTAATTATTTGAAATTAATCAAGTTGTAGAAGCATCCCAATGGCCAGTGATAGGAGTAGGATATCCATAGCAAAGGGACTAAATTATGTACAGTACATGGGATATATATATATATATATATATTTTTTTTTTAAATAAATTAACAAAAAATTCCAAACACCCATTTTTACTTTTTCATTGTGGAGTACTATGTGTGGAATGATGAGAAAGAATAATGTGAAACATATAATGTGTTCTGAAAACTTTCTGTAGGCACTAGAATTATGTTTGTTGGTTAGTGTTAGGTTTATTATCAGTATAAAATGTATTCCTATAATCCTAAAGATGATTATAGTCTCAATGCAATTTTACAGCCTAATGTCAACATACATACAGTACAGTAGCTATGACAAAGGTTCTATGTTATTAACATATTAAAGGATATACATTATATAGCTACTAGCAGGTGCTTTTGCAAGTATATATACTGTATAAAGGATTGTCGTGGTTGTGTTATTGTAATTAATGTAACATGATGCTGACTCAGTGTCTGTGAATCTCAGAGATTTGCCTGCTGACTCGGGGGAGACGCACGGCCAGCGTTCGAGCTGACACCTATTGCCGTCTGTACTCACTATCTGTTGACAACTTTAATGAAGTTCTGGAGGAATATCCAATGATGAGGAGAGCCTTCGAGACCGTGGCCATTGACAGATTAGATCGGATAGGTAAGGATGTGTTTATTTGTTGATCTAATCCATCTATCAATACATGGGTTGTTTATTTTACTCAGCAATTTACTGTAAAAGCATTTGAGAGCCCATTTGGCTGCCACACATGTGGTCTTATTGTACCTTTTAAAAACCATTGGAAATATGCATATTTTCATTTATTTATTTATTTATTTTTATTAATAATTTCATGTTTGTCTAAAAAAAATTCAAATCTTTGTTAAAGTATTTATTATAGTTAAGGTTCGATAGCACTTTCACACTGTCTGGCTCAATATTGAATTCATTATTTAAATGCAGTCTAACTCAAGTGCACTCAGGTTCTTTCACTTCAACCCTGTCAAATTGGTCTTATTGACCTTACTTTGTGCACAGGGGCACTGAAATGCAGGCACAGATTTGAGACTTGCGCCAGAACAGAACTGTTTGTGTACATACAAATGGTACAAAAGGTTGATACTTTTGAGGGCCAACTTCATTATAATCTTCTATTATTATGTTTATTATTATGGTCCCTCTATACTGGCAGCAAATTCTATACAACCCTCACCAAAAGAAGTAATAACTAGTTAAAATGGATGTACTGTAGTTAACGTTTCCAAGAAGGGTATTAAACAGAATTGAGGAAGTATTACAGCTGTATCAACTGGTTTCAAATAGATATACACATACGCATGACCTCAAAACTAGTTATAAGGCTGATTAATATTAAAATGGTGTCCTGATAGGAATTGCAAAAACAGCAGAACGACCACCAACAACAACATCCAAGCTAACCTGCAACCTGTTCAATTACACTGCTGTCTGGTTAGCTATCTAAAACAGTTTGAACTAGCACTTGAATAATTAGCTAGTATGTATTTAAATACCTGTTTGTTTTTGAAAGCCTGCTTTTTGACATTTCCTGCCATTGGACAGATATATTTAATAGTTAGCATTTATATAAAATTATTTACCAAAAACACAATTCAGTATTGTAAAAAATAATTCATATAAAAATAAAAACCAAGTTTTTCTAGAGAGCCAGTATCCATTATCCAACTATGAGTACTTCATCTGTGTGTATTCGCCCTTTGGCAATTGCACAATGACAGGTCAAAGCAGGAGATTCTTTAATCCGAGTTGAGCTTATTTTGCCTTTCTTTTTTTTTTTTTTTTAAATGGAAATCTAGCAACAGTATGCAAACATGGAATCTGCTAAGCGACACCCCTCCTCCCTACATCCCATGCTTGTCTACCAAGGTTGGTTTTGCTGATGTCACTGTGTCACATGACCACCTCAGCTGTTTACAAAGCATCTACATGGCTGCTTCCCGCCCTGCTGTTGCCATGGCATCCACATTCCATGCAAGATCTGTTCTGCTAGCAGATGAGTTTGGATCCTAGACACAATGGCAGCTCATCCTGCCATGCTAGTCCTGTGTTTGAACATTTGGCCATTTGGCATTAGGGATGCTGGGTTAAAATTAACCAAATTAATAGTTATGTGGTTTTGGGAAATGTGTGGTTTTCCAAAAAAGATTGGTGCCATTGGTGCTTCAGATGTAGCTTTATTTCAGATATAAAAAGGATTTCTCCAAAATATGCTCACTATACAAGTATTTAAAATGCTCCAGAATGCATTTGCTCACACATATGGGAACATGCCCCTGGCTGTTAGTGTTTACTTTAGGAGGGCAGAAAGGTGGATATGGAGGGACTAGACACTCTGGGGAGGCACGAGTCAACACTGCAGGTTATACTGAAATGGAAGCGGGATGAGGACTGAGCATAATAGAGAGCGATGGTCAGGCTCTTGTCTGTGGGGGGGTAGGTCATTCCACATGGAGAATTGCTTTCTCTCAGCAGTAGGGGTGATGGGATAGAGCTATGGCAAAATGCTCCATCTTATGTGAGTACAAGTGGCACAGTGACTCAGCAGAAATCCAGGAAAAAGGTCCAGACTGTTCCTGGTGCACTGGGTGGAGCCACCACTGTTACAAAGCTTCCTGTATAAGTTTGGGCCATTGGATAAAAGCTGAAGAGGGGTTCTTATTTGCATCAGTAAAACAAATGCTCCTATTCCTATAGTTACTGGACATGTGAGCCATGAAAATCACTAAATTTCAGTGTAATTATTGTTCAGAACGCACTGCAGTTTTTATATTATTTTATTATTATTTTAATTTAAGGTACTATGTGCTGTGTTGTGGATTAAATATAGTGTAACTACAGCAATCTGTTCCAAGCACTGCAATGGAACAGTCCTGATAAAATGTAATGGTGGTGTAAAAATGTCAGTCATTTACCAATAGCTTTGATCATCGGGAAAAGCCTGCGACAACACCAGTATGTCAATACCATATGTTGTGTGCATACATGCTAATATTTTCTGTGTGTCCATTTTATTACCCATATTTACCTGGTATACGGGATTAGCAAAAACTGTCTTTTCTGAATCTAATCATACTGTAGTCAAGGGAAGGGTGCATGGAAAAAGATTGGCGTACCTCATGTACCAGCGCAATGCACATTAACATATTAGTGTCCCTGCTTCAGTGGTGGCCTTAGGGTGGCCCCCTTCAGCAAGTAATGGTATATCTGTAAAGCTTACATATGTAATCATACATATACCATATAATCTGCTATATTGCAACTGAGAATATCATGTAAAATTAAATATGATAAAATAAAAAAATTGCTTCTCTTTATTTCCAGGCAAAAAGAACTCCATCCTGATGCACAAAGTTCAACATGACCTAAACTCTGGAGTTTTCAATAATCGTGAGAATGAGCTAATTCAGGAGATTGTGAAGTATGACCGGGAAATGGTGAAATTAGTGGACCTGCAAAGACCCAGAGCCATGTCGGCCACTCAATCTACCCATGGCACCATGTTTCCTTCCTCCAATCAACCTCCAACAGGCTCGGCCATTGCCACCCTGCAGCAGGCTGTAGCCATGAGTTTCTGTCCACAGATGGCCAACCCACTGGCAGCCCATGGAGCTCTCCAGTCTCCCCGCATGGTGCGCCGTTTCCAGGTAGTCCAAAGCCTCTCCAGCCCTGGGACCCAGCAAACCCCTCCAGGCTCACAGTTCTCCATCACGGCTCTGCCCTCTGCGTTCTGCAGCACACCTGTCCAAAGTCCATTGGCTACCGGAGGTCGAACATTTCAGTACAGTTCCAGTCCTATGGGTGCCCCAACAGGCTCCCAGCTCTCTTTGGCACAGCAGCATATCTCCAGCCCCACACATCGTGCAACTGTTCCTAGGAGTGCGATGACCCAGGATGCTAGGGCCCTCTCTGCCTCCCAACCATCTTTGCCCCATGATGCCATGCCGCCGGCTGCCCCAAGTCCACCCCAGTCCACGAGAGTTTCCTCCAGCTCTATTGGACCACCTCACAACCTCCCGGGACCTACAGGCTTTAGAGCTGCCATTCCTCCCAGGATGACACTTCAGCACCAAATGTCTGTGGGAGCTTTCCCACCTGCCTCATTACCACAAATGAGGCCAAGCCAGGACTCGGGAGTGCCCAAGAAAGATTCTGTAGTCAGCCTTCCAGACACGGACCATCACGTTAGATCTAGATTATCTTCCAATTTGTGACCTAGATGGAGCTGGGTGTATAGGTGTCTTTTCCTTCTGCAAGGACATTTCTCAACTCCTTGTCATGCCCTGGACCTTACTTTAAGAATGTACATGGTTCAAACTGTGACAAGGGGTGGGATAGGGAGGTGACTAGAACTGCCAGACTCGACAGCATACTATTAACCATACAAAGTCTGTAAAGCTGAAGATTTAAATATCACTGAGATGTTTCTGTTGTACCCACCAACATAAATATCAATGTAGCTTCTTCCCACACAGTTTGCCTCTTCATAATTGCTTACTTTTATTGTGGTTGTATTCAAACATTGCGAGAATCAGTTCCCTGTTGTGCACGGTAGTTAATAATACAGTGTAGAGTGGAATGCAACATGGGAAATGGTGACGTGTCTGATTACTACGTAACTCTTTACAAAAGTGTTTTCGCACGTCTCCTCCTCCCAACTTTGAGTGGGTAGTTAATAGTGTTTTTACTTACGACTGAGCAATATTAAAACTGCTACAGAAAATGCAAGAACGGTTTCTTTGACCAAGGGCATAATTAGTACAGAAATGGATTCAATTTCTTCCCCTCTTGACTGAAGTTAGCCAGAAAAGAAAAGAGGGAAACATTGTCATTGCCTTGATTTTCACGTAGAAGCCATATTTTTGTGCAAGCCTGTGCGTGTCTGTGAGTGTGTTTTAAATATTAAAACAGTTATTTGTTCATATTTATAGCCCATGGAAAATTTCTACATTAAATTATCATTATTATTAACTATGAAAAGAAAGAAAAAAAAATGATGGGTGTTATTTCCAGAGGAAACAAGAAACGTAGGTAGAAGGTTTTCACTGCAAAATTGAAACCAACAATGCTGTATATACATTTTTTCCCATATTGACGGCTTTTGCAGTTCTGGCTCCAGATGAGTGTGCGGATGTAACAGCACATGTGGATATCAGAATGAATTAATACGCTATCCAGAAAATATGAGACTGGGTTAATGTATAAAGGATGTAGCAGCATACCACATGTGCAGTCACTCTGTATTAACTTTAAAGAAGTGTCATATGGGCTACTATTTGCAAAATGCTCCTTAGTATTGCAAGGGGAGAGGCAAGGTTATGTGAACCGAATGGGAGATATCTGCTGCTAATGATTTAGTAATTATATCCAGTGAAACATGTAAGCACGTATTATGCAACAATGAGTCTTTCTATGCTCATGCGATACCTTCCATCTTTTTGGCTTCATGGAATAACCAACTCTCTGTACTCCTTGTTAAGTTGACTTCCACTCTGTCACTGTTCGAATGTGTTTCTTTTCATCACTGCACTGTTTAAAGATGGCTGGCTGTAATCGCCCTTGTAGATCTCCCCTTCCTCTTGCTTTAGTACTGTCGCTGGTGAAGGCCTGTTACATGTAATACTCACAATGTGTCGTGTAGAGGCTTCCTGTGTGAGGGTAATATAAGCCAGCATTGTCTTGTTCATGACCTTTGGGAGCAGCTAATGTCTGGATACATGGATAAAAATGGTTTCAAATAAATTTTTACAGCTTAATTTTCGAAAATATATTTTAGCCCTGTAAGACAGGACTGTTAAAACATCCCCATTTTACCCTTGTGTATGATGTTTAACTGTTAAATCTGCTGGCTGGTTTGTTACCACCTAAAAATATAGGTAATACATGTTATTAGGTCATATAACTTATGACCCAATAACACTGCAAAACATTTTTTTCCTCCAGATATTCGACAATCTCCCTAGTCTTGTATCCTGTTTGCCAAATTGAAGCAAATCTTCAAAGCAATAAAAAAATCTTCCATGTTTTGTCCAATAGAAGCAATGCTACTCAACTACTCAATGGTCAACTGAATTGCTGTTCACTGTTGTAAAGAAAACAGGCCACAGGTTTTGCTATGCATTCAGACTGAGGATGACTTCTGTTCTGTGGTTCAAGTTCATCTTTCAATAAAGCGAGGAAGAGTTTGGTTGGACCTTAATGTTTCTTTCATTTGTTTCACTTGGCAACAATAAATACAATAACTAAATACAAGCATGCTCAAGAGGAATGCTGAGCATTTACATCTCATAGCGATTTTATTTTTAGTCTTGACTCAATCGAATAGTTTAACATCACTTTTTCTAATTCCACCTATATACCCCTGTTCGACATTTATCCTAACCTAGGAAGAATTGCAACCATATTTTGTCTGGGTACAAAGGTAGGGTACTTTGGGTCACCTGGCACTAAAATTAATAACAAAATGTCAGCGCACAGAATTGTGACCGCAACAATTAGCAAGACTTCAGCTTTTATAATTCTGGCATGTCTGAGTGAAGGTCAGGATCATATTCCAATCCTTATTGCAGTAAATTATTCAGTTTCAAAAACAACCTCTGAATTCTTAATCCCAGAACATTATAGCAGAGAATATGACTAGCATTACAAAGCTACAGTATGTTGCTGCTTACAACCCATGAGTGCTCACACTGAATAGATTTTTTAAAACCTTCTCGTCTTCTGTTTTGGTGAACTTGTGACCTGTTGAATCTAGTCAGGGACAGCAAATACAGACATCGAGGAGTGATTGAGATTCGAAACAAGTTGTAATCATTCTGGTGCAGTGGGTGGAGAGCAGTGCAGTTATAAAGGATCATTTTAATAAGACCCTCTCACAAGTCATTTGTGTAAGGCAGGAACTAAAGTGCATACATACATAAACAGGTTTGTGCAGTGTGCTGGCCTTCCGTATTAGTTAAGATGTAGTCATTGGAAACATTTAAAGGCAGCAATTATAAAAATAAAAAAAATCTCCCCATTCTGAAGGGCGTTGGTGGCTCGGTGGCTCAGTGGTAGGTTTCTTGGCCACCATGCGGAAGTCCCGGGTTCAATTCACAAATGCCCAAAGCCCAGCCACTGGATGCATTGCTGGTTCCAAGCCCGGATAAAATTGGAGGATTCCGTGAGGAAGGGCAGCTGGCATAAATCCTGTGCCAAGTTATGAGTGGGTTGGATGGTCTGCTGTGGTGACCCTTTAATGGGAGCAGCTGAAAGACCACTACCTTCCTATTCTACGAAAAATGGGTTCTGTACAAGCAATTAATAAAAAGGGTAGATTTTTTATGCATTTTTAGTCTGTCTTTTCGAAAACAAAAATGCAGAAGCTTCTTTTGCTAAATGATGTGACTGATAGTTCCCAGCAAACATTTGGACATTTTCGACACCTTAAAGTTTCGATTGGAAGATTGAAGATCCGATTCACAACAGCTGGCATCAAACGTCCAAAAAGTCAAAGTACCAGCTATACATTAAACCACAACTGTATACATGTACTAAGATGTATCTAGTTTTAGGAAATGTTCGGTCACATATTTTTACCAATTAATGCCGTCCTACCGTGCTTGTTTTTGGCCAGGGACATGACGTTGCCATTGGACCAATGTTTGCTGGGTTACTGTACAGTACAACTCTGTACACGTGAGCACTCCTGTTTCTACAGGTTTGGAGACATTTGTGTTCATTTCTTGCTTTCGTATTCTAAATATAATTATCATTAAAATCATTCATAATGTTATATCTAGCACTTCATTATAGACCTATTCTTAAAATCTTTTCTTATTCTCCTTTATTTTTTGGCCAAAATATTCTGATGGTATGCCTAATAAGTACAGTTATACAACAGTTTGTTCTGACAGAGTAATCTGATTGGATAAGAACAATTCCACAAGTGGTATAATCGATGGTAAAATAAATGGGAACAGGATTGGGACATTTAATGATATGCATCACATCACAGTTGTTCCAACAACTGTCAATTATGCTAATTTGAAAGAGGAGAGATCAGCTATGTCCCAAAACCCACATTTAAAACACAGTTATGAAAGCACTTTCAGTTGACGATATGTCATATTTAAAAAAAAAACACTAGTAATTACTTATAAGTCATTCTGAATTGCATCTGAACTGACCGTGTTGTTTTATTTTAAAGCAACAGAGCTAACTAGAATCTAACACAAGACTGAATAACAAATCCCTCTCTAACCCCTGAACAAGAGCTACTTAGTATGTGGAACAAGAGCTTGTACACCCCATATAGCACACTCCTTTTCCATTTAATGCTATTTGGAATTTAACCCAAAAACATGGAAGTTAGTTGACATTTAAAAGTAGAATAAATAGAAATATAAAGTAAATCATATAATTTTCTCAGGACTGTCCAACACTTTCATGGCTTATTCTCCTCACCTTTTGGCTATATAGTACTGGTAGGAATTTAAAACTACTTTCACCCCTGTTAATTATACTAATTATTGGTCGCCAGCTCGACACAAGTTCATTCAGTCACAGAAGGAAAGTACTGGCAAAGCAAAAATGACTGGTGAAATAGACAAACAAATCATAATCTGTTAATGATAATGTTATGGAACTGTTGTACAAAAGTAATATCACACACAGAGTCTTACTGTTGTACTGGATATTAGCAGATATCTTTGGCACACAGGCTGCACCCTCTTGCCTAAAACCGCATGAAAACCATGCCGACATTCAGCACAGCAGCACGCCTCACATGTGATATTGCTTAATCACTCTCACGTTGACTTGTCTAATGTTAGCCTGAACACAATTGATTCATCTTGTTTGACATAAACCGACTCTTAACTTACCTCGGATAGCAAAGATGCATATTTCAGGCAAAAAAAAAAAAAAGCTGAGATGAGGGATTACTAAAGTGAGGTAGGGAAGAGAGTGGGGCTTGTAGGTTTGTCAGGTAATAGGTCCTACATAAAATGCATAAAGGTTATGCATAGGTTTTGAAACCTAGAAATAAAAAAATGAAAGAGCAGTGCTGCAATATGATTAAAGTTTACAAAAACATATCATAAAAATAGGATTTTTTTTTATTAGACACTGGTCAATATGTGTACATAACAGCTTTTTAAACTATTTTACAACACTCCAAAATGAACAGATTTATAAAATTCCTTTAACTGCCTGTTAAATCCGGAACTGTGTTCACAGTATTTGAAAGCAGACATCCATCCTCCATTCTTGCTCTTCATGACTCTGAGTCGAGCAGCTTGATGGGAAATGAAACAGTGTAGAAATGGCACAGTGGTCTGTTAACTGTATATCGATGACAGCTTGGGCTGTGTATTTAATCAGCGTAGGGGAGGAAAGTGATCGGCCCTGCTGAGACCAGAAACGCGCCTTACACTCCACGTTTAGCAGAACAGAGCATGGCTGTGTTGTCTTTCTAAACAGAAGACACACACACTGACCACCTGCACTCTCGCACATGGACACCAAAAAAAAATCTCTGGCATTCCAACACTCCCACTCCAAACTGTCACAGCGTGTGTAGATGTTGTGAGAGTAGCAGCAGTTTGCAGCAGCCGATTCAGTCTGGTAGTCGCGTGCACAGCACGGAGACACTAAGATAAGCCAGCATTTCCTCCCTGGTTCAACCTGTGAGGGTTCTGCATCGACATCAGCTGAAGAAATAAGTGGATTCCTTCACTCTCTGAAGATCAAAATCACCTGGAAGAAAAATACACAAATATTCTAAGGGACTGATAAAGCATACACAGGACGTGTTCAAATAAATATACAGTACGTCACAAAAGTGAGTACACCCCTCACATCTCTGCAAATATTTAGTTATATCTTTTCATAGAACAACACTGCATAAATGACTCTTTGACACAATGAAAAGTAGTCAGTGTAAAGTTTGTATAGCAGTGTAAATTTATTGTCCCCTCAAAATAACTAAAAATACAGCCAATAATATCTGAACCCCTGGCAACAAAAGTGAGTACACCCCTAAGTGAAAATGTACAAATTGAGCACAATTAGTCATTTTCCTTCCCCTTTGTCATGTGACTCATTAATGTTACACTGTTTCAGGTGTCACCAGATAGCAGTTGAGTTAAATTTGGTATAAAAGCTCTTCCACTCTCTCAACCTGGCCACTGAAAGTTCAACATGGCTCCTCATGGCCTTAAAAACGAATTGTTGCTTTACATAAAGATGGCCTAGGCTATAAGAAGATAGCCAACACTCTGCAACTGTGCTGCAGCACAGTGGCCAAGACCATCCAGCGCTTTAAGAGGACAGGTTCTTCTCAGAAGAGGCCTCGCCATGGTCGGCCAAAGAGACTGAGTGCACATTCTCAGCGTCAGATCCAAAGATTGGCTTTGGAAAACAGACGGATGAGTGTCGTCCAGCATTGCTGCAGAGATTGAAGGAATGGGAGGTCAGCCTGTCAGTGCTCAGACCGTCCACCGCACACTGCATCAAATTGCTCTGCATGGTTGTTGTCCTGGAAGGAAGCATCTTCTAAAGATGATGCACAAGAAAGCTCTGATGAGACCAAGACAAACCTATTTGGTTCAGATGGTGTCAAGCGTGCGTGGCAGCAACCAGGTGAGGAGTAGAAAGACAAGTGTGTCTTGCCTACTGTCGAACACACAGTTTTGTGTCAAACACACTGTTACTGTGGTGGCTGCATGAGTGCTGCTGGCATTGGGGAGCTACAGTTCATTGAGGGAAACATGAATTCTAACATGTACTGTGACGCACTGAAGCAGAGCATGATCCCCTCCCTCCGGAAACTTGGCCGCAGAGCAGCGTTCCAGCATGATAATGACCCCAAACACACCTCCAAGATGACCACTGGCTTGCTAAAGAGGCTGAGGGTAAAGGTGATGGACTGGACAAGCATGTCTCCAGACCTAAACCCCATAGAACACCTCTGGGGCCTCCTGAAAAGGAAGGTGGAGGAGCACAAGGTGTCAAATGCCCAGCACCTCAAGCCGTGCTCGAAAATGATGGTGGCCACACAAAATATTGACATTTTACATTTTCACTTAGGGGTGTATTCACTTTTGTTGCCAGGGGTTCAGTTATTATTGGCTGTATTTTGAGTTATTTTGAGGGGACAATAAATTTACACGGCTATACAAACTTTACACTGACTACTTTTCATTGTGTCAAAGAGTCATTTATGCAGTGCTGTCCTATGAAAAGATATAACTAAATATGTGCAGAGATGTGAGGGGTGTACTCACTTTTGTGACATACTGTACACAGTGAGGCAAAAAAAAAAAGTCACCACTTCAGAAAAATCTTATTATTGGCCTGCATCAAGTACCGAAAACAGTTAATGAGATTTTAACTTACTGCAACTGGGTTATCAGGGTAAAAGGGGAAGAGCATGAAGTGTTGCACCCATCATGCATAGTGCCTCTGGAAGCAGTGTTATGATTGCTTCCAGAGGCTTGTACATCATGCATAGTGCCTACTGTACAAGCCTCCGGAACAGTGTTATGATGGTTGCTTCAATCAGTCAGGTGTTGGCTCAGCAACATTATGTGGTACAGTAACAAGGGGAAGTCAGTTGATGATCTGAATGTACTGAATGGCCAGATTATAACATTTATGGACTTTTTAAGTGCTTGATGGAACAGGCATATTCCAGGATTCAAACTGTGAAAGCATGGTTCTGGGAGCATGAAGAGTCATTTTCACACATGAATTCGCTACCACACTGTGCACCGTCATAAAAGCAAAGCCAGTCAATGAAATCTTGGGGTGGGCAACAAGGCAGTGTAAACACACACAGCAACATCTGACCCCCATTTACACTTCATTTCATGTATCTTGATTTAGTAAACTACATCTGGGTGGAAATCATCTATTTAATTCAATTAAATACACTGGTTTCCCTAAGGCACATTTGAAAACCTAAATTCCCCCTGACGAGTGACATACATGCCACTAAAAGATGTAAGATGATGATGATTACAGTCACTGATGTTTAAGTATGATGTGCAGATCAAAATGAAGCAACATGACAGAGAATAGGAAAAATAGGTGTTTGCATGTTCTCCCCGTGCTTGGTGGGTTTCCTCCGGGTACTCCGGTTTCCTCCCACAGTCCAAAGACATGTAGATTAGGTTAATTGGCATTCCAAAAATTGGTCGAATGCTAGTAGGTATTTTATGGAATTATTATTTAAACTATCAGATGAAACCAGAACTTTAGATTGTGCAGAATAACAGAACACAGAACACAGGAGAGTAAAAACTACCTATATAATATAGATACTATATTATATAAATACTAAATACTATACTATATTAAATACCAATCTATATAATCGCCTGCTACAATAATGCACTTTTCCCAGCATGTTACTAATGTTTGGATACCATCAAGAAAAAAGATTTCTCAGGAGCCATGATCAGCCTGCTTGCTTCACGACTGAAACAGAACTGAAACTGGCCTCCCAGGAACTCCTTTAACTCCTTAAACATGAGGAAATAGCTTTCAGGGAAGTCAGGATTGTACGGGGATTGGACAATAACTCCCAACCGAGTTCCTGCAATGTGCGAATGGTGTTTGTGAATGCTTGTGCGTACAGTTCCCACAGACAGACGATTTGTCACCAACTTTTGGAAGAGATGTATCGGACAATTATCAAGGAACAGGCGTTCCACTCACTAAGTGTTCATTAAAAAATTTGCACCATTCAAATATTTTACATCAGCTTTCATCAGCATGCTGTGGTTGAAGCATTCTGTAAATGTCAATCACTTTACATCGACATTCACAAGAAATTTTATCACCAGTCCAGGTTTCACTTAAATTTAACTTGGCCAAATAGTTACCAATATAGAAAATAGGTTGTTTGCAATTACATGCACCAAAGCTAACAATACACTTTTCCCAATTAGCCAAGCAAGTCATCTATTCAACATGATCTACTTCTCTGTTAAAATCAACATCCTCAGACAGATCTCATCATGGCATTGTGGTCTGACTGCATGAGGACTGTCAATCAAAGAGAACTCACCTGTTTCTGGAACCTTCCCCAGCAATTGTGACATCTTCCAGTATTCCAGAAATTTCTTGCTCTTGGTGTTGCCCCTGGAAGTAATCACAGAGAATTACCCAGTTATTCAGGTGAAGAGAAAAAAAATGTCAACAAACTGAAACTGATACCTGGAACAGGATAATGAAACATAGAAACTGATGGCTCAATCATCTTATTATTCAATTTGCAGTATGATACGGATGCTAAAGTCCAGTATCAGCAATAGTGTAATATATTACAACAGCAAACTGAAATTAACCCAATAGAAAGTGTTTAGAAACTTTAAGATTGAACTGACATCACATGTTTTTATGGTATTTATCCCCTAAATATTTATTGCACCTTTTAGGGAACAAATAACAGCATAGCACTTAAGTAAGAAAAAACAAAAACCAAACTCTACATCAAGCACACTCAGTCATATGAGAAACATACGAGTTCATATGTGTTCTGTATCTATACAGTATCACTGTGTGACTTTGTGCATGCATGTCTGTCTTTGTGCAGGTACTGTACATGTGTCTCTACCTATGTTTATGTAAGTGTCTATGTCATTGTCTGTAGGCCTACATATGTCAAAGTGTTAATCTGTGTACATAGGAATTTTTCGTGTGTATGCATTTGTATGCACGTGTGTTTTATAACGTACGGTGGTCCTGAGCAATATTTTTGCAGCAGGAACGTGGAGAGGTCCTGAAGAATAGGCTGACTGTGCAAAGCCACAAACTGCTCTCGACACATCTAAGGAAAAAACAGCAAAACATTTCTTACTGGCTCCGCCCACATCTGGCACTATAACACACAAGCAGTTTTTGCAAAGTTTTATTTCAATCGATCTCCTTCATGTGATCATAAAGGAAATCAGCTAGATTTAGAAACAAAGGAGAAAAACCGCGACAGGGAGAAAGTGTTAATTCAGGCTGCACACACGCCAAGCATCTCTCTTCCGCTGAACCAATTTTATGCCTGCCTGGGGACATATAAATAACTCTGCGACGGAAGATTTCATCAAAGTGTGTCCATGTGTTCGACTAAACAAACAATACGTCTTCCTGTTACATCCAGGTCAACCACCTGATTAATGAGGAATGAACATAGGTTCTGCCTCGAATCACACAATGGAATTTAATGCATATTGAGAAGTAATACTTCATTTTTTAATAATGCTGTTGAGTTGTAAAAAGGGGTTGACTTCCTTTTTTTTTTCTTCTTTTTTTTTAATCACAGCAGTTCAACAAATGGTCATTGCGTTTTTACTCTTTACATATAAAATATAATCAACCTTCTGAACCTTTGCAGTATTACTCTTCATTTTAGGTCAAATTCCTTATTCAGATTTAACACGACTAAAATTCCAGGCTAGATAATAATGATTCAATCCAAGGTCCTGTGAAGAGACATTCCCAAATGATGTTTTATTGAATGAGCCATTTTAAATGGTTTAAACATCAATGTCTCAATTGGTGTACAGGGTGTAATACATCTACTCAAAACCAGCAGAAGCCTATTACAAGTGTGTTGAGCTGCTGCACAGCAGATGGTGCAGCCAGCAATTTAACAGATGCTCAGTAAGACTAAAGTGGCAGACTGAGGTGCAGGGTTTACATTAGGGTCAGGAGAAGCTCAGTATCCAAACAATTACAGGTTTCACAGGGAGTAACCGGGAATGAGAAGAAACCTTGTTTTGAACATACCTTGTTCATGATGTCTACTGTAAGAGCGTGGGTCCAGTAGCAGTCATGCACCGATACAAAGGTCAAACCAGCACTAAAAAAGCAGAACATCAGAAATATACAATGTGAATGATATACACATAGAATGCCGTCCAAAAGTCTTGAGCCAGTCCTCATTCGTTGCATGCAGATTAAATTAAACAAATGGGAACAAATGTTTTACTGTAGCAGGATGCAAAGTGCCTAAACATACAATTTAAAAATTGGTTGTTTATATATCCCCTCTCGTCTGTTCCAACCACTCAGCATTCAGCACCATGATCATGTGTCATAATCTGCATCTGTTTCTCACTAGTTTGTGCTTTAAGTAAAGATTTTTTATGCTTGACTAATTCATAGGTCAACAAACAAAACACATTCTTCTGAACCTGGCCAGGTAAAGGGATTGGACTGAAAATGAGAGCCAAAAACTTGCTTAAACAAAAGCCAAAAAAGTATTTCAGGAAGCATGGGACACTATTTTGCAAGACTACATTAAACAAAATACAAGAAAGTCTGTCTCTCTGGAGGCAAACTATGAAGAAATGATAGGTGGTCCAAAATTTTTTGCTCAGTACTGTATGTTTAAATGAATCAGATATACATGAACAACATTTCAAGAAGAGCTACAAAGTTTTAAAAAGAATACAAATCATCTGATCAGTATGATACCTGTAACAGTTGAGTGCAGTCAGCATCATATGTGTGGAGTCCAGAGAATGGATAAAGTTTGGGGGGAATGCATTCTTTTGCTTTACTGTGTCCGGCCTCCTAGAATGGGTTAAGTAGAACAACAGTGACACATTTAAGGGCCAGATACAACTGTTGCTCAACATGTTTAGACTGCTAGTTCCATGCTTCACCACAATCACTGGCTTAAAGATATGGAATACAAATGGATACAAGAGTTTACAGTAATATTACTCTTCAAATATTTGAGGTTGCTCATTATCACTGGATATCACTCATGCTCACTGGATGGCTTGCACTGTAAATAAATGGTCAATCATAGCAATGCATTGACCAATCTACATTTATTTAAATTATGCATCCATATTATATTAATTACAAGTTCCTGTACAATGTTTGTGCTGGATGAATCTCTAAAGCTCTTTAATTAAGCAAATGGTGCAATCTGTAGGTTCAAAAAAGCTATTATGTTAAACTCTATATTGTAAGCATACATAGTTTGAAAAATAAAAATAAAGTATAAAGTTTGGAACTGGGTGCTCGCTTGGATAAAATTATTTTACTTGTTTAAAGATAGGCTGAGGACAGCCTTTTATAGACCCTTGCATAACCACTGTAACAACCAATAATTGATATGGTCCTGCACAAGTATTAATCTCTGTGAAGCATGGTGGTGGTAGCATCGCATTGAACGTTACCCTTGGTCTCAAGTTGTAAAGACGTATAATGCCAATGGGGAAAAGTTGAAGGAAAAAAAAATTAGAATAATTATTTTTCGACTGCATATGCAGTCTCTGGTAGCAAAAACTCCATGACTCTACAGGTTCAGAATCAAAGGTTGAGACTTTAGGTTAGTTTCACACAACAAATCTTTAAATGCTCACATAACTATATAAATAACTGTTTATTTATGAGTAATAAGTAGTACTAGCATACTCCATTATCACTCCAGTGTCCTAAAATTGTGGTAGTGTAATATTTTGTAGCCACAAATATATCGTTGTATAGCAGGGCTACCCGAGGAATTAACTAAAATATAAAAAGATCACTTCCATTTATAGGCTGCCATTAATGTTGCAAATTTTACTCATGCCCACGAACACTGGTAAGATGTAAATAGCCATGGAATAAGGGCTTCTTTCTATGCTCACACTGTATTCCTCTGACAGAGTAGCGCAACCACTTTGGGTCCTCTGTCACCAGAGATCTGCTGCCTGCCAGCTTCCTAAACTCATCATTAATTCAGGTCGCAGCACTAATGAAGCTCTTTTCAGACGATAATCGTCACACTTAAGGGATCATTGAGTCTTTCAAACATCTAGACATGGTTTTGGTGCTGTCAGATCAGGTATGCAAGAAGTTTATTTTCCTGTTGAAGATACATCACTGTTACAATTAGCATCTAACATGCTGGGTGTTTGAAAATAGAAGGGGAAAAAGCTCATTAAGTACTTTCCGGGTAATTTAGTTTCATACTTAAATAATAAACGTAATACAAATGATGAAATAATGCGACCAATAAATTTTTTTATAAAGACCATTATATTAGGTACTAATGGGTACAAATGAAATATTAGTAAAAAATGCACTTAAATTCAACATACAGTATACAATATACATTACAATATACAGAATTTGTTTACTTTCAAAAAATTTTATATTTTAGGATTTGAATAACTGCCTACAGAGAAATTCTTTATGCCCAATGGCAGACAATACAACTGTAGAGCAAACCAAGTTAAACTATATTCACAAGGCAGTCCTGAAATGTCTGAGTTGCTCATTCATGTAGTACATGGTTGTGTAAAGACTGAGCTGCTAATCCAGGAGCTGCTAATCCAGGGCAGTGAACACACTGATAGTGGCACTGATAGTGGCAAGACAGTGCACTCTGTGAACAGTTAAATAGTGAAATGTAAGATGAACTGCTATTACTTTAACTTTAATTTTGTAATCTCCTCAAACACTGGCATGAAAGAGTGAAACTTCACCCAATGGCAAGACACATGGCCATTTCTAATTAACTTATGTTTATTTTTGACAAACTACTTTTTCATGGACACAGCAGCATAATTTTCCACATTGACATGTTGAACTGTTCTTATTGAATTCAAAAGCAAGAGACTGAGACACAAGCTGTTGCGTTAAAATGAGTCTATATTAAGCATTGATATTTTAGCGAGTAGCTTTGGTATTGATTCCTCTGTCATTTTATCCCATGCTTCATCTCATCTTGCATCCTTTCCTTCTACCCTTGTCTGTCCCAGATGCACAGAAAGGAAACAATGTAGGCAATGAGGCATCTAGGGAAATTATTAGTACCCTAGATTCATTATGCTGAATGGAAGGTCTTTATGTACACATCTCAGCTGAACTACTTGAGTTCCCAGTGAGGAGAAGGTTTGACTTTGTTTCTGAGTGCTCTATTTACACTTCCTGTCATGACAAAGCAGAGAGGACTGTCACCAAGATTGTAGTGGCTGTCAGTTGAGGTTGTTTCTGAGACGTGCCTCTCTGTCTCCACTCCAGCCCCTGATAATGTGATACCAGCCTGAGCTGTCTCAGCAAAAGCAGCTGTCTATTAGAGGAAGTGGTAGATGGCGATCAGTGAGTACAGAGCCCCTCTGAGACAACTTTTCGGGAAGTTTTTTAATCAAAGCAGGGGATCAGGTCGCAGAGCTTGGTATGTCACTTTGGCAATAACATGGTAATAAATAACAGCAGGGTTTGAATTGGATGCCAACTGTAGGACTGTCTTAAAACAGTTTTAAATTGGTTATAGACATTAGCACTATGGATGCATTACTACCAACACTAGTGTTGGTTTTTAATACAATGCCTATTTATTAATACTCGCAAGGAAGGAAAGAAAGAATTCCCCACCAACATCTGATAACATACAGCTGATTGAAATTTTCCCTTGATTACTTAACCAAAAGAGGTTATTAATTCCAGTAGCACTAGACATAATAATCAAACATGCACTTGTACCTGAAAAAAGCATGACTGCATTCCTAATAGGAACAACTGCTGAACCTCACAAGAAGAATGGTGTACATGATCATATCACACTCAATGAGTTAGCAAGGCATTGCCCATTCGAGGTGATGCAGCATTGGGTAAATGGTATGCATGATATTCAGCAGTGACATTTCAGGATAAAATGCCATCCTCCTTCTCTGAGGGGTCTTGTGCTTCCTTTATTTCCACTGCTGTGCTAACAAGCTGCAATTCTTCCTTAGTATTCACTAATTTCTTTCTCTTCACTTAATTTGTTCACATTCCAACACAATGTGTCATCACATTAGTATTTTATATAGTTTAACAACAACATCATGTGTATATTTACTATAGAGATTTATGGACTGGGGTGGGAGTGTGGGAAGTTTTAATCATTTTAATTGTCACAAATCGCTCTGTTACAATTGGGTTACTTGTTAATTTTATGTACCCACCACTGTGGCTGGTAGGTTGTGCAAATGCATGCTGATTTCCATACTGATTTTGGATTAGAGCAGCAGCAGCCTCTCCCAGGTCCTAGTGCCCTACCTCATAAACTGCATTTTGAGTTTGAAAACAGTATGGGACAATTTGATCAATTTCATTTAACAAGATAAAAATAATAAAAAAATGATTACTGCTTTATTTTAAGGTGGTTAAAGGTCATTTTAATTGGCGCTCAAGTAACCCTAAAATAGGCCTAACAATGCCCCTGGTCAACATTTAAGGTATTGTAATGAAATAAAAACTTTAATTGCAGGCTAGTAAAAAGAAAAAAATAGTATGCAATAAAAGCTGAAAAGGTGTAGGACGAATCTGTGGTACAGTACTTACTCATAAACGTCATGGCTTATCTGGAGACTCAGGAACTGAATGTTGCTCTTGAGCTGTAGAACAAAATAAGAAACAATTTAAGTCAATAAATTAATTTGCTCATATGCACAAAGTCATGTTTCTAAATGCACCCATTTATTCATTAGTCAGCTTCATTCTGGTTAGGGTTGAGGTAGATCTGGAGCCTGTCCCAGAATCATATCGCAAGAAATCTCCTCTGTCCAGGTATCCAAATACTGTGATTCTTAATGCAAATACCAAATTGAAAATCTGAAAGCGCTGACTGTTGCATGGTATTTTACACAAATTACACTGGAAAAAATGAACATGAACAGAAATCTGCTTGAGAGTACAGTATGTTTTTGACTCATGTCCCATGTGAGCTTTAGAATTTCATAACAAGTCATACATGTTAGAAAATCTCAATCTTATGCAGCACTCGGGTTAGAAAAAGCATCATCATCTTTTTACTTAACCTTGTCTTCTTTTAAGCAGTCAGTAACAGGCTTTGCCTTAATGGCTCGGACTGCACTTTAAGTGCTTCAATATTGATCTCAGAACTCCTCAAAGACATAGCAGTAGACTTCAGAAGCACATGTTTATAACATGTTTCACCAGTGATATGAAATATGTTAGTATCTGATGTGTGTAAAATGCAACCAGCAAAACCAGGATAATGTTCTCTAAACATATTCACTCTGAACAGCTTACATGGTAATCTTCATAATTAACATGTGATCTCCAGTTGGTATCCATAATATATTTTGCAACGAGAGTTGAAAACTACTTAAAAAAAAATTTTTTTTTACTTTAACATGCCGATATATATATTCTCTTTGGTTAATGTTTTATAGAATTCCAGAATACCGTTCGACTGCCTGCCCATAGTGGTAGTGAGATTTAGATCTTGCTCCATCTCTATTTAATTCAGCACTGCTTTAGTCCTTTAGCATATCCAGTTCCCTTACCTTCTCATTCACCATGTAAATTTTAACTCTTTTAAAGTTAACATTTTAAAAGACCTTGCAAATGTATGCTAGAAGGGTTTTAGCTTATAATTTAATTTCACTCAACAAGGGCCCAACAAAAACACAATTTAACCTAGCAGTATTGGAAAAACTGAAATTTTGCATGTGGCGTTCCATATTTTAGGAAAACACTACCTAAAGATGGCTTTCTCAAACTGGATACAAGTGTCGAGGGTTTTGAGTGTATGGGAGAGAAACTCCAAAGGTGGAGAAGTGGTAATCAATCACCGTGATGGATGACTCTTAACTATGTTAACTGGGGAACAATTTAATGCATGGAAGAGTGTTGAATAGCAAATGGAGAAGACTTGACTGCCGGACAGCTAGGACAGCTATATATATATATATATATATATATATATATATATATATATCAGATTTAAATGAAACATGAGCAGTCACAGTGGAGTAACAAGATCTTTCAGGATGTAATGCTCTGGGTTGGACAGCAGCTTCGGTTTCTGCTGCTTATCATCAGACAGATATAACCTGAGCACTGCAGCAGTTTTACTACCTGGCTCTGCAGATCTTGTTTTATTTACTAAAATATGGATTGAGAAGCCAGTTTCTATTGTTTAGACAAAAAAAAAAAAACTGTCTCATTATTTGGTATGATACATGAATTACAATCCTATTAAAATGGTATTCGTTCCTCTGGGTGTAACTGAAAATCTCTGGTCATAAGGCTAACATCAATTTGCAGTTTCCTTCTCAGAAATTTGTGTCATGCATATGCGTCACAGCAAGAGGATCAAATTAGAGGTCATAAATTGATTCCCACATAAATAAATTGATTCCCCATGAATTGATTCTACTTTTCTCATTGCATCGTTAACCTCATAAACTCTCAGGATCTGTCAAGACTTACTCTCACCAAGGTAACAACATGAATTTAGCTTTTAGTGTTATTGTAGCTGTTAAGTAATTCTCAAGAACCAAAGAATATGCTTCTGTGTAGTTAAAGGTCCTTCCACTCCTAGAGGTTCTCAACATGAGATGGAGAAAGGTAACAGCTTCTTTAGGATCATTACACATCTTCAAGTTCAAAACACCTTAAACAACTGTAAATCATTCAAGACTCTAATGGCAATCAGCTCATCCTGATATTTTTACTGGGTGCATTTTTGCCATATTTTTTTAAGAGATAACCTTTAGCAGAAGGCTATTGTAGATGTAGACAATGCATCACTGATGAAAATGCATAGAAATTAACAAATATAGCTTAAATACATTCTTAAATAAAAGCTTTCCCAAAAGGTTCTGTAACAGTCCTAACTTTCTTCATAAAGAGTTATCTAAAGGCTTTACAGAAAAGTCGAACAAACCAAAAGTTCATTTAGAGTAAAAAAATAAAAAAAATTTTTTTTTTTAAATATATATATATAAAACCTTTTTCCCCCCTGCAATTTTTTTCTGAAAAACACTGCATTACAATTGCACATTTATATAATTAGCACAGAATATAACACATTTTCTGCTTCAAGAAATGTCTATGACAGGACCTTTTTAAAAATGTGCTGTCTCAGGAAAAAACAGAAAAGCTGTAATTAGTGTCTTGGTGATGTGGATATCGAAGGCGCACTACTGTGAATGTGTCATGCTAAAGGTCACAATAATTTGTTGCAGAAAATCACAAAAGAGGCTTAAAATAGAAACATAAAACTGTAAATCCCAAGCTGCTGCCACACACACACACACACAATACATACAAGTAGATCAATCAACGTGGCATATGACTGCAGTAGCTCATCTAGGACATGAAGACAAAAAGCAAAGCTCTATGACCAATAGTAACAAACCTACAGTCAGGGAAAATCCATATATATGATAATACAGAGGCTGGACAATGAAACTGTAATGCCTAGTTTTAGACCACAATAATTCATTAGTATGGTGTAGGGCCTCCTTTTGCGGCCAATACAGCATCAATTTGTCTTGGGAATGACAGATACAAGTCCTGCACAGTGGCCAGAGGGATTTTGAGACATTCTTCTTGCAGAATAGTGGCCAGGTCACTAAGTGATGCTGGTGGAGGAAAACGTTTCCTGACTTGCTCCTCCAAAACACCACAAAGTGGCTCAATAATATTTAGATCTGGTGACCGTGCAGGCCATGGGAGTCGTTCAACTTCACTTTCATGACCATCAAACCCCTCTCTCACCAGACTTGCTGTGTGTATTGGGGCATTATCATCCTGATACACAGCACCGCCTTCAGGATGCAATGTTTGAACCATTGGGTGCACATGGTCCTCCAGAATGGTTCGGTAGTCCTTGGCAGTGACATGCCCATCTAGCACAAGTATTGGGCCTAGGGAATGCCATGATATTGCAGCCCAAACCATCACTGATCCACCCCCATGATTCACTCTGGGCATGCAACAGTTTGGGTGGTACGCTTCTTTGGTCCTTCTCCACACCGTAATTCTCCCGGATGTGGGAAAGACAGTGAAGGTGGTCTCATCAGAGAACAATACATGTTTCACATTGTCCACAGCCCAAGATTTTCACTGCTGGCACCATAGAAACCGACGTCTGGCATTGGCATGAGTGACCAAAGATTTGGCTATAGCAGCCCGGCCATGTACATTGACCCTGTGGAGCTTCCGACAAACAGTTTTGGTGGAAACAGAAGAGTTGAGGTGCACATTTAATTCTGCAGTTAGTTGGGCAGCTGTGGTTTTATGCTTTTTGGATACAATCCGGGTTAGCACCTAGACATCAGACAGCTTCCTCTTGCATCCACAGTTACTCCTGTTGGATGTGGTTCATCCTTCTTGGTGGTATCCCGACATTACCCTGGATACCGTGGCTCTTGATACGTCAAAGACTCGCTGTCTTGGTCACAGATGTGCCAGCGAGATGAACTCTGAAGCCTTTTTTGAACTCTGATGTGTCACCTATAATGTTGTGTGCATTGTAATATTTTAAGCAAAACTGTGCTATTACTCTGCTAATTAAACCTTCACACTCTGCTCTTACTGGTGGAATATGCAATCAATGAAGATTGGCCACCAGGCTGGTCAAATTTAGCCATGAAACCTCCAACACTAAATTAGCCCTGTACATCACACTGTAAATTGAGATGGCAGCTAATCATCACACAATGTAAGTTTCCTGGTTTTCCTGAGTAGTTTTTTTCCACTTGATTTGTCTGCATTTTACAGATACTTAATTCAATATCACATTTTAAAAAGATGAAAATAGTTATAATCAGTGGTCTTTGGCTAATGTGATTTATAAATTTGGAAGTGATTTTTTTTATTGGAATTTCTGTCTGCAGAAATCAAAATCTCAATACAAATTCAAACATTACAGTAAAATGTAATTCTCTTTGTATCACAGCTTGGTAGGAATTTGGTCAGCCATGATACTTTACCCCTGGAGGAGAGCGCATTAAATATTTTGGACCCTGACACCTTGATGGTGCTGGGGCTTGAATCCATGACTTGCAGTATCTCAGAGCTTTAACATATGAGCCATCAAAGTGACGCATTTCTTTATAATTCTACAATCAGCTCCCTACCTGATTGGTCATTTGACATATGAAGGCTCCAAGTGGTCATCTCTTAACGACTATTGGTGCCACATCCTCATGGGATTTTGCTTAATTAGTCTATACCCCAAAGGGAGACAAATACTGGCCTCTTCTGTGGACTATTCCCAGTTCTTTGGAAATCTCTCTGCTCTTAATCAAGTCAGCTGTTTAAAAATTGACTTAGATACAAAGCAATATTGGCACTAGCATGAGTGCTGACAAGACAGCACAAATCAGCCAGTTAATTTGGCTGTAAAAGTCAAAGAACAGCCTGGCTCTTAAGAACATTAGTAAGTTGTTCATCCTTACTTTGTGGCCTGAAGATGCAACATGGCCTTCTGGTGTAATCATTTACTTTTGCCAAGGATATGTTTGGGAGCACAAAAACAAAAGGGCAAAAATAATTTTGTAACACCTTCTTGAAAGTAGGCCAGCTTTACAGAGTAATTATCCAAAAATAAAATAAATCCACATAAAACCATGACAAAAAGTGACCTGCAAAATGATTACCGATGCATAATTACATTAGTTAGCTCTATTGATGTATAGCCACTGGGTGGAACATCCCCTGAGCAGTTTCCTCTCCCTTACCAGCAGGGACATGAAAACCCGGACGTGATTAAGCATTGTTGAATTCACCCCAGCTTAATTTGTTTACAAACAATAGTGACATTAAGTTTTTATCATCCCATCCTCCCCATCATCTAATTAATGCTGCATTTCCTATGGAAAGAACAGTCAAGGATAAATGGGATAAGAGAGGAGAAATGAAACTGAGGTGACCTTGTTTCTAGTGTACCGTGTTGTTGCTGTTTGGTGATCCATTTAAATAATTACATTTAAATTCTGCCTACTGTTTACATTGCCATCATTTTGTACATTACTATAATAATGCACATTTTGCAGTTCAGATCAGGGGTTGATGTTTTGCAAATTTTTTGGGGGGAGAAATTAGAGCTGTATCCTGGTGTGTAAAAAGTGTAACATCCATCCATGTGGCAGGGAGTTCAGAGGCCACCACTGTGCATCTGCTACTACAAAGCGCTGTAGACATAACATCATTTAACACAAACACTGTTACTGCTAATGTTTCTTTAATTTTGCATCTCATTTGTTGTGAGATGCTTTAACTCTCTGGGATTGTGGGGGCACACTGATGGAGGCAGAGAGCGAGGCAAACATGGAATTGGGATCCAGTGGTGATTAATGAGAGTCCCAGAGTCGCTACATTAATCTAGTTAGTGTGACACTCCGCAGAACCCCAATGAGCCCAGGAAAGGACCCTCCACCACCATGGAAATAAAAACAAGGTGACAGGTAGAGCAAAGCTGACACCAGAAATTAAGGAGAAATGTTTTACAATGTCAGCCTTCACCTTTAACCCCACAGACCACCTACAGAGAATAAACAGGGATAAGAATGATGGTGCTCTGTATGGTTAACTGGATGGCATGTAATCCAATATATGGCAACCGTTACTGGGCAGCATATATTGACAGTGGGTTACAATCCGTCATAACACAGAGTTGACTCTGACTCAATAATCTTCCCTGAAAGGAAGCAGCAGCTCGGATTGAAGATGTTTTGCAGTTAAAAGCTAACCAGGTTTTCAAGTTATAATCTCAAAGAGACATTTTCAGACACAAATGTGACTGAGGGCCTGCTATTTAAATACACAATTCAAAATGTCACAGTACCAAAAAACTGCCTCACACTAGCATTTTAAGTAAAACCTAATGTCTGGTGGCTGCTTTGTGGTTCAGTGCTGGGTTTAACTGGCTTAGTGAATAATTAAAGCCAATTAAATGGTGAATAATTTGTGAAGGCGTCTGCTCACCGGTTAATCATGGTCTTCATCAGAAATTCCATAAAAGTCCAATAAAAAGTAATGACCTGAAATCACAGAGCCAAGTTATGATGTTTGGCCAGGGGCAGAATATTGGACGAAACGAGGCCTGCAATTGCCTTCGCCATCATTCCCAGACTATTTGATAAAAGTCAGTATGCAGGAAAAGGCACAGGTGTTCCTCACATAAACAGATACTGTAGGTTGCTAGACAAGGATGACATCCAGACATATTGCCTGTTTTTACACAAGAGGCAACTCTCACCTCTTTTCACACTGCCAAAGAGCTTAACAGAGGCCATTAGGGAGCAGTTCCACATCACATTCACTCCTAGCCTAGGAAAAGCTGAAAGGTAGGAAGCTGTGAAAATGCTTGTGGCACAGCAATAAATGAAATTCGGGGAGCAGGTGTAAGAAATGACGAGAAGAATCATATTGCACACTCGCACAATATGACGAGATGCGCTAGAATGATCTCTACACATGTCAGTGCTTTTAAATTATCGGAGCGTCTCTGCTGACCTTATCTGCAGTTCACCTCGGATGAGTCACATAAAAGTCCAATCCACACTTATGCAATAGAGAAAGATCACACAGCTTATATCAAACAGTTTAAACGCCCATAAAATTACTTAATGAAGCATACAGCGGAGGACAATCTGCCAGGTTAGCTAAGCATACAATACTTTAAATATGTTAGACAACACAGATGGAAAGGGAACAAACAGCATTTTTATGTGACATAATGCATACCAGTGCCATACTATGCAAAACCAGACTAGAAATATAAAGCACGCCTGAGATCCTGTGGAACTTAACCAAAAAAAAACAGAAGCCATTTCCCCACTTTCCATTAGATATTAAGCAAACAAAACAAAGAAATTGTTAACTCCTATGGAGGTGAAACAATCCATCCCCAGTATCTCCATCCTCCCCAGCCCAGAACAACTAATTAAACGGGTGAAATCAGGTATGGCTTCTGTTTGGAATGAAAACCTGCAAACAGACACATGCACACACCCTTTTAGGTATGTCTTACACTATGTGTGTATCCATCTATAGTACCTGTTTCTCCTGTATCTACCAATAGTCTCTATCGTTCTGTATGTACTGTTTGTATCTACAGTATAAACCTATCCATTGATTCCATCTATCTATCTATCTATCTATCTATCTATCTGTCTATCTATTATGACTGGTTTATTATGTAATCACAGTTTAACCAGAATCCAAAGCCTATCCCCAAAACACTTAAGGCATAGCGGGAATTTACCTCAGATGCTTTTCCATCGTACAGCAGCATGCTAACCACAAAATCCCTCTCACACAAACACAATAAGAAACAGAGTAGCTTCAACTTTAGAAGAAGAATTTAGGCATCAGCCCTGCTTCTGCATTATTAACAAATTTTAAAAAACACATCCGCACTTTTTATCCACACCAAAATACAAAGAAAAATAACCCAGCAGCAAACCAACTCTAAACATTATTTTCCATTATGACTTCCAGTGACAGTAAAATGCTTGCGCTTTTTTACTCACTCCATTGAAACGAGGCAGAGAAACAGAATCAATTAGCCAAAGGGTTAGATTTAATTTAACAAATTTTCAAAACCCCAAACCAACCCAGATCCAGCTTTGCTGGCCTTCCTTCCTTCCAGCACTGGCTGTTACAGCAACCTGCACACTAGTGAGGCTCAAACAGTGAGGTAACAAGATGCTCTTTGCATGAGAGCAGTGTTGGTGTATTGGATCTGCCCCACGCTCCACAAACCACTGCTGTGCTGCTGTTACCAGTCTGCTAGCATTGCTAACACTCTTTGGCAGGAGTGCAGGGGAGGTCTTGGGCAAAACTGACAAATCCACAGTTTCTTCTTTATTTCCAGCTGTGAAAAGGCTTTTAAGAGGCATTAGTTAAGCTGGGTGGGTTACAGAAAGCTGTGTAGACCTTTTGCCTGTTGTCATGAGGAACAAAATATAGCCATCGACGGCATCAGTTTGACTTGCATGACCTGAAGTATTTTTTTTAGAGGCTCTCATTTACATCAAGAACATTAACGTCCTATAATTCCTTAAAGAAGTTTAAAATCTCTTTAGGTCTCCAATTATTATGAGGATTTTACAGAGTTTATAAAGCAGATTTTCTATATGGGATGTTTAATCATAGTCTTGAAATACGGCCTAAGAACAAAGAAGGGAGCAACCTTAGAAAGTAGTGTTCAACATACAGTACATATTGGTAACATGGTCAGGTGTACATGGTCATATAGTATCTATATACTGCAGTGCTACTGCACTTCAAATGCATCTCCATAAAAATAAAAAATAAAATAAAAACTAGCATCTTCAAACAGCCAAGTTATTTATAATTATTTCTTAAATAATATTTTGTGTTTTTTTTTTATATTTTTTTTTTTACAATTCTCTTGTATTCTGCAATGTCCACGATTCTTATGTTTCAGCTTGCTTGATTGGTTAGTAAATAAGTTTTCTGAATTACCTAATTATAAGAAGTAACTAATGTTAGATTAGACACTCCATCTTTTATCCAGAACTGCAAATATCTATGGAGTGTAACACCTTTGGAGGAACAGACATATCGCTTAAATTTATTAGTCTCTGGGGAAACAGGGGGGGGATATGGGGTTGGTGTCAAACCCTTTGACCTTTAGCCTTAAAAAGTACATAAGGTTACATTTAAACAAAAAGGGACAAATCGATAATCAATGGGACTGTGGTGAGGAACATGTTTTTCACTTACCACGTGGTTCCTGGTCCGGTGGTAGGGCTGGACAATGGGCAGTCCCAACGGAGTCACCCATTCCACTGTGCTGCCAGACTTAGCGATTAGCCTTGCACTCTCAGTTAGCCAGTCCTGTTAATAGACATATGAAAAGATGTCACCTTAGACACAGTCAGAATCCCAGACACAGTCAGGCATACTCAAAAGATGCAGGTTTGAGTAAATGACATTAGCTAAATCCAAAGTTTTTTCTTTATTACATGATCACCATCATCATTTTCACAGCGTTTTAATCATGCTGCTTGTCTAGTTATTGTTCTTCTAAAATTATTTCAGCAATACATCATCCAAGCATACATTTTAAAGTGATAATGAGAATGTTTTGTGACTGCAGTAGTTCATAAGGTGTTCTGGTTGATGAAAATAACTGATTCCCTGTGAATATTTGTTCAGAACAATAGGTGTCCCAAGTTTTGAAAATAATATTGAATGAATAAACATTCCAGTAGTGCGTGTGAAAAAATCTTCCCAGCACTGCAAATTATCCTTAATGCAGTCCCCAAATAGAACACAGCCAACCTCTATGGCCTTGGATTACCACCCCAAACTAAAGGTCTTCTCTTTGTACAACTGTGTTTCTAACTAGGGCCGAGGAATAGTGATAAAACAGGTGGCCAGCTGTTGCTGAGCCTCATTTAACAAACCTGCTGATTCAGAGCAGGAGTGCTGGTTTCCCAGCATGTCTGACAAGCTGCATGGCTCCCAAAAGGCTTTTCTCCAGAGTACTCGAAAGATATAAATTCCTCCTTTCTCCATGCAAAAAAAGCACTTCAGGCCCATCCATCAGACGCCTCCCCTCCTTCCTGCCCCAGTTATATTCCCTCCTTTCCCCAACTTAGCCAGGTGTGGGATATTAGCGGGAAGATGAACTACCTTCCCCATCCCTCACTACTGCTTCTTTTCCCCTTTACTTTTTTCAGGGCCTGACCCACTTAGAGAAGACAGAAGCGTCTGAACACGAGACGGAGTCTTTTTCCGAGCGTCTGGGACTGTCTGGGTTTCTCCCACAGGTTTTCCCAAAGAATCCATTCCCCTCGTCACTTAACCCTGAACAGCATGCAGGTGCACAACCTGAACAGCGCCGCTGCATTACCAGGCTAAACATATGAATAAATCTAACTTATTCTGAAGATATAAAAAAAATTATTGTAAATGTTCTAGATTATTTTGCAGCCAAAAGGTAGAGTTTAATTCTATTTTCAAACCACCATGAGACAACATGACAGCAGAACGGTTATAAAATATGCACAATGTACACTCAGAATTGCAGTAGGAAAGTGACAAGTAAGGGTGCTCCGATCAACTGGCTGCTGATTGAAATTGGCCGATAATCACTTGTTTTTACAGATCAGTTGTCTCTCAACTGGCCCCTCACATAAACCGATACCAAGTCTTTTTAAAAGACAGCGAATTTGCAATATGCAAAGTTTTTTTTTCCCCTAAAGCAAAACCAAGTGGGGGGACGTCTGCCAAACCTTTAACACAACAAACCTCAGTTGCCGGTTAAGAACACAACATGAATCATTTATGTATGAAAAGGTATCCGCAAAGACGGATCTTAAAAGACGGCTCTCACCACCTATAGCAGAACTCCTCAAAAAGCTTGAACCTTACTCTGCAGAGAGTAAAAAGACTATTACTCTCTTATTTTTTGTGATGATTATTTTAAAGAGCGGTTCCCAGTTCTGGCCGAGGCAGCTTTAAAATCGAACACTTTAAATGGAAGATCCCAATAACACACACACACCTGTGATCAGCAATAAGTATCGGTTGATTCTGATTCCTGTGATCAGCCCCAAAAACCCTGATGAAAGCACCCCTAACAACAACTGACATGGGAATTGATATTTTCTTGAATAATTTGGAAATTGTTTTATAGACCGGCACTTTTTGATCTGACCTCAAAAGTTACCTACAATTACTATCTAATAACTTCGTTTTTTATATTATCCTGTTATACACAACCTCTCAATTAATGTGTATACAGATGTTACAAATAAAAAAATATTGCTGTTTTGAGAATGAGTAGCTAATGGAGTTAGCTTGCTTTGTAAATTTGATACTCCACTGAACAGTCCAACACCACAAGAAATAGTCAGTGGCTTAGTGTCTGATACATGACAAGCTGCAAGTAACTGAATCCTTGTTACTGTGAAGTGTGTTGAGTAATCATGGTGTACCTGGATCTCTCTTGTCCCGGTGAACATTTCCTTCAAGCTACTGAAGACCTGTTGCACTAGGTAATGTGAGGCATCCCAAATATACTCCTGCAGAAAAAAATAATAATAAAAAAATCACACGAGTGTACAGACAAAACAATTGAGATAGGTGCACTTAGGTGCACACAGAGCTGGAATTTGGATTAGAGCTTCAGCTGAACTCTTCCTCCCCAGAGGACACATTAATACAGAGAGGAGCCACGGTTACTCAGCACCTGCTGGCAACCCACAAAGGTGCTGATCCAGTGAGTCTGGTTCCTTTCATACAAACACCTGCATGCGTAATCACACACTCTAATCACCACACACACACACACACACACACACACACACACACACACACACACACACACACACACACACACACACACACACACACACACCTTGACGCTCTCAAGGTGATAATTATATGCCATTTTGCTGCTGATCTTGAGTCACTTGCTTGTTTGCCCACAGAAGTAAACAATTGGGAAAATAAGGCTTAGGCAAACAAAAACGAATTAAACCATTTCTCTCACTTGCATCCAGCACATGCACAGCTTGCAATTTGTGAATTAACAAGACCACTGATTTAAAGGAAAACAAAGAAATACTGGCCGTTCAAGGCTCCCTAGTGCACACCAGTGAGGTTATATTACACACCACTACTGATGGATTGAGAAAAATTCTGACCTGCAACTGGCCTTTGTATTCTTTACTACAAAGATATCACATGTCACAAAGCAGGCGAGGTCGAATCGCTAACTCGGGCACACAGGACAACAATATGACATTAGTCTTTTATTTATAGTCCCCTGGTTGACAAGTAGGCTCAGCAGACTAGTGGGCTCTGGTGTGGTTCAAGTAGTTTCTGCTTTATTTGTGTTTTTTTTTTTAATTCTCAAAAAAATTATATATATATATATATATATATATATATATATATATATATATATATATATATACACACACATCACAATATTCAAAAGGAGTTTTTCTTTTGTTCCACACTTACACTGACCTTATTCTACATATTAACAGTGTTCACACAAAGCCAGTGAAAAGATAAATAGATACAAGACCACATCAGACAAGAAGCCAAAAGGTATGGGTACAAGGTTATCAGAGATGGAAAGTAAGTACAGTAAATTTGTTACTGTGCTTAAGTACATAATTCATGCATCTGTACTTTACTTGAGTAGTTTTATTTGACCTATACTCTACTACATCCTACAACAAATATCTGTACTTTTTACTTCACTACATTTGTGCATGGCATTATGTTACATAACCACAGTGCTGTGTACTATTTGAACCGGAATATCTCCAACTGCTGACTAGTATGCATGACCGCATAAATCAGACGTGGAGCTGGTTGCATACAGCAAAAAACAGCATGTTCACAGTTGGGAAGCACAGAGAATGAGCAGGAGGGAGAATGAGGAAGGGAGAGAGGGGGAGAAAGAGAGACTGTTTTTTTTTACTGTGAGAAATACTAAGCACATTTAAAGGTAAGTACATTTGTACTTTTACTAAAGTAATATTTTACATAGGATAGTATATACTGTACTTTTACAGTATTTGTGTACTTTGTTCACCACTCTGCACAGCTATGAAAGAAAAAAAGTGAGAGTAAACAAATATACAGTGCCTAGACTAACATGGCTCTTGGTTGTGGAAGGGTTTTAACAAGTTCTAAATCAAGTCTAGACTCACCTTTTAACTACCTGCTGCTCATACAGTTGATTAGTTTTCTGACAATCACACTCCAACACACCCATCCTACCTTGGGGAAGTCATCGATCTCCTTGAGGCGCTTTTCGATTTGCAGCCGTCCACCATAGCGCGTGACCCCATAGACCACCGTCATCACAGTTTGCTTCACCACCTTCCTGCTGATGAAACCTTCCAGCACCTGTGCAATCTTCATGCCCTTTGCAGCGTCTCGGGCCCGGAACTCCTCCACCTGGAACACACAGCAGGAGAACAGACTCGGGTATCTGCTTCATCTGATCTTCCTGATAGGCAATCAATTAGATGACAGAGAACACCATCTCCTGCCACCTTCATGCTCCACAGCCTGTGCTTTCATCCTTAGTAAAAATCAATGATGAACATCAAAAAGCTCAACACGATTATTTCATTAATTGTAAAGTTAGCCACTGAATACTTTTAAAGCAACCAAAAAGAATCTGAAAAGAATGCAGAAATTTTATAAATATGTCAAGAATACCTTTGAGAAACTTATTTAAAATAAAACATTTCTGGCTTCTGGTTTCCCAATTGGAACAAAGCTTCATTTTCCTTTCATTAAAAGCAAATTACAAGGTATGCATAGTTTTAACAGAAGAGGAGGGGTCAGGTTCTGTAAAAGAAAGGCAGTGTTTTCTTGCAGCTTCAGGAGAGATCTCTAGAATTACAACCAACCCTGTTTCAATAAGGTTGTGTTCTAAACCCTTACTCGAGACTTTCTTTGTGACGGCCAGGCATCATGTTTAAATCTGCTGCGTGGTGTGATGTTTCTGGCCAGGACTGGATAAAGCTTTACTTAAAGTTCACACTGGCACTCCCAGTGGAGATGAAATCAATAAGGAAGGCCATTAAAACTTTGCAGTCTTGTTGGAACATGAGCCCTTTGTTTAGTCCCTCACGCTTTTGCTGCTTTCTGAACCACAAACCTCAGCAACAGTTAAAACATTAAAAGCATGAGCTTACAGATGGTGCAAATGCACACACAAAGTCTCTTAGCACTGTGATTTTATGGTAGGAATACAGGAAGGAAGAGCCTAGCCTCCATCTGGTCCTGGAAGTTCGTAGGAAGCTTTTTGGTGGATTGTTCTCACTGACCTGCTGAGCCACACCACTGTAGACATCCTGCGGTTCTTCACAGGGCATTAGGTTTACTGATGTTGCACCAATCACATCACGACCCAGTGCAGCATAGTGCTGAAGGCCATTACAGGAGCCGTCCTGTGTAAAATATAAAAAGATAGGAAGGATGACACTCTATCATATAATGCTCATCAATGAAATGGGTTACAACAGCTGCATTAACATTTTAATCATCTTTTTTTTATTCCAACTGATCATTCTATTTTAATAAAAAAAACAAAGACTTGAAAGCAAATAAGCTGACTGACACTTATTGATAACTGCCTGATGTTTTACTGGAGAGTCTTGTAGAAAAATGTTATCACAAGCTCCTAGGGCTGTGCTGTCCCAGTCTCCATTGCACAGATCGCATTAATACACATTCAGAGAGAATTCAGTGCTGCATTCCACGCCACACGATGCACACCAAGTAGGATGCCTGAATTGTATTTAAATGCTGTTTAGTATGGTAATATACTATTGGGATGCGGTCTCAAGTATTTAAGACTAAGGATGGAAATAATCTTCCCTTTTGCCAGTGCTCTTGGCTTGCTTGCGCCAGTTTGCTTTGTTTATGCTATAACCTTTGATTGGTTGGTGTCTTATGCTAGTAAACAAAATAGGTCAGATTCTTCTTTACTGCCATACAATACAAAATTACGGAGTGGTGACATTTGCTGGCATATTACATACATGTACAAATTCCCAGCCAACCCCAAAGCAATATTTATAATACTTTGAGTTAATGCAAACACTTTTATTAATTTATTCCAACTGAACATTTCAATAGAAGTGGACTACATCTTCTGACAATGTTCTATTACTGCAAGAAGGAAATGCGACATATTATCTGTAATGATTTTTGAAAGTACAATTTTCCAAGCATTTTTGCTTAAATAAGCAACTGCGATATGCATAAAGAGCAAAGCACTATTAATTTTCAATAAGAATGAACAATTAATTCCAAAAGAACAAGTCCTTTCACTGTGCTGTACATCAGCTGGACACTCTATAATGAAAGTCAAGGGAGCAACAACAGCAAAATTTAATGGGGTGTCAAACCCAAATTAAAGTGAGGCAATCTGTGTTGGTATGGCAGAGATGAGGTCAAGAAAACAAAAGCCAGTTTTCAGTTTCTCCCTCTTCCTATTACATACAATCAATGAGAAATGGACAATATATTTTTTTTTTACCTGATGCACAGGGAAATGGGAGATGAACTGTGTGGGGTCATGTGATCTGGAGGCATTTGCTATTTCCATGCAGCATGCCAGAGTCTGCCAAGGCTCATCAGCATTCATCCACCACTTCCTCCCCTGAAAAAAAAAGGGCAAGCCAGTTCTGTCACTCATGGGACAAGACACACATGAGCATAATATTAACATCCCAAAAGAGGAAAAATGCATAATGCAAGTACTGGTTATGCTTTTCAGAACTTTTTCACTGTATCATATTTTCACCAGGTTTTTTGAAGTGTTGTTTTATTTTAGCTAAACAGACATCACAAGAAAAGTAGAAAGTATAAAAGGTAAGTTTACACTTTAACTGGTTAATGAAATACTCTATTAGACAGTTACAAAGATAATAACATTAGTCTCAAATAATATATTGTTTATAATATAAACCCCCCCCCAAGATAAAAATGACCAGCTCTGAGACCTATGTTATCTTCAAGAAATAGTAAAATATGGGACATTTAAGACAATGTAAAATGCAGGGTCCCTTTAAAAAATTGTTTAAGACAAAAACTGTTACCACTCACCGTTAACGGGTTGTCTGCAGAGTCCAGAATGTCATCCATGATGGTGTTTGCGTATTCCAGTCTCCCAGCTAACGAACTTCGCTTCTTCAGGCCTGTGAGGTTGACCAGGTGGATCTTTAACCAGTCCAGGCCTTTAGGACCCAAAGGCTTCCCCTCAGCAAACAGCAAGATGGCTCTGGTTACATCGCTTCCTAGATGGTTAAAGTAGGGTGGGCACGGATAAGTACGTCCTCGAAAATCCATATTGTGAGGAAACCAGAAGATCTCATCCCTCATGTGGTTGGCTATGGATAGCTTGTAGAGGGCATCCATTCGCAGACTGTGCATCTCTGCAACTTTCTTCTTGGCTCTTGTGGCCTCACGCTTCAGGTGGGCTTTCTCAGCAGGTGTGTATGCTGGGTCATTAGGGTTAAAGCGTGGGATTTCTGGTGCCTCGGAAATAGGTGGAGGCACATCCAGCTTCTCACTACCCTTATCGTTAAAGATAGAGATGATTATGTCCAACAAGGGTTTGTTGATTCTCCAGGCACAGTTGCCCAGCTGGCTAAGGGAGTCCAGCACAGCATGGAGCTCCTCATCCTGGCACCTCTCCAGCAGCAGCTGGTGCTGAATGGCACCTTCAACTGAGCGCATCAGCTTGGTGGGAGTCAGCAGGTAAGCCCCACTCTTGGCTGATATCCAGGGCACGGGTGGGCACAGCATGGGTATCACATATGAGTCAAAGGTCAGCTTGGTCTCCATGGCTTCTGAATTTATTTGAGTCAGGATTGGGTGTGGCTTGATAAAACCAATCTAGGGTATCAATGAGAAGAAAAAATACTTTTCACATAGTTGGTTCAATGCCAAAAATGAAATTAGATCCTAATACAGATGCTAAAGCAAGTTCGCTCCTACTGTGGTTTCTTTCTACAGTAAATGATCTAATCTGCATGCTTCACAGAACACCCTGCTCAAGAAGACTGACTGTATTATATAGTATGATGTGTAAGATTTTATGATGTTTAAACATTACTATTAAAAGACAGAATTGGTGGGAAAAGCAGTATTAGCAAGTGTGGTCACTAAATAAGACCACAAGGTGCTGTAAATTGCATCATTACCTACAAGCAAAGTGGAGTTCCTGGCAAAAGAAAGGATGCATGTCTTACTTGCACTACTGATATACTCTCAACTATGACAGATTTTCTGAGTCTTACAGCACATACTCAGTTTTAATGATGCTTACTTTACCTCGTCTGATCACTTAGGTTGGCCACCTTTATGCTCCCGATTAAATACACTATATGCTATTAACTGTTTGACGGTAGCTTTGTGGAAATCTTCATATTGTCACAGACCCAAGTTTGCTTTATCGTTAATGATTTGCTGTGTCATTAACCATAAACACACTACCAGACTCCTGACATTTTTTGTTGCGGCATTTGTGCAACTAGGCTTACATTGCGTAACATTGTACTGAGTATTGGTAATGGCATTTGAGTGAATGTACAAGTCATTAATTACAATGGCTTGCTTCATGGTGGAAAACGTGGCAAAATGGAGGATGATCTGTAATTTACTGAGCCAATCTGCTCCCTCTAGTTGAAAAGCACCATTACATGACGATCTGATGATATCGAAGTTCAGAGTTTTCAGAAATTGTGTGCATTTTGAATGCATTTTGAACCATCACATCTTGAATTTAATAAGGGATCTCAGTGTCCAATCATGAAAATATTAAGTGATGTTCAAGTGAAAGACAAACTTGCTTTTCAGGTTTCAGCAATGTGCTTTAAAACACTTTCTAGACCTCTTGTTATCATTAAAGGCACCGGTTTCTGATTTGTGGATAAAACAAGAAAAAATTTGAATACCTTTACAGCAAATACAAATCTACATAAGGGCTGTCAAAAATCAGTTGAAAGCACTCGACAAGGCAGCATGACATGCACTCCAACTAAATATAGAAGCATCACCATACAACTAGTCATTAGTTCTCATTTGAAAAACTGCATCAAAAGTAGAGAGGCCCTGATTTCTGATCCGATGACCTACATTATATTACTGCTACACAGGCTGAGTCAAGATCTCCTTCCTGCTGCTCAGACTAGCACAGGGAAAATTCCAACCACTCACTTTAGTATCTGCTTAATTTTGAGGACCTGAGACACATCCCATGACAGGAAACTCTGATCAGTCTATTTGAGTGGAATCTTGTTTAACTACCTCGGGCCTCAGGTCTGCATCTAAATATGTCCCACAACTGAATGGATCACAATGGATCCAAACCTGCATGATATCTGCTGCTAAAATATGCATCAAAATCATTGTGGAGAAAAACGAGACGAGGCAAAGTGGAGAAAAATGAACAGAGAAATGGAGGTTTTCTTTGCAGAATTAAGAAACTAGAAATATTGCACAGAGACAAGGAGGTAAAAACCAACTGGCACATGAAGTGTCTGTCCTGTTTTATCACAGATAGTCCAGGTTTTATTGAATACATGCACCATGCGTGCCCAGTGTGATGTTAAGATTCACCTTCCCTCTGCTATGACTTTCACACTAAGCAAAGAAAAAGGATGACAGCCACTGGGAGAGCTCCTGCCAACTGTCATGAAACCCACCTCCTATGGAAAAAGGGGAATACCTATGGAGAAGACTGCCACCAATTAAAAGAGAGAACTGTTCAAATAGTTTTTTATTTTTAGATTTTGGCCTGACTTTAGTCTTTTTCAGTGATTAGGCTGCTAAGATGCAGGTTGCTCTCCGAGTGGACACCCCACTCTGTGTGGAGGACATGGTTTAAATAACAATGTTGAAGCATACATTCTGAAATGATGAAGGTAACGTGTCTGTTGTGATCAGTTCAAGTCCCTGACCTTTTTTTTGTAAGTAATTTGGATTTTTTTCATTTGAAACAAGGTGAAATACTAAGCTATACATGCTCAACTCCATTTTTGGGAATTTTCAAGAAGACAGCTGATGAGCTCAGTGACTCAAAATACACAATGTTAAACTTGGTGAACGTCTAAAAGAATTTGTAAATAAATATGTAAATAAAGATAGATCATATTCAAGTCCAACAGCTGCAACTAATAGGTTGATGACATTACAGCAGGAATAGGCTTACTGTAATAATCAAATAATTAGCCCAATATGATACCATTCTTGATGAGTAGGTTATTGTAAATAAATTTTCTTTTACTTATATATTATAATAAATATTTAGATCCAAGTCATTTAATTAATAGTAGAGTAACTTCTCACACAAAAATAGCTAGGTTCCTTCTTCTACTCCTGGCTGACTGGGTAATTTAAAGGCAATGGGAATAGCTAGAACCATGAATATTGCAAATGAAGTTGTTCATGTGAATGGAATGGCCAGTTTTTTCCACCTCACGTGAAAGGAAGGAGATCAATGCACAACAGCAACAAGTGGAGCGGCTCACCAGTGAGAGAGCAACAGCATTAGCAGTGCAGCCGCTGTTTAGCCTGTGAGTTGACACCAATGCCAGTTCTGCCACAAAGCCATACAAAATGGATAGATATCTGAGGCACAAAGCCAAAAAGCCTGATGACACAGGCATTCTGCCATTCTGGGGGGGGAAATAATCTGTTTCCATAAATGGCAAAACGGGCTCGAAAATCCTGTGTCCTTTTGTCAAAAGCCTGTTCCTGACCTGTATATTTAGAATCATATATACATTTATATATTCAATCAATATATTTATATAACAATGCTTATTTCTTTGCTTGTTTTCATTTTTGTCTAGTTTTATTTCATACAGCAGAAAACGTACTGTATATAACATTATCCATTTCAAAGATGAGGATGCAAATGAAACTGAGCTTATTTTAGAAAAAAAATCTGAAAAATATTGTAGTGGATTTATGCTGCTAAATGACACTTTTTGAGGTTGACAGATATTAAACAAGTTAGAACACTTTCTTGCACCGTGTTAACTATAAAATGTTTTATAGATGAAGGTGTCTTTAAATAATATAAATGATTTTCAATGTTATGTTCTTTCTTAGGGCATTATTATGATCACCCTGCTTTTTTTCATCTGTCAGCAATTACTAATTAATCAATTGAGCATCATGCTGTGGCTGCTGTTTATATTATCTCTCTGCTCAGGTAAACTGCATTTTGGATCAGTTTGGAAAGGTGGACTGTGCACATTTGGACTGTGTGCTTGGATTTACCTTGGATCAAGTTGCTCTTTTTTGAAAATGAATTTATTTTCCATAAATAAATATCCAGGTTTAGATAGGCATCCCACGGGTCTGTTTCTTGTTGTGTCCAAGGTCTTAGACTGGTGAAATCTCTAACACACACTTATGTACAAGTGCAACCCTTAGGCTATAAACCACCAGACCAATTGAGAGCTAGGTAAAAAGGAATTTGCTTAAGAGTGATTGGTCTTGTTTGTCTGCCATTCTAGCAAGAAAAATGGGTCCATAAATCATATTGGCTAATTCACCTGTGAAGAAGATAAGCAATATGAACCCTTCAGCATAAAAAGGGAAAAGAAGAAAAAAATTATGTCTGGGAAGAAAAGATTTGAAATGTAAGCTTGGGGGCATCTCATTACAGACAAATATACAAACAGTTTTGATGCAATCTGCTGAAGTACAGCACTCTAATGGACATGTTGTGGAAAGGCCCAATGACTATATATTTGTTATGGACACTCTGCATGATCGGTGCATCGCTTCATGTGCTTCTCTCCTTACTCTGATATACCCGTCCCTCTTCAAAAAAGGGTCAGGTGGACTCATCAGGCCACACAGACCTTTCCTCATTGATCCAAAGTCCAATCATTATGCTTCCTAGCAAACTGAACCTGTTTCTTATTAGTCTCACTAACAAGTGGCTTTCTTCTAGTATTACAGCTGTTTAGCCCTAATCCTGTGAATTCTCTGTGCACTGGGCATATGGAAATGCTCTTACTTTCATTACTAAACATAGCTTTGATATCTACTGTTTATTCTTTATAATGCAACTTCACCACGCGTTTCATGATGTCAAATCAAGGTCTTTCATGATTTTTTTTCCGACTACATTTCTTCCACAAAGTTGACATGGTTTTAATAATATTCTTAATCCAATTCCATTAGTTTCAGCAATCTCCTTTCTCCATTGTTTTCTTTGTTTGATACAAGCTAATAATTTGTCCCTGCTGAAAAAATTACACAACTACGGACTACACCATCTGACATGTAGTTTTAAGAAACGAGAAGCAAATGACAAAAAATAAATAAAAACACATACTGTATCTCAGGAAACTGCCAGCTAAAAATAGATCAACAGCAGACATTGGCACACAAATGATCAAACACTGACATAGGAAATCTGTCAAATATACATACATACACACACACAGAAGAACCCGAGGCAGAACCCAAACAATTGTTAAAAGTGGCTTCTGATTATACTGAGTGCTCCCAGCTGGCAGCTACAGTATACCAGAGGAGCAGGAAAATGCACCGCTGACTCACTTTCAGGTGGCTCATGATCCAGACTGGCTTAAAGATGCGAATCTCTTGAGGGGAGTTCAGATCACTTCACCTTTCCCTTTCCCTCTCATTACCCTGTGCTGAATAATAAAGCTCACAGCACTTCATTAGACAGGGAGCCGATTGCATCACAAAATATAACAACTCTATTAAAGCATTTGGTTTGTCCAATTACATGTGGTCTCCTGAAATTGGAAAGGGCTGTGATGGAGCCTCTAAGGTGGATCCAAGTTGAAGTGTAACATCCTGTTTTTAATGCTTAGTCATTATTCCATTTAAATGTAACATGCTGGAGAGCCAAAAGATCATGTTGTGCATTGCGCTGTGTTTACCAACTTAAAAATTCTCTCTTATTCTTTCCATGGTGAGTTTGAGAACATTGCATGCTGAATCTTTAATTCTTTGTTTTTAACTAACTTTAAAGTACCAGTTTGACCAAATGAGAATTACATTTCCCTGGCAGAATGTCAATTCTTTTTGATAATAACAGTTGCAGAAGGCAAAAAATGGAATTCCATTCTTGTAGAGGTCTATTTTTCTTAAAGATTTTATTATTTCACTGAATGTCAATGTTTCATCCATGTATGAGGAAATGCACAGCAATTATTTAGAGTAGCCACCTTGTTTTTAAGAGTTGGAAGAAAACTAAAGATCCTGAAGCCACAGATCTGTAGAGAACAAGAAACTCCACACAGACCAAAAAAGCTTAACCTCATCGTTAATTCTGCCTGCTGAGCTTCTTTATTTATCTGATTACTTTGATTTCTTTATGCTATTTGTTACTGCTATTTATACCACATCTGGAGTATTTTTTTTATATATTTTTTTAAGCATTTGAGGTGTGTCTCACCTGTCGATTGCTGCGGAATGTGTACATGTGATAGAGCACAGGGATGAGCTTGTTGTCCTGGGCCGGGTTCAGGATGTTATTTGGGATTTTGAGCTCGCGCACCATCAGATCCACTAGGAAGCTGCCCAGCTGAATGACCAGCATGTGTGGCCAGGGTGTGTCATCACTCAGGAGGGAGGGACCAGTGGCTTGCTTCTCCTCTAGAGTGCTCCATCGTTCTCGTGGCAACACAGTGCTGGGCTGGGATTGCACAAAAGATGATATGAATACACACATTGTATAAAGACACTGAAGATAATATTGACACTTTAGATGAGTGTTAAGGCTTCAAGAGTTTGTTTTAGAATAGGGTTCTTACAGTGTCACGGTGCATGAATGGTGTCAACTAAACTTCATTTCCATTACAATTCATTTATTTTACCCCAAAAAAGGTTTCTTACTTGATTGATTATAATCCATTTTGTATCCACCCGTGATAAAGTGATAAAAGTATATAAATATTATATACACTGTGTATATCCACATGCATGTACACATACACTAAAACCTTGGATTGTGAGTAACTTGGTCTGCAAGTAAGTTGCAAGACAAACAAAAGTTAGTGTGTACTGTATGTGTGTGTGAGAAAGTTGTCCTACACAATAAACCCCCTCCTCCTCATCTCCATTCTCTCACTATGATTCTTTAGGTTTATTTGTTTTATTTTTACTTAATATTTTGCATTAATAATTTTTTTATATGAATATTTTTGGGTTGTGAAACGAATCATCCAAGTTTCCATTATTTCTTATGGGCAATTCACTTTGATATACGAGTGTTCTGTATTACAAGAACTAATTATGCTTGCAACCCAAGGTTTAATTGTATATATTACACTCATAAAACTTACAGAAAAGCATGGTTCTGCTAATAAAACTAAATGAAAGTGCAATATTTTCCTGCTAACCAGGAAGCATAATTCATGAATTTACTATTATAAACTCAAATCTTTTAATTTTAGTTAATTTTCTTCAGCTTGTTTGTTTGTAAATGGTCAATCAAACCTTGTAATCAGCGAGAATTTTCAACTAGGTTAAATCACACCATGAAAAGGATAACAATCCTTTCATGTTCAAAGGCCATTGTTTTAATGAAAAAAAAAAAGAAAAGAAAAGAAATCAAGTCCCTGCTTATTTCCTTCTGCAGAATGCAAGTTTAATACCTCTGTGTCTTTTCCGAGCAGTTCCACGTACGAGTTGTAGATTATGCCCAGTTTTTCCACTATCTGGCTGTGACTCTTTTGTTGGATGCAGTACACGTTGTGGACTCTGTTGCCCAGTTCCTTAGCCAAGAAGAGCAGAGAGTCTCCACTCGGGGGAAGGTTGGTCAATCCCTAAGTAACAGACAAGGTAAATAATGAAATCAACTATTAAATGAGGCTATTTATATACCAATGATGATTACAATGTATATAGCAATCTTCATGCAGACATCAGTTAAGAAATGCCATAACTTTAAAACCACCTGCCTAACATTGTGTAGGTCCTGCCAAAAGAGCTTTGATCTGTCAAGGCATGGACTCCACAAAACCTCTGAAGGAGTGCTGGGGCGTCTGGCCACGAAACCTTACCAGGTAAATCTTTCAGTCCTGTTAACCGCTAAAAAGTTTGGCAGTGTGGCAGGGCACATTACCTTGTTCAAAGAGATCACGGTCATTAGGCAATACAGCTGCCATAAACATGTGAACTTGGTCTGCAACAATGGTTAGGTAGGTGGCACAGGTTAAAGTAACATCAGCACGAATGCTCAGACCTTAGACTTGTTTGATGTTAACTCTGCCAACTTGCTTGATGTTGTCTCTTGCCCAGTTAAGTAACAGAAATGCATCCTCCACATCTGTGAACCTTGGTCACCCATGACCCTGCTTGCCTTTTCAGCAGTTGTACTTTCTTGTACCAGGTCATCAATGTTATTTGTTTCACTGGTCAGTGGTTTAACATTACAGAGGATTGATGAATATACAAATATACAAATAGATTAAATGCAAATCTTCTGCAAGGCGAGTTTTATGATTATTGTTGTTTCTATTAGTTTTGCTGCCAATATTACAGTCAAAGCACCAGCTGACGATCTCAAAGGAATAAACAACAGAAGTGTGTACCTGCAGCATGATGTTGACGTAATCCTCATCACGAAGGATGCGCAGGAAAGGGTAGATGTCAATCTTCCAGTTTCTCCGGTTGTTACTGCCTAAAACCATCCGGCTCTCCCTCAGAGCTTGTAGAAGAGCTTTGTGCCAGTGACTGCGCTGCTCAGCTAAAAGCTTCCTCTGAAACACATCAGAGTTCTGAGTGAACATTTTGAGCAAAGGAAAGATTTGGCTTGACAAATATTTCAGAGGTAATTTCTAATAAATAATTAAATTAATTACTATTACTACAATTGCTTTTTTTTAATTAAGTACCATTATCTTTATGGTGATGTTTGCTACTCTTATTGATATTCTTCTTACAACAATTTTTATTATTGTTGCTACTGTTGTTCAAGGTACTGTTGCCATTAGCACTATTTTTGTTTCTATTATTGCCACACTATGATACCATGATACATACAAAACTATTGTACTATGTTTTATCACTACTGTTGCAGCAACAGTAGCAGAATCAGACACCTGCTGAATGAAGAAAATACAAAACAATGCTTGTTTAAAATTTATTCGATATGGAAGATATGGAGTTGTGTTAACTACTGCAGGTCTCCAATGCACTCAGTGTGAAAGTGGGTTAGACGATCAGCAGGGAGGCTCTTTCCTTCAACCCAGCAGAGTGAGCAGATGACACAATGCTGATAGGCTGGCCTCCTTGCCCAAACATGGGGGCAGATTATATGGCATTAGTATTCTATTCAGCACTGCAGCAAATGCTGCTAGACCACCAGGGAGCCCCTGACCTCTCCGATATGAGACCACAATCAGAAGAAGCTGAGCAAGTAAATGCCACCACAGAAAATATCAGTGAAAATCAGATAATACTTTCAAACTCAGAGGTATGACGTGATTCGTTCCTACACTCATGTGTAAAAGTTTGCCCCCCCCCCCTCATCTAAGGAGGTCCTCAGTATTGCCTGCATGTTTTAAATCTTTTTGGCATGATGAAAAAAAACTAAAGTTACATGTTATTCGTCTGAGGATGTATTTGCCTAATGACGTGCTACGACCAGATTATGGGTTATGGTAAAACATATTACTACTTTTAAGTCACTCAGAGAGGTTGACACCTGTCCACTTATTTTATAACCTCAACCAATCCAAGTCTGTTAGGAGAGAGGGCTGACATGCAGAAGCAGATTTACGCTCCCCTGAAGTTAGAGCGAATGTGAATGAACGAGAGAGAGAGTCACGCACCATCCTAGCCATGTGTTCAGTGACAGGTTTAATGGCCTCCACAGAGTCGATGGTGACAGTGTTGGCTTGTTCCATAGCCAGCTGACGCCTGAAGCGCTCCTGCAGCTCAGCCATGCTGAAGTCTAACTTAGGATAGGTGGTTCCGTCCCTCTGAAAAAGATGAACAGAAGAGCATTTTCATTTTACATTTCAAAATGCTCCAGTGGTGATCAAGAAATATGGAAAAATCATATTTAATTGAGGTTTAATCTTATACAACAAAACATGGAAACGGACCTGAGATTCAAACAAGTCATAAGTAATTTCACTATGTAATCATTGTATACAATGATGAGTATTAATGATGGATCAGATGGAATTATAAACCTTTATTTATATAATCAAAACAGAATAAACAATGCCAGTTTTGATTGGCTCTTATATACAATGGTGGAAAAAAGATTCAATGTTTTAATTACACTAAAAAAAATGTTAATAATCATAATCAGGATAATAATTATATTTGCTATTTTATGCAATGAAGCTGCGTTACAACAATCAACATTTAAGATAAGTCTTTCATTCTTCAAAATCTGCTGGATCTGGCTGGACATTAAATGAAAAAGACGTCTGCACTACTCTGGTGCAACTCGCTCAATTGTTTCCTGAACATTATGTACAGAAGATTCCTGACTGGATTCCTGACTGCTACTGCCATCTTCATCATGGTCCAACAGGTTTCTGTTGGTTTTAGGTCTGGAGATGAGCTTGGCCATGGCTCTAAAACCTGAATACGATCTGAATACGAATTTTCACAAATCTTCAGTTAATTCACAACTCTTAAGTCAGACAGGCTAGAACCAATTTAGAGAATGTGCACAGAGAGAACCAACACCACAACACATGTTGTCTTAGTAATTTTGGCCACCTCTGTACATTGAGCCAGGTTCAGTTCATACAAAATGAATAAATGACAAGGCTGATTTTGAGCCATCGAACTAAACAAACAATTGGAATTGATTTATTTATTAAAACAGCCAGGAGACACCCATAGTCTGTAAAACACCCAATTCAAAGCTGCAGAAGACCAAACTGGAAGAATGCTATACATCACGGGAGTGGCCTGGTCAATGGCGCCAAGAAAACATTTTCATATTGAAAAGGAGCATTACTATATGGACATGTGGCATTACAATTACAATATACAAGTTTCATTATATGGCCAAATGTTTGTAAATGCCCATCACATTCACATCCTGTACAAACTCTTGTCATAAAGTTGGAAACAAATCACCATATAGGACGTGTTTGTAGATTTACAGTTTCCCTTTCCTGCAACTAAGAGGCCCAAACCGTTTCCATTATGACAATGGCCCTGTGCACACACTGAGCTCCATTAAGGAATGCTTTGAAAAAAATGGTTTGAGGTTAAAGTGGAAGACTGGAACGTCTGCAAAAAGCTCTGCCCTCATTTCCACTTTGGAAAGAACTGTAATGCTGCAACATAGCTCTCTCTCGCTCTCCAATCAGGTCTATACGTATTTGGACATGGATACAATTTTCATCTTTTTTAAATCACAACAGTTGATTTAAAATTAAGAAATTCAAGGCTTTAAAAAAAATTAGAGCCATTTTTAATCAAATGAAAGTGAAATTTACAGTCACTGTCTGAAATGCTTTTACTTCTAACTATAAAGAATAGTCCTAACATTTATGGTTATTTTGTTACATTACTTTTAAGCTTGTGAAACATGATTGGACAAAATAACCTTAAATATTAGGATTATACTTTATAGGTGGAAGTGAAAACTAGAACACTTGGACTCTTTATAGTAAACTGCTTTACTTGGCCTATCCTCCAACTACCTTCAGTTGCTGCATGTTTGTGAGACTTTTGCCTTCGGTAAACAAAAAGCATGCGCAGTTGGGATGAGGTCATTTGTTTACCTTGCTTTGCATTCAAGGTATGTTTTAGGTGATAATCCATTTGTACTGTGACATGCTGCCCTATTCTTTTTGCGCCTTTAACTGAATCTGAGCAGAAAGTATATAAATCTACTGTATATGCTTCAGAACCCATCCCCATGCAATAACACTGCCTCCACTTTATTTGATGATGATCTTGTGGAATATTTTGCAATATGATCTCTTCTTACCTTTCTCCATATTCTTCTCTTTCCATCATTCTGATAGATTTGTCTTCTTGTTATACTTCAGCAAATTGTAGTCTGGCATTTTTACTGTTCATAACCAGTGGTTGGGGTCTTGAAGGAAACCCTCTGTACTTACATTCATGACATCGTCTCCTGATTATAGACTTAAACAGTTAAATGCTAAATTTTTTTATTAATTCCCTTAAATATAGCTGAAAGTCTACATTCGTTTCCTCTTGCCTGCTTTATTTCCAATCAATTGTGGCAGTGTACGGAGACAAAAATTGTGTAATTTTCCAAATACTGAGTACATGGAAACACTGAGTACATGGAAGCCACATGCTGTGAGTAATACTGTGATGAAGGGTGGGTGTGTTTATGAGAATGTGAAATAAATGTGTCTCAATTACACATTAGGCAGAAACAAGAAGTGTTCAGTCCCTCATCAGCTGCAAAAGCAGAGTGCTTATGGCGCGATTCACTATTTTGCACTATTACTCAAGAACATTGCCTTTGAACTGATTATACAGTATGTCTCCGTACATTCTTCACTAGCGGAAACGGATGTTACTAGCTGGCTTTTTTATAGGCATGTATGTGTTTGTTTGGGTTAACCCCTGTAGGAAGTGTACAGCTGAGACCTTTGTCCAAGCCCTCCATTTTTAAATTTCCTATTTGAACTCAGAAAACAACCTGCCAGATTTTCTCTTTAATTTAGTTGTAATCAATTCCCATCAATCACTGTATCACATATGTCAGAGAGAGTAAGCATTGAGCTTTGGGACATGCATGCTCCAGGTCTACACTTTTATAGTAAACTCAATGTGCAAGTCATAACAACCTTTGCTCTTTTTTTTTTTAACCCTCTATGCTTGCGGATACTCCTCTGTGCCCTATTAAAGATACTTTTAAGCACCATAAAAACTTAAACACAGAATTTAGCAGGAGGAGTTTTTACAGGGTAGAAACCAACGTAAACAGAGCTAAATAAAATTTTCCATGACACACCCGATTGCACAATCCTGAGAAAGTTGCCCGTTGTGATATTTGTTGTGGTAAAAACAAACCTGCATTTGTACCCATAGTTGGTTTTAGTAATTGCCAGCCTAGTTCAGCCACCACTTTAACTTAATCACGTAAAACCGCCTTATGCTCCAGTTTCTGACTTTATCAGCACACAAAACATGTTGTGTTGCAGACGGTGTTCTCAAACATTCTTGTTACTAGTGACAGATTTGTTCCTGCTGTTTGCTACAGCAACAGGAATGCAGCGTGTGGCACGACGGACGATAAATGGGCTGTGGTGGACAACAGTAATGAATCACTGAGGAGGAAAAGCAGGGCATAGAGTCCTGATGGCAACCTCGCCTCTGGTTAAAAATAGCATGTGTTGCGAGCGCTCATTCATAAAAGCCAAGGCTTGTTTATGCACTTTATAAACCAGGTCTGCCCTCCCAAGCCCAAGACTGTTGGTATGAAATAATCAGCAGCCAACTGACGATTGCCTCTCACGGCAATACTGTATGTCACAGAAGAGACTGTGTGGACAATTTGCACTGACAAAATCAGGTTTGTAGCATTGCCACCTCACCTCACATAAACATGTTGATTCGCTACTCTTTGTGTTTGTGTGTGCACTGAATGCTATCTTGTCAGGGCTGCATTACAGCATTGTGTGGTGTAATCCTGGAAAAGTCTCTAGATCCACCGGGACTTTGCCAGGATAAACATCTAAGATGAGTGAATAGACAAGATGAGCTGTCGAATACCTTCGTATAGAAGTTCTCCACCAGTGGTAACGAGCAATGCGGCTGGTCAGAAGGGGTGTGTGGCTCGTAGCCGGGTTGTACAGACCGGATGGCCTTCAGCACCATGTCCCGCTCATCCTGTCTGAATACACACTGTCGGAACATGTCGTCCAAACAAAGGCCGCCTTCTGCCATCTGCTGCACACACCTACACACATGTACATCAAACAAATGGGAAGGTGAGCATCTTCTAAATACACTGGGCAAAGTTTTAAGCACCTTTTTGCTTTGTGGCCTCAGTACCTTGGCTAACCTTGAGGCTAAATTGTTGGAACGGTCTTGCTAATGTTAGAGTAATACTGCTCTAGCTAATGTTGGCTAGATCAGTGTGTATAGTATCAGCTGAAATGCATCATACATTCACCCTATTCATATGTGAGTAGGGAGTTCAAGGCTAGATTACTTGATGAAAATTAGCAGATATATTGAGATTTTTCTCTTATTTCCTCTTTCTGGTTTCACACATGCAAAAAACATACAAACAAAAAACTAGAACACAAAAGACAGATTTCCAACATATACTGTACTTCCAAATCAATGCAGTTGTTAAAGTGAAGGAAACAACGAGTGGACCAAGATTTCTCAGAAAAACAGTTAACATGAAGGAAAACAGGATTCCTTTTACGAGAACCTCGAACCTTGTTGGACATAACAGGAAGAAAATAAATCTCAAAATATTAGGCCAATAATTTTAAGATCTCATCCATGAAAGACTCTCAAAAAAACACTCCACTGATCTGTAAAGCTGGACAGTCTGTTAGAGCTACAGGAAGCCATGTGATTAAAATACAATAGTCATACTCTTTCATTAAACTCACAATCAGAGATGGCAAGCAGAATTTGAACGGAGGAGAAACATGGTATACGCATCTAACCGTTTGATGCAGATTTGTTTGAGTAGCATGAAGATGAAAAGCATGCAGGAGACTTGAATCTCTCTCTTACTCTTTGTGACAGTCTGGAACTCTTGCTCACACGCTCTTGCAAAACCGTTGGGTCTTGAATTTCAAATTGTGCCTTAATGCGGCAATTCTGCCGAGGACTCTGAGCTTCAGAATATCTAACATTTGCTCTGACACCGAGTCTCGGGACAGAACGCTGTGTTCTAATCTGATAGGCCGCTGTCATATGGCCAAGAAAATGCATGGTTAAAATGAAAAGAACCCAGGGGCTCAATGTTTGATGAAAGGGGATTGCTTGATATGGCCATGGGAGGAATTCTTAAATGATACAACTTGGCACGGGGAATCTGAACTGGAGTTATTTGCAATTCAATCACAGGAGAATAAATGGCTGAATGAAGCATTGGCGGGCTTATAGATTTGGATAACTTACAACGACAGAGGTGATGTAGCTACGACAGATTCTGAGAACTTTTACTTGATATTCCCCCTTTTACCAGTTGTTTATGAAGCTTTGTGCTCAGGCAGGATATGATGATTTGATCAGTAGTGCAGATAACTAATAACTAACTTCTTTAAAAAAATAAATAAAAAAGTTTGTGATGTAATGTTTCAAAAATTAAATAACTTCAAGCGTTTGGCAAGACCAATGCTGCACCCTTTACATTATATAGTTAGTTCAGTTCAGTCATATAGTTTAGTTACATATCGTGATTAATTTGTGTATCAATCCAAAATCAATTTAAATAATAATAATTATTATTATTACTACCATCTGCTGAATTTTGGTATTAACTAACATTTTTGTGTTACCGTTAAGTATGCGAAAAGAAGGTGTGAGATTGCATTTATTAAGTAGATTTTAATGGCACACTCACAAGCACATATTAAAAGATGTACAGCGCCGATTTCTTTTATAAGGGCGTTTTCCATTTAAATTCCAAATTAGCATAATATTCTCTCCCCATGGGACGACTGCGACTGTGAAAACCCCATTAAAATTTGTTCAGTAGTGTTCACATTCTGTGTGTGTTCTATTACTCAACTTACATCCCCTCCAAATATATATTTTTAAATCTTCAAATGTACAGACACACCACTTTACAGTTTTATTAAAATGCATAGAAAATTTTTAATAAGACTATTATGTTTTTTTGTATTAATGTATGTTTACATTTGCATTTGTGGTAAAATGTCATTCCTCTATAACCCAACAGGTGGTGTGCTCTAAACTACTCACATACTGGTAGGCAGTACAGCATCTTCTGTGGGAATGAGAAATGTGTTCGCTAAATTTGTTTTTAATTGTTTATAATAATAATTTTAAAAAAAAAGAAATAAAAAAAGGAATATCAATTGGGGATATTTATAAAATCATGACACGATCAGAATCACAATATAAGTATTGTGATATCATATCAGCTGGTACTTTGTGAGACCTCATCCCTATTATATAATGCAACATTTTGTTTTTACCCCAAGATTAGATTAATGATTACTGAAAAATATCCAGTGTGTTTGTAAAATCTCAGACCAAAAATATCAGTGTAGAAAATACTCAAAATGCACTAGGCTGATGGCAAATTGCCATCAATTGCAGTGCTGATTTTAACATCCCATATTCCAAACTCATCTGAAGTCACTCAGTGTTATAAAACTACTAACGGCACTGATAAGTGCACTGAGATATTATTGTAATTAATAATTTATTACCTGTTCTCCAGCCTTTAAAGATTTACACAAGTCTCAACTAGAATGTCCTGAAAAACCTTAAAGAACAACATACTGGGAACATATTCAGGGCAAAGAAGACAAAAAGGACACAGGGAAGCCATATGAGGCTGGATCAAGCATATCTACAATGGCATCTTGAGTCAGACAAAGGGAGATGCTGGGCCATGCAGAGGCACGTTTCACAATCCTACAGTGCAATTTCTGCTGGGTTTTGTTTCAGCCAAAACCGAGCATGCACTCCCTCTTGTGGACTTGAAGTGAAGGACTGGAGCAGACACAGGGAGGGGCAGGTCATGAAAAGCTGATGGACCATCCTGTCTGCCTGTGACTCAGTAACAACCACATTCCTGGCTTCGTGGTCTTTCATACACAAGCTCTTGTGCATAGTAATCAACGTTCCTCCAAAGTTTGATCAACAAGATCTGTCTGATATATTTTGTTGTTCACCCACATGACCATTTTAAACAAAAACCGAGATGACAAACCATGAATAGCTACTAGAAGAGTCAGACCATATCATTTTTATTTGGTGAATGGCTGATACACACTGACGTCTGTGGGAGGTGTTGTCTTTGTGTAGTGAGAAATCATGATGACATGAGGCAGGTAGCAGACTGGCAGCACAGGGATGTCAGTTGAGAAACGGTGTTACTTTTTTTTTTAAAGGAGAACAAAAAAAATGCATGGATGAGTGGAGTTGCTGAGAAGAACAGAGAGACTGGAAGCTGGGAGGAATACTGAAGTAAAGGGAGCTGGGCTACAAGAGGACAATGTCATTACTATTGCCTTACAGAGATCGATGGGCTAAGCAGCACCACCTGCCCCATACACCCTCCCCCTGTCATTGGGCTGAATGCTAACGGTCACCTTCACATCTATTGAGGAGAATGAGATCATTGCTATCAAAACTCAGTTTTCGTTTATTTTCTGTTACAGTCACAAAAATCGCAATACACACTCATTTATTGTTGTTTCGTTTATTGCTGGGTTCTTATAGTACCAGATTCCATACCAGGATTTTTGATTGTGAAAAATAACAGTTATGAGAGTAATAACTACCTTTATGTCTCTATATAATCTCCTGATAAACCAATGCACTTATCCCAGTGTTCAATTAGTGCCATCAAGGTTGAACGTTCTCTCTGTACTCCAGAGCCATGACCAGACTGCCTGCTTCATGTCTGAAACGCTGGCCTCACAGGGACTCCTCTAACGGTATGGAGCGAGGTCAGGTCTGTAAAGCGGATGTGGCAATAACTTCCAGCCGAGTTCCTGTAATGTGCAAGTGGTGTTGGTGAATGATTGTGTGTACAGTTCGCACAGACAGACTCGGGATTGGGCAGGATCGGTCAGGATAGTCAGACGTACAGCCTTTTTAAACACTTCTTTTGCACCATTCAAATGTGTTTCTCATTACCGCACTGTGCAAAAAGTCTTCTGTAAATGTCAATCAGTTTCACACCCTTATTCATGTGAAATTTTCAGGTGTCCAGGTTTAACTTGAACGCCATCCGTAACTAGCGTGCTGACTGCTGACCTTCAATACTACTAAAACCAAACAAAGCAAAACAGTCCATAAATAATGTCACCAGAAAGCTCAGGAATAACATCTCGAATAAATAACCAAAATAGTATTACACTTTTGAAAATGAGCTTAGCATTTGTATAGTTGGATTAAGTTGATCAATCAACTGATATTTATTTTACAGTTAGTGTGGCCAAAATGTAAAACATCTGCAAATCTCTGCCTGAGTGCATGTTTGATGTGTGCAAACAGCAGCACGGAAAATCCTCAGTGTGATGCTATGTAATAACAAGCATAAGCAACTCCACCATTTTTTTTTTATCCACCAAACACCACATTGTCCAGATCATTTCCTTTCTATTGGCTCATGAATTCACATGTGAAAATCCAACTAGATAAGGATGAAGTGGAAGTAACGGCTACCAAACGCCTTGCAATAAATTGGCTTTTCTGTTCTGCAAACCTCACTTAGTCTGGTAGCAAAAAGAGCAGAAAAGTACCATTTTCACGTGGTTATTATAATGCAGTAGGACAGTCATTTGACTTCTGTGCAAGGATCGGTAAAAGAATGCAACTCTGGTTAAAGATAAACCTGTGTCATGTGGCCCTGACAAACTCATTCTGTCCAACAAAAATATTCAACCACCCACACCACTGCTTGGAGAGGAGAGCACAGCATAAAACAAAACACAGGCCAGAGTGAGAAACACGCATCCTGAGCACACACTCTACCTACAACTGCCATTTCTATTTTTGGGCATTGTCAGGGTCTGCTCAAAATCATCTGTCTGACACCTTGACATCTGGATCAACTCACTTCCACAGCTTGGTAAAAAAAAATAAAATGCTTACACACCCATGCAGCGAGAACTCTCTCAGGAGAAACAGATCAAGGTAAAGTGGGAGAGTGCTTTATGTTTTATATGAAAGCAAACACTGACCCCTGGAGGGCATCACCATCACCACAGAAGTGAAATATATTTGTGTGATCTGAAATCTAACAGCATTTCTCCTAACTGGGAGAGGAAAACTTCAACAATAGAGCTATTTCTTAATCTGTATCCAAAGGACATCATTCATATACAGTAGATTCACATCACTGATTACTGAACAAGCTATTATTATTATTATTATTAGTCACCTAAAGAACAAATTATTTTTAAAAAATTTAACCTTAGTACAACTGCCCTGATAATTTGATTCAGATGGGTCAAAAGGTATGGATTAATTTTCTGTAACAGCAGGTCTTAAAGGTGTTCATTAATGGCCTCATAAGAGGTAACAGCTTACGAAGGGACTTGTATGTAGTACAGTACATACAACATAAAAGTATAATCTCTGAAATGTAAGTTTTCTGTGGAGAGATTCGCTCAGTGGGAAAGCTGTAAGATCCTGACAGAGGACTGTATTTTTCTGAGTAACATGACAAGCTTATTTTGGTCTAAATACACATACATGCATGCATGATGGCTGTTCTTCTTTTGGTGCATAGCTTGCGCACAGTCTCATAAATGAATGTGATATGCACATGAAACAAGATGAAATATGCATGTAAATGGTGGAGGCAGTGTAGTCAGCAGGCAGGCCAAAAATGGCAAAGTTTTGAGAACAATGCTGAAGGCATCCAAAATATGAACGGATCTCCTTTTAAGAGTTGATATTGAGATGTGTCTGCTCTGTAAATCTTTCATAACGGCTCTGATCTGACGTGCTGTTTGGTTATTGGTGATTTTTGAGACTGGTAACTCTAAATGAACTCTGCAGCAGAGGTAAGTTTTGGTCTTGATATCCTGAGAAAGTCTTCACGAGAGCCAGTTTCATTATGGTGCTTGATGGATTGTGCAAATGCACTTGACAATACGGTTCTTGCTAAACTATTCCATAGCTGCTAACCTCTGTGTATTAAAATAGCAACTGACCGTTTTTGTTGTTACTTAATTACCTAATGCCACATATGTTATTTCATATGTTATTGTTATTTCATTAATCAAATAAATCCAAACTTGTGCCAAGCTTCTAACTCATACTGTATGGCAAAACAGTGGGTGAAATATCCACATTGTCAACATGTTAGTTTACTTTAAGCATAGCGATCAACTTTCCTGGTGTGCACTCTACTGGAATCGTCTGGAATATACAGTATATACATGTATACAAGCAAGTACCAACAAATACGCAGCGAGTACCTTCAAGAGTGAGAAACAGTGAGGTTGGTGAGGGAAACACTGTTTACAGAAGCAAGAATGTGATATTACAAATGACCTTGCTTTCAATGTACTTATAAATGGATGAAGGTCAATCAATAATAAACAATCAGTTACTAGTTGATGACACATGGCTATAAAACAAAATATATACTGTATATATAGGGGTTGGACAATGAAACTGAAACGCCTGGTTTTAGACCACAATAATTCATTAGTATGGTGTAGGGCCTCCTTTGGCGGCCAATACAGCATCAATTTGTTTGGGAATGACAGATACAAGTCCTGCACAGTGGCCAGAGGGATTTTGAGACATTCTTCTTGCAGAATAATGGCCAGATCACTACGTTTCCTGACTCGCTCCTCCAAAACACCCTAAAGTGCCTCAATAATATTTCGATCTGGTGTCTGTGCAGGCCATGGGAGATGTTCAACTTCACTTTCATGTTCATCCACACATCAAACCACTCTGTCTTGCTGTGTGTATTGGTGCATTATCATCCTGAACCACGACACCGTCTTCAGGATACAATGTTTGAACCATTGGGTGCACATGGTCCTCCAGAATGGTTCGGTAGTACTTGGCAGTGACGCAGTTACTTCTGTTGGATGTGGTATGTTGTCATTACCCTGGATACCGTGGCTCTTGGTCACAGATGTGCCAGAGAGACGCGCACCAACAATGTGTCCTCTTTTGAACTCTGATGTCACCCATAATGTTGTGTGCATTGTAATATTTTAAGCAAAACTGTGCTATTACTCTGCTAATTAAACCTTCACACTCTGCTCTTATTGATGGAACATGCAATCAATGAAGATTGGCCACCAGGCTGGTCAAATTTAGCCATGAAACCTCCAACACAAAATTGGCCAGCGTTTCAGTTTCATTGTCCAACCCCTGTGTGTATGTATGTATGTATGTATGTATGTATGTATATATGTGTGTGTGTAATAAATATTAAATAATCATCTTTAAGACAGGAACAGTTCATTAATTTCAGGCTGCATTACACCACCTGGTCACTGGTTATCTTCCTAACATCATGTCCAATCACATGTCATTTCTTACCAAAAACATAGCTTGAAATAGTAGTTTTAAAAAATCTGACACGGACCAGAGGAAGTTTACCTCTTAATAGTGCGCGGAGAGGTCTCAGGATTGCGGCCCATGCACTCCAGAGCCGCTGAATATGACGCCATGTTGGGCTTCAGTCCTGCTTCCTCGACCAGAGCGAATAATCGACCGATATGATTCACAGACCCCTACAACACACCAATAGAATAGTTGATCGCAAATGTGAGCATTTCGGATGAATCCTGACATTCAGTTAAAGATTACAAAACTACAGAGCGTCCTTGCAGTAAAAAGCTATTGTATTTATTTTCAAATAGCAGGCCCTGTCTGTAATAAATGCTTAAAACTATACATTTGCAGTAGTCGCTCTGGGTTTGTTCTCACCTTCTTGGCCCACATCCTCATCATGATGTTGTAGGCGCTGATGGAGAGCATTTTGCGTTTGCTTAGATGCCGATGGTGAAAATATAGACAGCGCTGTGCTCGCTCAACGTCCCCTATAAAGACACACGCTTCCAGGTAGCAGCGCAAGTTTAGCTGCGCGTCGCCATAGCGATTGCCATCTTTGTCTTCTAGAAGTTTCTCGGCATTTGTCGGACTCCACTCCCCAATCATCTCTTCAAGCTCTTGGACTTCAGCGAGCTCTGCAGCTCTGGAAAGTTCTTCTATATCCTCTCTAATTGCAGATGCACTTGTATGATGTTTCGATACCTGTGGATTTAAACTTGATTGTTTGTCAAGTGCATCTTTTTTGGACTCAGCTTTAGGTTGTTTGCTAGTTTTGGCAGTAGAGATTGTTTTCATAGATGTTCCAGGAGCCATCAGATTTCCTTTAGTGATTTTTGCTGCTGCTGCTGGTTTGTCATGAAGTTTCTGCTGCAGAGACCACTGTTTTTTAGTTTTGTTTGACTTCTCAAGCTTTAGTTTTTCAATCCAGCGGCTCGCATGTGTTTTGGCGGACAGTTTATCTGAAGTGGCACCTTTTTTAGTCTGGACAGCTTTAGGTTTTTCGGCCTCAATCTTTTGACTTTTCATTGGACTGCCTCTTTTTTCGCCCTGTGGCACTTTGACAAATTCAACCTTTGTCTGTTTTACATGTAAAACATCAGACTGCAACTGTTGCATCCGAGCCTCGAGAACTGCAATTAAACAATCAACACAGTTATTTTAAAAACATAAAGAAGAGTTTTGCTGTACAGAAAGACATGTATGTGATCTTCAAACTGAAATAATTACTTTTTATCTATTTCTACAAACTCTTTTCCTGTCAACGACAACTCATTTTTGAGGCACATAACGTTGCTGAATCTAGTCCTGACCTACAGAAGCGTCCCCAGATCATAACACAGCCTCCACAGGCTTGTACGGTCGGCACTAAGCATGATTACTGCATCACTTCACCCGTCTCTGTTCTTACCCTGATTCGCCCATCATTCTGGCTCAGGTTCATTTTCAGGTTGACTTTAACTGTTAAACACAGCCATGAATTCTACTGTTGTTTTTTTATGATTTTATTTCACTAGTTACATCTCATTACATCTCCCATCATGCTCATTCTGGATGTTCTGGATGTCCAAACACATTCCCTCCTCAAAGATGATGGGTCACCACTAACCTTCCAGGTTTTAATAATGTTCTTAACTTTATAGTTTCAGAAATCTCCTTCGTTGTTTTCTTTGCTTGATGCAGAACAATAATTTGGCCTTTCTGAAACAGAGTAACTTTTTGCCATGACCACATGACATGTCTTCTGACATGGTTGAGAAATGAGAAGCTATTTACCCCATCAGTTAGGGTTAAATAACTTGTTGCCAACTGAACAATATCAATCACTGCAGTAATTATCCAGTCAAACAATTTGATTAGTTAAATCCCGGTGGTGGCTTTTTTTTTTCAGGCAGTGTATAACAGTTTATGTGACCACTATTAGGCTTGTACTATCTAGATTTATACAAAATCACAACTGATATAGCTTGTAATTTTCCTGTACATAATGCTTGACAAACTTGTTTCAAGTTAATTTATTAAACACCATAACACAATTATTTTTATATGAATCATTTTGAAAACAGCAAAACTTGTGTGTGTGTGTGTGTGTGTGTGTGTGTGTGTGTGTGTGTGTGTGTGTGTATATAAATGAAAATCTAAATGATAAACACTGTGCTGCATGAAATAAAACTGTCCACAAAAATAATTAGTTCAGCTACACATTAAAGTGTTCATTTTTACAGATTATACAGAACCACAATGTCTTCTGTTCCTTTCATCAAGAATTTGTGACTTTACAAAAAGTGCGGCTTTAGGCAAGTTTGTACAAAAAAAACAAACAAACAAAAAAAAGATTCTGCCTACAAGTACTTGGGTGCTAGATTATTTCTAAGTCAAAACCATGCAGACTTGTTTGCTGTCTGATCAACTACATTTACATTCTAATTATTGATTACATATTGTACATCTTATGCCTTCAGACCAACACTTTATAAATTTTAAGCTCACAAGATCAAGAGAGAAAAGAATACTACCATCCAGCAAATGAGACTGTTCCCACACTCTTTTTTTCCCATCCTCCTTCTTTGGAATAGCGGAGTAGTGCCTGTGGTGTGGTGTGCTCCATGGGTTATCTGAGAAAACAGTACAATTAAGATACTCAAGAAAGGATTTTTTTTTTTCAGAAATGTAAAATAAAAAGGTACAAAGTGTGATGAGGTACCCGAAATACATCAGAAGGGATATTTCTGCCATATTGGTGTCTGGTAATACTTATTAGTACTCATCAGAAAACCGTGAATAAAGACTTACAGAAACATATAATAATGGAAACCATCAAGCAAGGTCTAGCTAAGGCTGATTAAAACCATGAAATGTTTCGAATGAACTGCGGTTTATTTGTCTGTTTCCATGTATGATTTGATATCCAGATTCTACCCTGCTAAAAAAAAAAAAAAAAAAAAGACCACATGAGCACCACAACTAACCAGATGTTATTTGGTTAGCTCAGTGGTCACGGTTGGACTGCTGATCCGACGGTTGCACGATCAGACCCCAGTACCACCATGTTGACACTGTTGCTCCCTTGAGCAGACCCCTAAGCCTCAACTTCTCAGATGTAAAACTAGATAAAATGAAAAAAAAAGGGGGGGCATTTATGATAAATGCCATAAAATATTAAATGTGGATTGATCTAAGACCACCAAAATGCTGACATGTGGCAATTGTCTCTCTAGCCAAGTAATATCTAGATAGCGGTGGATGCAGTCTATTAATCGATGGAATAAAGGGGTGTAAAGCAACAGCTGGGATAAAGACAATGAATGTTTAGCTACAGTGAACATCTAATAACAATAATAACACTTGTCACATGTAGCTTCCAGCACAGTAAAATAACTTTTTCCTGTATCCCAGTTAAGAGGCTGGGGTCAGTGCACAGTGTCAGCCAGGATACAGCACCCCTGGAGCAGACAGGGTTATGGGACTTGCTCAAGGGCTCAACAGTGGCAAAATGCCAGTGATGGGGCTTGAACCCCTGACCAGTAATCCAAAATCATAACCGATTGAGCCAGCACTACTCACATAATTGTTTTAACTACATAGCAGCTGTAGCCAATAAACAGACTCCAGGATCCAAGAAGCATCTCTGTTTGTGGTTGTAACGTGACAATGTGGAAAAGTTCTAGAGGGATGAATACTTTTGCGAGGCACTGCGTAGCTTTATTTTCCTTTGATTAAGAAAATAAAACAGCCACAAAGCAATCACGGTTACTAACTCGCCAGCACTTAAATATACGATATATAATAAATAGGTAACTAATCGAAGCCTTTAGCGATTGAAGGACAGCCAGGCGAAATGTAATAAACTTAAGCTACGATGATCATTTCTCCCCCGGAGGAAGAACACAGAGTAATCAGCACACAATACGCTTCTGCCATTAGCTACTGTTATGAAGCAGGCTAGTAGGTAATCCTAACACTCGTGTTCATTACCTTTAATTCCTCTCTCGAAGTTATTCCGGAGTCTGATGCAGAGTTGACAGTGGGTGACATTTAACGTTAAACGAGCACTTTTTTCAAACACGAAGCTCCCGGTCAAGTATTTCGGAAAAGCGCACAGTCTTAAAAGTGACATTTCGGCATGTCCAAGAGTTCATAACAACCGCATTACTCTCTCAGCGCGCGGCCATTTTAATTCAGACTCGACCAGAAGACTGTCGATGGCTCGATCTCAGGAGAGCTAGAAGATCACTAACATAGCGAGTTTCATCGCTCTAGCGGTTAGTACAGTCAGTGTTTCAGGCTCTGTGGCGCTCTGTTGAAAATTGTAGCGCATTATCTCTGGCTGTTACAAAGCATTGACACAGGAGAATCCTTCTAAAGATATGAAAATTTATATATATATATATACACACACACAGTATGACAAATTATATAATTGCTAAAAAGCAACCAATAAATTCTTGCCACAGGGTGTATGTATTTGTGTGTCAGTATCCACATCATGCTAGAATTTTAATAAGGTATAGATGGTAATGCCACAGCATTTCCAGGGACAAGACGTAAACAAGCTCACAAGCCTTTAGATTTTTTTTTTCACAACGGTAGGGGAAGCATTGGATGAGCCAGCCACTTAGTTTCAAGCTGACCTGACTGCAGGCCTGTCATTTTAAATGGTCTTTTTTTTTTTCAACGCTAAGTAGACCAAGGTCTAGTCCAAATGTACCTTGAACCCCCATGCCTGGAAACCGTGTTCCCTGATGGCAGTGGCCTTTTTCAGCAGGATAATGTTCCCTGCCACACTTAAGGTATGGTTTGGAAAACATGTTTGAGGCTATCAAATTCCTCAGATCATAATCCGATCGAGTATCTGTGGGACAAACATGATCATGATCACATCATCACATGATCACTGATCACATGAATGGAGGCTCCATCTTATAACTAACAGGACACATTGGTGCCAGATCCCACAGCACAGGTTCAGAGGTCTTGTGGAGCCCATGCCTCAATGGGTGAGAGTTGATTTGGTGGCACAAAAGAACCTACCAAATACTAGGCAGGTGACTTTAATGTTATGGCTAACCAGTGTAAGTGTCTATGCTTTAATCATGTACAAATAGGCTCAGTACTGTATTTACATTACCATGTAATGTTGGGTGAAGAGCAAAAAATTGTTTGTCTGAAATTAAAAGCATTCAGTTTTTCTACAGTTTTTTTTCCTTAAATGCAACATACAACAACACATGCAACAACCAGGAAAAGCAAAAGAGCTTTTAATTGTATTTATTTAAATGTTCTTTTATAACAGGTATCAAAATTGAAGGGAAAAAAATGCCACAATCTGCCAAAAGTTTCAAAGTCACTTGGCAGAGATTCTGAAGTCTGTACAGTAGCAATGGAACACTGTATGTATATACACTGTATGTATATGTATGTACTGTATGTGCCTAACTAACTCCATTAACTAACCCAAACTTTTTTGTGATCTAATCTTAAACAGAAACTACCAATTCAGCAGCCTTGGCTTGCATCACTAGTTTTGGAGAGAGTTTTTCCCATGTTGTCTTGCAGTAGGGGAGTATAGCCAATAACTAAATAAGAAGAAATAAAATGGATAAAACTTTTACACAGATCATGTTAGTGAGGCTTGATAAATATGACTGCTGTGCATAAAACCTTTCCCACACTGTAATGGTATGTTATGGTTTCTCTCCTGTGTGCATGTGCTGCTGGTATCTTCCCAGCAGGAATTTTTCATTTTCAAAACATTGTTTTGATGATGTTGGGACAACATTGGCATTATGTTGTTTTTGAAAGTTAGCATTAATTTTGAGGAAATTACGTCGGAAGAACGTTGACTACATGACGATGGGAGAACTTTCCAGTAACACAATGCTGCAGAAAAAAACTTCAATGGTGCTGTCACATCAACACCGTGGTAAAAAAGGCCCGGCAGTGTCTCTACCACCTCAAATGCTTGAGAGACTGCCCTTCAGGGTTCTTAGGAACTTTTACTCCTGCACCATAGAGAGCATTCTAACGGGAAACATAACAACCTGGTTTGGGAACAGCACCATGCTGGACAGACAAGCTCTACAGAGGGTGGTGCAATCATCTGAACGCATCATCCACACCAAGCTCCCTGACCTGCACTCTATCTACAGCAAGCAGTGCTGGACCAAGGCCAGGAAGATCGTGAAGGACCTCAGTCACCCTAGCAATGGACTGTTTTCCCTGTTGTGGTCAGGAAAGTGCTTCCGCTCCCTGCCCACAGAGAGTCTGAGGAGGAGCGTCTTCCCTCAGGCAATACGATCTCCCAACCTGAACACCATACAGGACTAAACCATTTTTGCACATTGCATAGTTATGGACACTTTATGGACATTGCTCATCTGTCCACACATGCCCATTCGCACATACCCTGGACATTCATGGGCATAACTTTTTAATTTCTTTTTGTTTTTGCACCTGTTATTAAGCTAGCTTTTCCACTATACCAGTGGTTACCCATCCCTGGTCCTGGAGGAACCCTTGTCCTGCAAATTATTTTATTTTTTCCTAAACTGTAGGGGTAAGGGAAAGAACGAGCATGGACAGATATACAAGTGAGCGATATGAAGCACCTGTCAGGGAAAAGAGGGACACATGAGAACACCAGAGCACATCTGGGAAAACTCAAGCTAGCTGTTTGAAGTTTGAATGTTATACAGCTGGCTGACAGACAGGATTGTGGAGAAGAAGCACAATGAGGAGGTTGATAAAAACAGGCACACTGTATCCAAAATAATAGATGGTTCATTTATTTATTTATTGAAGATGTTTTGTGAAGAAGTGTATTAAAATACTGTAAACCCCAGTTAAAACTTATGACTTGACTGCACTTGAAGTGTAGCACTATGCAAAAAAAAAGAGAGAGAGAGAGAGAGAGAGTCTTAATTAAATTAGCCTTTCACGTTGGGTTCGTTTCAATCTGCGTACTTGTATTTTAACTAGTGTGCTACCGTTGCCGTACTTGTATTTTACCTAGATAATGTGCCGCCATTTTGGACGTGTTCCAAATCGTTTGTGAAAGCTTGTTGAAGGAAAGGTGATTAAACACTCTTCCACGCCACGTAGAACTGCAGGAGAAAAATTGTTACGCCTCAGCATTGGCCGTTACAGTACTTAAAATTTTATATTAAGTCTACAGGGAGGGTTAAAATTACACGAAGCAATATATTGGCTCAATTTGTTTAAAACTTTGTCTTCAGTTGCCATTTCAAGCACTTTTCAGCTGAACCTACCCAAGATACAATAAGCTTAAAGTTTTATTTCATTCTTATCAATCAGTCTCTGAAAAAATGTGCCAGAAATGTGTATATACAATTAAAGACATCACACAGCTAAATGTGAAGTAAATTACTAAACCTAACTACTGAAGTGAGTGACGAGCGCGCGATGGCAGCCTAAGACCAGAGAAAAAAATACAAACCGCTTCACTTTCTTCTTCAACCACGTTCTTCTTCTTTGTGTCCTTACAGCGCAATACCGCCACCCAGTGTTCAACAGTTATAATTTGACATCATTCATAAACAGTAAACATTTCTTGATAAACAATAAGTGCCAATGGTTGCTAATTAGTTTAAAAGTTTTCTGTAAATTTGGTCTATAACGGAAGCTTTACAAATATTTTGTTCTTTATTTTTGATTCTCACAGTAATGACCTGCCCATAAATAAAAAAGAACTGGTAAAATTAAGTAGTTAACCTTTTTTTGTTGGTTGTTTTTTGTTTGTTTGTTTGTTTGTTTGTTTGTTTGTTTTTCTTGAGGACTTATGAAGCCAAGAACTGAGTTCCAGTGGAACATTGAGCACAAGGCAGGAATTAATTCCCGGACAGGTTGAGAACATGCTGAGCTCCACACAGACAAAGTCTCTTCCCTACCTCACCACTATACAAACCTTCCTCATCTTCCTCCTCCTGCATCACCATGTTCTTCATCTTTGTGTTAATGGTAGCTTGTCCTTACCACTGTATCACTCACCGTCTATACCACCTTATCCTGTATACAGGGTAGCAGAGGCCTCAGAAGACTTAGGGCACAAAACAGCCTACACTCTGGACCCGGGAAAATGGACTCAATGAAATAGACACTTACAAACCCAAAAACACTACAGGCAATTTGGAAAAGTCCATCAAGCTAGATCCGAGAGAGAAAACTAGTGTATGCAGGGTAGACCCACCAAGCTGTGATCATCATTCAGGGATGGACAGGCTTCTTTAAAATGTTTGCGCATTTCAAATTATATCACAATCCCAGTTTGATTTGAACGCTCCTCATATAAAAAAAATGCATTAAAGGATTTTTTTTCAATATTGTTTTGTGGATAATCTATATATTTTTTCTTAAATTATATTAATGTCTCAATAATGCATGTTAGCCTAAAGGCATGTCTCAGTGGAGGTTACAGTTTTCAACTTTATATCAGGTGCCATGTCTAAGAAAAAGGAGGGCGAGATTTGACGGTCCCACCTTAAATTATTGAAGTGAAGACATTTAGTTAAAACCTCTCCTGAACTTCATTCCAATTAGAGTGCTATGATGAAGCACAATGAACTTTGCATCCACCTCCACCCCAAAAACAAAATAAAATCTAATAAAAAATGGTATCAAATTGTCACATGGGGGTTTGGGGGCATGGTCACTCAGCAGTTAGTACTGATGCCTTTGCTTTGTGTGTGTGAAGTGTGCATATTCCGTAGGTAAACCCCATAGTCTTAATCCCCCCCCTCTCCAATTTGCCTGTAGTGTTCGTGTTTGTGCACCAGTGCCCTGCAGTGAGTTGGCACCCCATCCAGGGTCTCCCCTATCTTGTGCTCTCATCTCTCTGAGACAGGCTCCTGACCCCTTGCGACCGTACACAGGAAAATGAAAGGAATTAAATTGTTGTGTTCTTTGTATTTCCTTGTTGCATTTAATGAATTATTTCCATGCATTTCCATACAGGCCATCTTATAATAACTACTATTATAATAGTTGAACATTGCTGTGTAAACGATTACACTCTGTTTTCTTTTACTGCTTTAGTAAATGTGCAAATATCTGGAAACATTATAATTCAAATATTATACAATTATTGATAATCTCCATTATATTATATACCTACTAATAGAAAATTTATAGTCCTTAGAAAATAAACACTCCTTAATGTAAGCACTGTTGAGGGTAAGATTATGGTTAATTATTGACATAAAAAGAGTAGAGTCACAAGCTAGTCAAGTTAGTCTTAACATACTATAATAACCAAGTCACTTGATCCACATACAGTACAGTACGTGGTACACATGTCACACAAGAACTGTGAGAAACATTTCACGTTAGTAACACCACAGCATGGCTCTATACACCATCTTGAATATTCCAAAACTCCAAATAGGAAACTGACGGAATGTGTGTGGTGTGTAGGCGATCAGATACGATTGGCTCTGGACCACAATATAAAAAGAAATATATATATATATAAAAAAAATTAATATGACAAATGTCTGATTCTGATTTCCTGTTTCTCTTTAAATATTAAATAAGAAGCGTTTAGTAACTTTAAGGGTGTTTAAGGCTTCAACTTTGTTGATTTCTCATGGGTTCTCTGAGAGGGCTTTTCAACAAGATGTTACATTTGAAAAGCATGTGAAAACATCCTTTAACACGATTGTGACATGGTGTCTCACATTTAAGTGTTATTAGCGCACCTCACACTGTGACAGCTCAGACAGTCAGTATTGGTGGTCAGCAAGTGATGTGCATGTGTGTGTGTAACATTGTAGGTGGCAGTCTGAGAGTGTTTGGTGTCACAGTTTCTGAGCTTGCCTCCTTTTCTACCGGGACTGTTTGATGTTTTCTGGCCCTTGTCGGCGGTTGCCACTTAGCGCTGGTGTGACAGTCATTGCCCGGGGAGAGACTGTCAACAAAAGAAGAGAAGACAGGCATTCAATCCTGTAATAATAGCTCAACCAAGGCAGGTCCACCATTCTCATAGACTTTGATCACAGGTCCTGCATGCACACCTATGTGAGAACTATTTATTTGTTTTTCAGATTCGAAGACATTCAGCTGGACAGATGAGCCCTTGTGCAGGTTGTTGTTAGATAATGCTTTTGACATCTGTGTGATCCTCAGGAAAGGTAAAAAAGTACGGTAATAGTTCTTCCCAGTGACTTGAAATCAGTCTCGACATGAAAACATGTTTAAAATGTAAAAAGTGTTGTATAATTAAGTCTATAATTAACTCTTTTACCTGCAACCGATCTTTTAGCTGTGTTTTTTTTTTTTTTTTTTTTTATATGGGTTTTTTTATAAGCCAGATTGAACACACGAAACAAAAAACTTTTAGGTAATTAAATAATTGTACATTATTATTAAACTTTTACTTTTTTTTTTTTTGGCATATTTTTAGCTTACATGAGTACTGAAATCCAAACTTGCTAGAAATAAAACCCATACATTTCACTCTTTATACAGTATACAGTACCAACCAATAACTTTACAATAATACTGTATTATCTCCTAACTACAGTAATATTATCACCAGTCATAATCAGATGGGAACTGTTCTCTCTCCAAAAATGTCTCACTTCAAAATCTCAATTCATTGCAGGGAAGAAGTGTACTTTTGATCAGACAGATTGGCCTTATCACTGATACCACAGACAACAGAGCATAGTCACGAATCAGGAAATGCAAATGTGCCCAGTAGTGGCGGTGGCATTCAGGTCCTGAATTAGAAACGGATGTTTATACAAGCAATCTTGCAGTGTGTATTACACAAACTTATCTTGGGCACCTGCTTTAGAGAATTGGCAGAAAGTTGACAATGAACACGAGGTGTCTTGAATTACTCAGATATGACACGTTGCTTCATCATTCAGGAAATGCTATTATAAAAGGGGCTTTCAAATATACAGCTATAAAATAGATCAGGATGTTTTGTTAAGAAAAAAAAAACATGTCAAATATTTGCCTGGATATTTGAAGGATGATAAAACGGTATAATAATGTCAAATATATAAAAAATAAAAAACAGCAATAAAGGTGATAAATGGAAAGGAGGGTCAGAGTTGAAAAGCGAGTCATGGGAGTTCTAGGATTGAAACGGTGAGTTCACAGAAGAGAGAGAAAACAATAATGGAAGCTGTTTGAGGGATATTGTCGGTACTAACAGGGAGGTCGGGTTTCAGGCTCTTTTTGAGGACTCCGATGATACAAAACAGGCCTCATTACTGAGATATTATCTCCATTCATACACTTCCAGAGCCGCTCAGAGCCCTGCTGGGAAAGATTAGGTTGCTTTCGCTTGTGAACATCCTTCCCAGCTGCGGAGGTTTTCTAAACTTGGGGCACACCCAGACATTCTCAAACAGTGTTGTGCACACTGAGCTGTTTAAGACCTCGTCCTGTAATATGTGTTTATTTAGGGCTCTAACATGGGTGTAAAATGAAGATCCTTAAACGATTATTTAATAAACCAAAATCTCTCTGGAGGAATTCTTTCTGAATTGAACACCAGTTCTACATTAATATAAGGCACAATCAATTTGATTTAAAATGATATTATGTTAAAAGTTCTGATCCTTGAAGTAAATCTCAATATTGGATCTTACCATACAATATTATGCTAAATGAAACAAAGTGTCCTTGTTTGCACCATTTTTCTCAGAGCAGTGGCCAGAGCGCGCTGCTGAATATGGGGATATCTACAGCCACATCTGACGTTCAGATGGACGACAAGACTTTGTTCTTGACCCCAAGGGCACACAGGCTTTAAAGTGAAACATCTTACAGTGCCCAGAATGATTTTAATTACCATTAATTTCCAAAAGGAAAGGGGCACAGAGACTTCCGGGGTGGTTTAGTGTTCCGGAGGGGCAGAGATTGCCTGCATGAAAGGGTTTTCTGCTCATACGGGACGTCTGAAAAAAACAGACATCTGCTCATAGGCTAGTGATAGTAGGACATTTCATTTGTTAGCAGCACATAATAAAAAGGAATCACCCACATGTCTATGCAGGACTATTGCTTAGTCCAAAACATTTAGACTCACGGCACTAAACAAATATTTTGATGGTTTTGGTCTTTAGGGAAAGCAGAGAGGGCTTTCCAACCCCAGGGCTTGATAACGAGACCTGAACATCCTTGAACAATTACACAGACAGCCTGTAATCACTCAGCTCTCCTGAACACAACTTCACATAATTAATTTTTAAAACAGATGGTAAATTTCGCTCTGGTGTAACCAAACCACAGTCAGTTCCCACGTAAATACTATCGTGTTCCTAGCGCAACAAGAAACTAGCGTGAAGCATGCCAATTAGGATCGCTCTGTCCTGCTGTTTTTTGTGAGGACAGAAGCTGCTTGTGGATGCCGAGAGCATTTGGGGAACACTGTGGTGAGGTTTAATTGGGGGTAAAGGACTGTGAATTTTTTTATTTCGCTCCAAGCTGAGGAAAATGAGAGAACCTTTGATTCCCAACACCCAGAACCCCAAAGGCCAACCAACATGAGTGGGCAGGAATAAGAGAGGGGCTGAGCTCAAACACTCCAGACTGCTGTCTCCACCAGGTTTTATGACACAAACATGAACCTCAATGTTTCTTCATAATATACGCGTAAAGTGGCAGTGGCTCGTCTCTCCCTGAAGCGCGCATCTTAAGTCCCTTTCCCTCTTCATCCTCAGGTCTTCACAGATACTTGGAACCTTTTAAACTGATGAAAGCATAACCAATGAGCAGAGGCTTCAGTGTAAATGTATTTGACACTGCCTTTCTGTACATGATAAGAAATTGGGTTCATTCTTTTGTTACATTTGAAAATACTTATTTTACTATTTGCAGTAGGAATTACAGTCAAAAAGCTAAAACAATGTTGTATAAAAAAACAAAAAATGTAATAAATGAGCAACCAACTAAATAATTAAAAGATAATATATACAATTTTTATGTCATTATACATATTTTCCATTTTATATTTATTCCATATATTTTATTATTATTTATTTTTATTTTTATTTTATTTTTTTATTTTTTTATTAAAACGTAATGGAAAATAAGTCATATTTCCCCCAGGTGTGTATGCATGTGAGTTAACTGATCTTATCCCTGGTGTACTTCCACGTCGCGCACCCAGTATTTCCAAGTTAGAATTGAAATCCACTGTGATCATAATCAGGAGGTAAGGCGGTTACTGAAAATGAATAAATGAAGGAGTAAAGAAATGAAGGAAGAACATTAAAAAAATGATACTGAAACAACAGAAGAGAATAAAATGAATTTACCAACCATGATATCCAGTCAATGCAGCGTTGCAGCGATTCACTCTCACGTGTTTATCTACAGTTTTCGTGATGCATCATTTCTTAAATGAATTTAAGAATTTTCTAATTAAATGGATATAAATCTGGATAGGGCAAAGTAAGAGTAAATCTACAGTATGTATCCATGAATATACCATTAAGACCAATAACTTTGGGATCACTTTTTTATATTTAATATTGCATTTCCCTTTCATATTTTGTAAGATGGTGGCAAGAATCAATGAATCAAATGAAGATTATATAGAGTACACCCATATTTATGATGATAAAACATATCTATTAAAGATAAATGGCATGTGGTTAAAGCACTTCGGTGATTCAGAGCAATTAATAAAATACAATAAACACACACTACCCTTGCCAGAAGCTGATTATCTTTAAGATCATGACAGTGACAGTTTCCTGACTGTGCCGGGAAAAATATAATAAATGATTGAGAGGGTTATACGTCTGCAATAATTCTGACAAAACCTGGACCCACCCATCTTCATTAGTCCCCCTGATACAAGCCCAACCCAGGATAAAATGCAAGGGAAGAGTGAGCCTCCCCACCAAAGAGCAGACAGCAGGGCATAGAGCGTGGACACCCAGCTACGACTCCAGCTACAGCCTCCTTCGGTCACACAGACGTTCTCTCACTACTTGTTCTCTCTCTCTCTCTCTCTCTCTCTCTCTCTCTCTCTCTCTCTCTCTTTTGCTCCACTCTCACTCCCTCTTTTTGACACACACACACACACACACACACACACACACACACACACACACACACACACACACACACACACACACACACACACACACACACACACAATTTGCTCAACTCATTCACAGACACGGGTCAGGCGGCCTCACGTTTCACCTTGCTCTGCCCCTGCCTGAAAGGAGAGGGAGCCTCTGCAAGGTGCAGTCATCCCACAGTTGTTTCACAGACGGGTAAAGTTAAGTGAAGAGACCTGAGCACTCCAGGGAAACTTGAGAAGAGCTAGAACCTTCTTTGGAGATGGAATTACGAAGCAGTAAATCACCTCTGCAGTGAAGGAGCAGGACAACCAGGCAAACAGACTCAAGATCTTTGTACATCAAATTCTGGTTCACATCATTCCAGATTGTCATGTACTTTCTGAATGGTTCCTGGTAAAAGCTGCTGCTGTTCACAGGGACTGTACGAAGTGTGGTGGCGAATGGGGAGCAACATCATGCCAGCTGTTTGTGCAAGGTGCACCTTGGGAGTGTGACCCATCATGTGCAAATGGACGGGGGCCGTTGCTGCTCACTGCGCCGACCTCACCTCTATCGGCCCAGCCCATATCGGGCTACCTCTTCTGCCCGGTGTTGTCCTTGTGCGCCTTGCATGTCTCTCTTTGCTCTTCTTTCTGGCCAATGCGGCTCTTGCAGGATGCCCGGCCGGACTAGGTCATGACCCATTGCAGGTGCTGGCACGGAGCACAAACTGCTCATGGACTCTAGAACGCCACACACGCAGTTACAACCACCTGGAGGGCGACGTGCGGTTACGGCGCCTGTATTCCGCCAACAAGTTCTTTCTCTGCATTGACAAGAACGGCAAGGTGGATGGCACCCGGCGCAAAAACTATCCAGACAGTGAGTACGGAGCAATGTTCTTCCGTCTTAGTCTTCTTAGCAAAGGGTGTGGAGCTTATTATGTATCAGCCTTTACTTTTATTACCATGCATGCTCTTTTTATGGCTTTTTTTTATTGCTCGGAATTCCTCTGCCTTTGCTGTGGTCAACAGATTTTACCTTTAGTTGGTGTCATGATCTGATGGTACAAGGCATTGCTAGATATCCTTTAGACTATCCATTTGAGAGCCACGGCCATGTTTACAATGGACTCAATGACAGACGTGTGATGAACATGGATACGTGAGCAGGGTCAGAGAAGTACCAAAAAATAGGCTGCGAGATATTTAATGAACTTTATATTAAGAGTGAAATGATATATGAGCATTATAAGAGTGCATGGTAAGAATAATATAATGCAGTATTTTCCATTAATCTAAATGTCACGGGTTTCTGAATTCCGGCTGTGAATTATCCATGGTCATAACTTTCCCATAACTTTTTCCCTCGTTGAAACTGCAGGTGCAACAGCTTATTAATAATTCAGAACATTTACTGAGACAAATTGCCCATATTTTCCTGCTGTCAGTGGGCTTGTATACTTCTAGCACATCATAGCCATGCCTGACTTACCACATCTATTTCTCAGCAACTGGAGATTTGACAAGACAAGACTATATCAAGAGGTCAGTGAACTGGCTTTGGCTTTCAACGGCCATGAGACTAACATATTGTAGTGGTTTGGGGTCTGACCTCAGGTTGACCAAAGCCTTACTTTGTGTGTTTATATGTGTTGCTGAGTGCCCTTTTTGCAAACAGTGTGAATCATCTCTTCCAGACCAGTCACTCCAGCTGGGAGCACAGCTTTAGTCTGTTGGTGTGCAGCTGTCCAGATTCAATAGAATTACACGGAATTGCAAGTGAATAAATATCATTGCATGATACTAGGTGTGGAACAATGAGAAACTTAGGCAAAAACATTACAAGCAGTATAATAGAGCTCTGATTTTAGGATTAGTTTCAGGAAGACCACATGGACATACATGTGACATTAACAGTTAAATTAACATAATAAAACTCTGGGTTTTGTATAGTTAAAGTGCATCTGGTCATTGTGTTGTTATTGACCCAGAAAATGTCTGTCACCAACAATTGCTTTGTGGAACTGTTGATTCTCCTAGTTTTGTGTTTCCAGGGTTCTGTCAGGTCTGCTTAAACGTTGCGCATGGGTTTGGTGAGGAGAAACAGTGCAGCCCTCCAATGCAATTTCCACATGCATTTAGCAAGTGTACTCTCATTTCCTGTGCCTAAATTTTATAAGTGCCCCTTGAGTACCAAGGTTCTCCTTCGCCATAGTATAATATGTCTTGAGTAATTAGCGAATTGTTCTGATTGGTGCAAGTGACAAAAGCACTTTGGAATACTCCCTAGCATAGTAGATCCCTTGGATTTATTGGCAGTTTTACTGAGAGTGTAAGGCAAGGCCGATGAATGCATGTTAAACATTAATCAAAGCATATGAAACTACTGACCAAAATTCACCTTAACATAAAACTGGGCATATCTGATCCTTAATAATGATATATAATATATTCCTTAAAAATGCTTGAGGCATCAAAATACCTTCATATAACAGCCTTGAATGAGCTACTATATCTACTATATCTCATGTCTTACATTTACACAAGTGCTGTACAAATGGGTGGAGAGTGCTTGGTAATAGTGCAATCCTCCATCAGGCCATCCACCCTCATCCTCAGCATAGACCCTGTGATCTGTCAACATGCCGCCATAGCCCAAACAGAGGATGTTCGTGCCCACCCCTGGCCCTACTCACTTTTTCCCTTTTCCAGCCTCCGCTCCCGACTGCTCAGGTGCAAAAACAGTCGGAAATTAGTCAACCTGCCCTCTGCTAATTGAGGTTGGAAAATATTGTATCAATCCCAGTGGAGTGGAACAGCTGAGGGGAAGATTCAGAGCCATGAATTCAAAGAACAGGAACAGAGAGAGAGAGAGAGAGAGCGAGAGATCACAGGAATGAAATATAGAAAAGATGGAATCAAAGAAAAGATGGAAGAGAGGGAGGTTTGTGTGGAAATGGTAGTAAGCCAGAGCAGCTTTTGTGTCAGAGATCTGTTTTGATGAATGTAACAGTACCAGTCTTGACTATTGCTGGCAGTCTGAGCTGAATTAAAACCTGGCCATGAGTTGGAGCAAACATTTCTTTTTTCAAATGTTCTGGTTTTAGCACATGTTTGTTGGGGTGCCTATTTTAGGACAGCTCTAGTTCAGCCAGGACGAAAGCAGAATGCTGATTTTGGGTGAGAAATCATTCCACTTACACAAGGAAATTCAGTACCTTCAGTACATCATGTGCTGGCTATAATTCTTTAGAATTTGAAAGAGTTTTGTAGTATGTGTTGGGTTTGCAGTGAATAGGTGTGATAAGGTTACAAGGCTGACGGACAATCTGTGCAAATTAGTGGGGTCTTTCAGCAGTTGATAAATGGTTATTGGTGGAACACCACTTCACTACTTCTGTACAGAAAATAAGAACTAACAAGACTGACTTATGGTTTAAAGGCTGTGAATAAAGAAAGTCAAATGAAAACTCAACTTTCCGTCCTTCCAGTGGTCGCGAGATCAAACAGCTAAAAAGCATCATCTATCTTTAAATTTTGTGTTACAGATGGTGTAGTTCCACTTATCCGGCTTTTTTTTTTATTTATTTATTTTTTTAAACCAAGCTATTTGGAAGATTTTGTTTAGCCAGAGCTGTTTACCTTTTCATTATTCATGTCACAGGTACTTATGAAATATTGGTAGCAAGCAGGTACAGCTTGTGCAATCTTTTTTTTCCCTCTTAAATGGGACTTTAAAAGGACACACTGTTAAAGTCTTGGGTGTGTGTGCTTAAAGACATCAAATGTTTGATTCAGATCCAGGCAGTGACACTGCGCTCAGCCCTGTGGAAATAAAGTCATGTAACAGGCATAATCAGAAAAGTTGCTTGCATTAAAATATGCTCACTTTGCTGTGTGCCAGGCCCTGTGCCGCACCACACCACACACTTGCTTGCTTGCTCTCGGTCTCTTCCCATCCCTCTCTTGCCTTGGTTTCAGCGTTATTTCTAAGGGTTTGTGTCATGTTTACTATGGATCCTCGTCATAGTTCTGCATCTCCCTTTACATGCTACACTTTTCCTTTGCTGTGATTTCATAGGTGTGTTGCGCTTGGCCCCGAATCACAGGAAGAAAATCACCCACCCATTCTGAATATATTGTGGAATTATTTAAAACACATTTCAAGAATCAAAACTGTCAGTCTACTGAGGCATGCACAAGCCACAGAAGGGGGATTGTACCCTGCTAATACTGGAGTGTAGGACCTGAAGTGAGAAGTATATATATACTGTGTATACTGTATATATATATACCAAGTATATAAGTTATGTTCATTATTTTGGCTGAAACATGTCAAATGAATATTATTTTCTGGAAGAATGTGCTTTAACATGCATTAAATTGCTCATATCCAATAACAAAGTGTGTCTCAGATTCACAGACTTATGAATTCAACACAAAAATGACAGTAATTATGGGAAATACTTCACTAGTAATTTAGTGGTCAAGTACTGTATTTTGATGGACAAGACTGAGGCTACATATAGGCAAGTGTGAGGATTTTATACAGCTTTCCATTGATTCAATCAGACCAGTTTATATTGATATTGTAACTTCATCCTGCCATATAGTATCGCAGTATTATTTGTTGACATGTTGATTTTGGAACGGCTGTCTTTTATCCAGGTTTTGCTATTTCACACCAATGCCAAGAAAAAAAAAAAACAGAATTCCTATTTTGCACCATTATTACCTTTGTACCTTAATACATAACATAATTTAGCAAAGCAGGTTGACATTTTTCATTTGCCATTTCAACATGTTAGTCAGACTAATGCATGGACCTGTGTCCAGTAAAGATGAGCTCAGACTAAACCTGTGCACAACAGACGTTCCTTGCAAATTAACACTTAAAAGTGGTACAAAAGCAAGATAAAATTAGTTTGGAATTTCAGATTCAATTGATTTTACGGACCAGTCATAATAATCTTTAAAAAACTATTTAGCATTTGACCATTTACGTTTTAAAGGGATAGTTCACATTTTTTCAAGTCACCATATGTAAGTACATTATGATAGGTCTGTTCTTCACAAATGACGTTTTTATTTATTTATTTATTTATTTTTACCCAGAACACAAGTACAATGTAAGCAATTTTAAATAAATAAATAATAATTTTCTTTCCCTAGAAATAGACAACTGGGACTAGAGAAAAGAACTGAGTTAAATTTGAACCAAATACACATTAAAAGAGTAAAAGATACCAACTCGATTTATCTCAGTGGCACTGCAGAAACTTGATACTCAGCTGAACATGCAACGTTCTAAAAAGTGAGTTATGGAACTGGTGTGGTCCGGGTGACAAAATTCACGATCAGTGTGTAGAGTAGTAAAAGATCTATCGTAACACACTTGTATACAAATTTTGATTTAAGAGAGACTTGAAAAAAACTGTTTTCTGAATAGGGGGATTTTGTTGTTTCTGTCATTGTTTTTTTAATCAGCATTATTATTTCTAACATTTTAGATTTGACAGAGCAGGAAAATACAGCATTTTTGTTATGTTTTTTTTAGAGCTACGTAGAATGGCAGCATAGTCCAGTGGTGAATCGTGGATCAACTGCAAAATGCGTGTAGGTCGACAGATCTGAAAAATATATGTAACTGGAGTATACCTGATTAGATATCGGTGGCATAAACTAATGCGCATTAAAACATAAAGCAGTATATTTCTGAAAATATTGCAGGCAGGCCCCATGAGTGTACAAGAGATTTAGGTTCTGATTAAGCAGACATGCATGCCATGTGATTCTAGACACTTCTCTGAAATTTTAGAATGTTGCTTACTTTAAGCCCAAAGAGAGTTCCTGGGGAATATGGTGCCAAAGAGATGGAGAAAACGACCCATTTAATCCTTTCAAACAGGGACCTTGGGTCCAACTATAGTGGGAAAATGTAGAAAGTTCATCTCTTGCCAGTTGTTCTTGGCACTGACTAGAGAAGGGAAAAACATGAAAGACACACACACACACACACACACACACACACACACACACACACACACACACACACACACACACACACACACACACACACACACACACACTACTGAAAGGTTTAGGAGAAGTGTGGCAATAATATTTTAATTAGTACAACCACTGCAATCTAAGTGTCAGATTTAATACCAAGAATGGACACAAAATGTCTCAATTATTAGTTCCACTCAATTTACAATCTGTCTTTGGCCCCAAAGTTATAATGGGTTCATCAGGATATTTATTGAGTCTGACTTTCTATTTAATAAACAGAGCTGTCTTTACCATTATGTGCTGAATCATCACATACCTGCAGGGGCTCATGGCAAGCTGAACATCACATATAGAACACCAAAAAATGTAGCATATTTAAAAACCTAGGCAAGCCTATGTGAGATCTGATGTTATAATTAGTTAAAATTTATTATGTGTTTGGTTGTGTATCTGTTATCCAAAATATCTGTCAAATGTGGTAAGAATAACTTGGATACTTTCTTGTGCATATGTGTGAAAGTCACAAAGTGACATATGGCACAGCGTTTGCAATAAATATTTCTGACATACAGCTATCCTCCAGGGAACCTTTTACTGAGGTTTGGCCAAGTCTGTGATGTTTCTAAATGAAAAGAACCTCTGACACTTAGCACAGTTACATGTGTGACTCAAATTCTGTGTCGCCCAGTTTTTCTGCCATGGGTACTGAGAATCACCTGGATAACACAAGACTTAGTCAGGAAGCTCTGACTCACCTTAACACTCCATGGAATCATTCTTGAAAATGACCACCACACTCAAGTCACTCAGAAGAAAGAAGTTTAACCTAGAACCCAAGGAAGCTGCACTGCCATGGCCAGGTAGAGGCAGTGCAGAATTCTTTCATTGGTACCTCTATAAGTAATGCACATAAGGACGAAACAGTCCTCATAAAGTGTTTGAGAATCCAGGGTACATATATACAGTACACATAACTTCCCCATCTAATGGGATACTATTCCACCTCCAGTAGAATTACCCATCATGCACTGGGCATATCAGAGGATGCACTGCATATTTTACTCTTTATATGTTGCAACATTAGGTATTATGATCAAATTTGTATTTCTACCCAAGAACAGAAGCTGCTGTCCTTCTTTGGAATGAGAAAGAAAATTGAGTATAAGTTTTCATTTTAAAACTACGAGGTCTATCTTCACACCTCTGTTCAAAAGGGTACAAATTTCTTGGGTCAGAGCAACAATTTAGATGAGGTCTGATAATTCAGAGATCATGTGCTCTGAGAACATTCTGGGGGGCGATCACACAACTGTAATTTGGATAGGAAAAAATTTTCAGTGATAATACAATCAATAATTCTACTTGCCTACTGAAGCACCAAAACAAATTCAAAATCAAATTAGCCTTAATAGAGGGCTAGTTAGCTGCATAAACTAGGTTAACTATAACTCAAGGTAGGTTAACCAAAGAGCAGCTTCTAACAATTGCAGCAATATAGTATATTCACTTAGTTCTTCATTAGTCTGGGTCTGAAGATTAAAACATTAGAGTTTTTGTCAAACCTTTGATCCAGTGAACAGAACTGTGGAATTCCCAACACTGAGTTAGACGCCAGGATTGCTGCGGTCAAATTTGAAAATAAAGCACCTACCTAGGAAACTGCAGAGAAAGCCAAAAGTGGCAATGCACAAAATTAATTAACCTAAATTCTACCTAAATAAATATGTACAGAGTCATTGAAACAGAAAGGGTATTGCTCCATTATGCCAACAATGCACCAAAGAAGCTAAATGGCAATGCAAGCTTATCCAAGACCTTCCCCTCAACAAAAAGTCATTAGCATTGTTATAATGCTGTTTTTTTTGTTGTTGTTTCTTTTGTTGTTGTTTTTTTTATGCATGATGTCACACCCGCTCAACTATTAATTAAACTATTAATTAGATCAGTTGGGAATCTACAGCTAGGCTTACTCATACAACAGCATATGCTGACTAACATCTGCCAAAGGAAACATTGTCGTTCTTTCTGCCTGCTGAGGCTAAATGAGCGAGAGCAGACAGGCGCTGACAGTCTCAGCCTCGCTGTTTCAAGACGAAGGTACTGGCAGCATCTCTTTAAAATGCTCTGTGGGAATTTTAGGAGCTCTGAATTGACCTTTTGATTAAGACGCGTGTTAACCCAGACAGTAAAGTATTTTTTGGAAGCTGATTTCTCAGGACTACTGGGGATTCCCTTATATTTACTTATGAGATTTCTGAGTTGCAGGTTCGCAGACCTACTGAACAAACTCAGCCTAACTGGAAGATTATGTGAACCAGAGATTTAATGTAAGCTTCCAGGAGAAGAGTGCTGAGGTTTATTATACCCATTAATCATGCGCTATAACATGCATGAAATGGTACGCATGAGGCATGGTCATTACACTTTTCCCCGATAGAGGAAGCAAAGCATTTTAGGGGTTGAGAGTCTTAAACCAGGTGCTGTAACTCGTGTCTTATTTGATCATACAAAATGACTCCATTGAAACCAAGCCACTGTTCATTGCAGACTAATATGACATTACAGATCTCAGAGGGCTAGATGATAATATGAGGGTGGCACACCTACAATTCATGAGTTCACAATTCACAGAGGATTGCACATACACACAGGTGAAAAAGGCACAAAAGGCAACTATAAAAAAAAAGGATGAGTCATAGCAGGCATATATGAAAGTATGTCCAAAGCCACATATTTCCAAAGCAACAGGGATCTTTTGTGTCAAAACAAGAACTGAGCAAGCAGTATATATTTCAGATAATAAATACTTGTGAAGCCCATGTCTGATGAATTAAACTGACATATAGCCACTATGAGAATTTTTCCATCCATTTATTGGCAAAAATTGACACCTAAATTGGAATTACATTTAAGCATTTGATTCATTTGGAAAAAACAGCCCAGATGAACTTGGGTAACTACTAAGGACGCTTAAACGGCACATTTTTTCCTCTCTAATAACAAAATAAAACTGTATCCAAGGAAGAGACTGGCCTGTTTACCGCCACAATTCTTAAGGATCTTTGCCCAGCTGTCTCACCCATTTATTCAGGTTCATAAATAGCATGTAGGAAGGTTATAAAAATCTTCCAGAATATGCAATATAACTTCTTTATAGCTTCATCAGGTGCTATTGTGCACAGGGACAATCTGCAGCTTGTATTAGACGTAATCGTGACCAGTTGAAATTATCTTGTGGCTGTATATTAGAACCAGCTTGTTTGATAAAGTATAATCTCTTGATATTCCTACAAGGCTACATTTGCATGCAACAGTAACCAGGCACTTAACAAAGCTGCTACCTGACAAAATGTGTGGTTACCAGAGAGTCTGCCTTCAAGGAACCGATTAAGTCGCTTACGTACCGGACTGAGACTAAAATAGAACAGCAATTGATTCTGAGAACTACCAACTTAACAGTCATAGGGATTGTTCAGTAAATGATACTTAATACTGTGACACTTGATACTATGACTTTTCATGTCTGCAGCTAAGGTAGGAGAATTATTCATCAGTGACAAAAGGTATATGTCAGTTCTGTATAATTTATTGAATGCTGCTCGCTTTTTAGAAATCGGTTGTTAAATATATTTTCAATTTACACACACCTAACTATCTTATTCCAGTGAACAGGTGTCCACACTGAGGAAGAGTTAGTATGATCTACTACTCAAAATAATATTTTACTTTAAAAGAATGCCTAAGATTAAATCTCTAACAATAGAGGGCTTTGAATGTGAAAGATATTCACAAAAACTATTCTTCCTTTTTCACACCAAAAAAGTAATATAGAGAAAAAGATAGTCTGCAAATTTTCTGCAGGACATTCTCTTTCCAAAAAAGGGCCCTTACTTGATTTTACCGGATGGTTGATCAGTCTCAGTCACCCCCTGTGGAGGATAGGGTTAAGGTCAAGGCCTCTGTCACTGCTAAAGCTATTTGATGAGCCTGACAGGTGGCTGATGGCACTGTTGTGTCATCTGTCACCTCCCTGTCTAGTTTGTCTCATTTCAGTACAGCAGAATAGAGAATAGAGTCCTGTGTCTGATCAGCCAAGTGGAACATCCTAGACCTTGCTCTGCTGCCCTTCTCTTCTCGTATATCTGGAACTGTTTCCCAAGTTTTAAGGTTTTGGCATAATAAAGGATGTAAGAGTGATGTAATTTATGATAATCTCATTTGTAGCTTCAAACGTGACCAGATTGAAATTAGCACGTCATGCTATGCCATATGGGTAGTACAATGATGACAAAGGAGTAACAATGTGTTCCCCAAATCCGTTTGTGGACAGGCCAAGCAGCTGCAGAAGCAAATTGGTGCAATTAAGTGCTTCTAAGCAATGAGCTCCCTCTGAGCCTGGGTCTTTTAAAAGCTGCTGGAAACAAGAAAATCTCATCAAAAACTGTCCGTAACTGTCAGAGCAGACCTTTTGATGCAAGGCCACTCTCTACTTGATTAAAGAAAAGTTCCTACTTGGGCCTGATTTCCGTCCCCCACAAATCATTCAGTGCCACACAGGAGCAGGCAAAGTAGATCACAGTCTAGTTCCTTAACCTCTTTCACCTCACTGGCAATCATGTGAGAACCCATCCTAGACCTCCAGGACTCCAAAACTTGAGGTTGAATTGCAGCTGGTTATTGGCAATTTACAGTATGTTCTCACAGAATTTTCAGTGATTAGTGACCACATCCAGCACATCTAACACATTTGCTAGAGATGCATTTTAGAACTTTTTAAAAGCAGAGTGTAATAAAAACTCAAGAAAGGTTTCACGCATTGTTTGTGAATGCACACAGCTCTTCACCCTGCTCACGCTTACATATCGGCATTCACCCAAAGTTACATCAGCTGTCGTGAAAAGTTAAAAGGCATTTTCCACAACACTGATAAGATTACCGCCCTTGTAATCAGTTTATGCATGGTGCAGATCAGATTCCCTTAAGATCACCTACAGAGCATTACAAATCCCCGTCTTTAATCTGTAGTTCAGGAAGTCCTTGGGTGAGTGCAGCCTGATTGTTACCACTAAGAGTGTATAAATCTGACAGACTGTGTTCATCTGAGGAAATGATGGCCTCTGACCCTAAGAACCATTGACTGTGGAAGTGGCCTATTTATCTGGCTCAGTAATTGACTAATGAATGACTTCCTCTGCTGTCTGAGTATCCCCATATTCCAGTGCCTTCAGATGGGTGTTTTTCTCAGGGGCTGCATATCCACAGAAATGTTACACTGAAATGCAGTTCTTTCATTTGAAATGCATTATAGGGATAGGAGCTGTGCAATTGAATGCCACTATCTGTAGGTATTTCTCGATCAGTACCTGTGAATTTAAACTAGAAGTAGGTGTGGCCTAAACAAAAATGTCTTTTCTTTATTTTTGTTTTTTGCCCCTTTTTTTTAAAAATACAGTTGAGTCGCTAATAGATTTGTTCCTGGCTGTTATATTTTCTAACAGATTTAACTAGTTTTCTTTTCCCAAAATGCAAAAAAAAAAAAAAACTTTAGGCAGTTGATAATTGATAATAAATTGATAATAAATGAAAGTTGATAATAAATGTTCATGTAAAGACTAGTGCCAAATGATTTTAGCTCTGATTTCTTACTAATTTTAGGGGTCAGTGTTCATCAAACCAAGCCCGATGACTGCTCCCACATGCAAACACTAGCAATATTTTATAAGCATGTTTGCATATTCGTAGATGAAGGCACTTATATGCAGTGCATTTGCCGATAAAAAGGACTTCATGCAGCCACTAGTACAAGTTCTGAACGACCAATTATTCTTCTTGACCTTTCTCCAAACTGACTCTGTCGTGCGGGTTTCTCCCTTACCAAATGAGTAAGATGCTTTGTTTCCTGTCCTCAGAGACCCTAGGTGCAGATGCATGAATTGCATGACCAAGGTCTACCACATTCAATTATTTTTGTTTAGTGCCCATCTACCTAGAAGCTTCAATGTTCAGTGCATGCTCTAAGCTTCTAGGATGGCTCTATTGGACCCAATATACTTAAAGATACAAGAAAAGCATGCATCATGACTCTTCTCTGTCCTGCCACCCAGGCAGTGCGGTGAACTTCCCCTGGCTGTCTCAACAGCTGAGTCATTAATGGTCTTCAAGCAAAGACTCAAAATTATCTCTTCATCGTGGACTTAAACAAAACATCTATTTAACAAAGAATAAACAAATAAATCCATCGTCATATGTCTTTTCTTTTATGTTGTACAAACCTTGTCTGCTAGCTTCATGGCATTCTTAGTCCCTAACCTAGTGAACTAGCATAATGATAATGTTTTTGACAGAGACCACAAAAAATTCTGCAAGACCTCTAAGATCAACTGCAAAGACCTTAGTGAGAAACAGCCAATGAGTGCAAGAGGAAATGAAAAGGACATGCATGAGTGCAAGAGGAAGTCAGATTAATCGGCTGTCATGCACAGCAGCTCCCTGAATCCAGTTTATCATCCATTCATTTAGGCAAGGGGGAAAATGAAAGTATACAGTACTATTGCTTCAAGAAGAAGTTATATGACATACTCAAATTATTATAGGAGAAGCAAATATTAAAAACAACTGTGACATAAAGCCTAATGGATCACAGTATAAAAATGGTTCATTTTATGAGCCTCCTGGTTCTCTTAGCAGAACATATAATCCTCAAAGTTTGCATCTTCCAAACCAGTATATCCTAAATCGTTTTCTTCTTTTTTCTGGCTTCCAAACAGAAGGTCATGATAGACAACTGTCTCCAGGTGAAATATTATACAGTTTGTGCATTTAGTCTGTGATTGACTTCGTAGTCTGCACCAGACCTTAATGAATGTCGTATTTGGTTGTCCCACAAGTTTTATATCTAACCACTCACTACTGACTGCATGAAAGTCAAACCTTACCCTGAACTATGTGTGCTTTTATTATGTCCCACGGGATCCTAATCCTGAAGCACACCTCAAGAACAGTTCACCCCCTGTTTGTGATGTATTTGGATCATATTACTGTACTTGGTCATGCTGAATATTGTATTCTTTGATATTCTATTTGGCTATATCCATGATAGATGCTTACAACTTACCTTCCTAAATCTAAGTCCTAAATGCTCACTTTATAGTCATTAGAGCCAAAATTGGGAAAGATTTGCCTCATTGGGACTTGTGCAGTTATAGGAAATCAACTAGATTTATGTGCATGATCGTTACTAGATAAGGCAGGGGAAAAGGCAGAAAGAGTGGGGGATAAAAGTGATGGCGTCCTTGGCTTTGGGTCGGTTTGCCTCTTTGTCCTTGTCTGACCCCTGTCTCTGTGCCTCTCACCTGGCCTATCTGTGTGTGCGTGTATGTGTGAGTATATGTGTGTGCAGGGGGTAACAGGATACCTGTCACTGCCACTAATGGCCTTTGAAGGACCTGGCTAATCCCCAGAGCCTGCATTCAGCGAGGCATAAAGGGGGAACGGGGATCAGGGCAGGCCCTGAAACCGTACAAGCAGCGGATTGTGTGAGCAGGAACGTCACCCAAGTGTGCAGCAGTGTGAGAAAAAAGCACAAAGGATCCTGCAGCCAGCGGTGCCAGGTCACGCTGCCCTAATTACTCACCTAATTTATACAAAATGTCATTTGAAATGTACCATTTTATAAGCAAAACTGATGACCTCTATTAATCACTTGCTGAACAAGCAACATAGAATCACAATGATCTTTACCTTAATGCAGTATGTAATAAGTTCATGTAAGGAACACAGTGATAGACATGGAGATGGAAAAATTGACAGCGTCAGCATTAAATGCAGTTTCCAAACCGGAACTTTTTGGTGCACTGACTATTCCTTGTACTCTCAGGACAACTTGAGTGAATGTGACATATGTTTTAATATATTGTAACACGATGAAGGACAAAAAAAGAAATAGAAACTGAGGCTCAGACAGGTGTTCCATATTAGAGCCTGAGGACATTTATTAGGTAGGACAGAATGCTCTGCAAAGCTGTTCCAATTTACTGACTGTGACATTGTCAAAAAAAAATATTGTTATTATTATTTTTAAATTAAATCATCATAGATGGTACACGCCACAAGATAAAACTTGGAACGTTATGTTTTGTTCTGGATGGGATGCTGCACAAATCTACATGATTATATATGACATTGCCAAGCAGTAAGCTTTGTTAAATAGCATAGTCTCATTAAAATGTCTTTAATTATTACTTTTGCATTTAAATAAGGAATGAAACATGACTGGGCATGTTATAGAAAAGTAATCATCAACAATATGTGAAGATACAAATTTGCAGGAACCAGATGAAAATGATTTATTATTCAATAACAGCATGTCCAGCCCAAAAGTAATGTGTCAATGATTCAAACTGAATCATTTCTTTAAAAAGAATTTTATGTTATTTGAAAAATTTGAGGTCAAGAAACTTTTCAACTCTTCCTAAGAGCTATTATTATTATTATTATTATTATTATTATAGAAAAGTACTAGTATTTATATAATTATGCAGCAATTATTAGTACTATTATTATTATTATTATTATTATTAGTAGTAGTAGTAGTAATAGTATTATGAATCAAAGAATGTGCATTAATTTAAACTATGCACATGGTACTACTTTCTGAACTTCTGTTATAGAAAATGATGAGAATTTTCCAGTGCAGTTGATTAAGTGTAGTTTCGCTCACTTTAGCCTCTTGTGCAGGTGACTGGGTTTACAGAGACGGGCTGTTATCAGTGTCAGCACTGTGTATTTCCCCCACGAGACAGCAAGAATTTGGGACAGAGAGGAGAAATCAGGCTACACAATCACAGAACCCCTTTCCTTTCTCCTTACGTTTTGTCTTTTACCCTTTCTCTCTTTCCTTTTATTAAGTTTGTTACAGAATCACACTGGTACAGTGTTTTTTGTGCAGTCGTATATAAATGTCTACAAGCACTCCGTTAACATCTATATCAGTAAATATTATACAGTATACTGTATAGCTTTTATTTAAAATAAAAAAAAAGTTCTACTTCTTTGACACAATAACAGCAAACCAAAAATCTTGTGAATTAATTATATGTTTTAAATAAATTATATTTTCATTTATTTTATGTGAAAATAAATAGTCTGTGTACTTTGGGACCATGTTGTATATCTTAATAGTAAAAATGGCAGTACATTACCAAATTAAAAGGAAAAAAACATGTCTTTTAGGAAGGAAAGAACCCTTAACTACCTTTAATAACCATTAAGAATCAAATTTTCTGAGACCGTAAACGCTTGGCTTCCCTTAAATTGCTTTCATGCCCATTCTACAACAGCCAGCACACACTCAAATACAAGTTCACTTCCTTTCACTTTTCCTTCCACTAACATTATTCTTGGTTGGCTTTTGTAAACAGTACAAATTATAACATCATTAATTATGGGAAGTGTGTTTATTAGTGCTGTGGGTGTCATAAGCCTTCACTGTAATCATTGTAAGCATTGAAGAATGACCTCATTTCAGGAATTGAATGTGCGACCAGCCCATGGCAACCGCAGTACAGTCAATACTGTGTTTACATAAACTAGGATAGGTAAAAAGGTCATATCTAAAGTTCACAATCACAATCAATGTGTGTGGGAGGGTGTTATCTAAATACCTACGAGGTTGGACTTGAGGGGACATTTGGCTGCAGTTTTTATTGAAAATAAATACAGGAATAAACAGGTAACAATTGCTTACTGAGATTTAGGTTTAACTGCATTGATAAGGATATGAGTTGAAAGTTCTTACAAGGATAGTGTGTGTGTGTGTGTGTGTGTGTGTGTGTGTGTGTGTGTGTGTGTGTGTGTGTGTGTGTGTGTGTGTGTGTGTGTGTGTGTGTGTGTGTGTGTGTGTGTGTGCGTGCGCGCTCACTCAGACATGTCAGGATAAATAAATCCCACTCGACTTCAGAGGGTTACCAAGTATGATGCACATTTAGAAACGCAGGTTTTTTCCTCTCAGCTCACCCTGCTTAATGTCTCTCCGGAAAACTCAGAGCTACTCAGAAGCACCATTTCTTAAAACGGTTGTACATTTTGTAACTCCAGCAAACCCCTTGATGGAAAAATTACATACAGGTGTGAAACCATGTGAAGTGCGCTCCAAAAAATGCTTCAAGTCGGCAAGTGGAATGCAAATTAAAATATTGTACACTGATATACAAAAAAAACATAACAATGGAGCCCCCAAGTTGTTTCTCATTATACTCCTAATTTTTGCATTTAGCGATAACATACATTTTATGGTATAATATATAGATATATATTTCTAATGTAGGCTATAGATTTATTTTAATTGCTTAGTCTTTGAAAAATAACATAAAAACTTTTTTTGGAGTTTCACCAAAGTTTAGTAACATTTAAAATAAATAAGCAGTTTAGACTTGTATAAAATTGTATACATCATGCTAATTATATGAGTTACGGCTCATCAAAGTTTACATTAGTGTGACTCCTTATACCTAATTTAGACATAATGATTCTTGAAGGATATGAACATTTTTGCAGTCTAACTGGATTTTAATAAATACTACATTTATTGTGACGACTAAATGATTAAAAAAGGTTTTATGAACAAATTTGTTCATGTTCAGCTTAATAAATGAGGTCCAATGTTCTTAAGTACCTGAGAGCCCTGAAACAGTAACTCTCATGAGTCGGCATCAAGCTGTTCACCGACCTGTAACTGGTGTGGCCTTTTTATGGTGTGAGATCTCACCGCACACAGGCCGAGACAGGAGCCGGCTCGAGAGCACATCCGCGAAGGCAGATCAGATCAAAGGTCTTGGTCATGGCCATTAGGGCTAGCAGAGAGGAACCCGACATGAAAAGCCCGTGTTTTGAAAGGGAAGCAAAGAAGAGAAAGAGAAGGAGCAGAGAAAAAAACAACAGTGCCCTCTCTTAGCAAACTGTGAAATAATTGAAAAGGTACGTCAATCAAGGGCAAGCATACCGTTGGAACCGAGAGATTCCCAGGCTTTTTTTAGAGGGGGCGACAGGCCAGGGAGAGATGCTGAAGGGGGCGACCTGCAAAATTAAAGACCTCCAGGCAAGTTGGGAAAAGCTAGAAAAACTCTGCTCAATCTTTCACCCGGTCTACCCCCTCCTTCCCTTTTAATTGAGGTGGGAGGAACCTTGCTCTTTGCAACAAAAGCTGGGTCATTAATAAGTCCTTGTCGGCTTCCAGATCTCAGGTAGGTAACAAAGGCCTATTCGGAGCAAAGGGCCAGTTGAAGGAAACATAATTTTATGACCCCCCTGACCCCTGTAACCACCCCACCACATCCAAGACCTTCTTACTACTATGTACAACTCTTAGCCCTCCCCTTCTCCTTATTCAACTATAATTTTGACAAAAGAAACCCAGTGAGAATTCTCTTTTCTCCCCGCTTCTCTTTCTACCTATTTTCAAGGTCAAAAAAGACCCAGTGATCTGAAGATGGGCTCACTTCCAACAAACTCTACAGACTGGGGGCTGAAAGAGAAGACTGAATGTGGAGACAAAACGAATAAAGAAGACTAAGCACAAGACTTGTTCCACGCTTTGAGAAATCCCATGCAAGATCAGAAAATGTCTGGTCCACAGTTGACTAAGCAGAAGCAAGGATTTGCTTAATTGACAGTTTTGGCCACAAGGTTAAGAGAGCACAGACACACAAAATGACCTTTTTGAACGATTATTGGCATTGAAAACTTGCAGCAAAGGCTATGATACTTTTTTCTCTGCTTATAATCCAGTTTAGTTAAGATGGATTATGTGGGCCGAGGCAGAGATTAGACATGTAGGCGCTTAAGGAAAAAGGTTCCATCTGGCACCCTAAAGGGTTTTTTTCACTAGTCCCTTTAAAGGAATCTTTTAGGTTCCACCTGTTTAGGGAGTGAAGAGCTCTTAACTTCCAAAGTAGCAAACTCCAAGCAGTCTGTTAAGCATTTTTATAATTTGCTGACAGTGGTGGAAATCATTATATAGTTATTTGCTGCTTTCACATACATTTGAACTGATGGGTTTAATTTAAAGGCCACTAACTAAGAAAAAGTTACTAATGTTATTGTTTGAGACCTTGTTCTTAAATAGCACAGAAAATGTGCTTTTGCTAAAAGGAACCTCTTTAACTGTAAATTATTAAAACCATAGGACATTTTATCACAGAACTTTCCACCAACTAAACACATGATCATTATAGACTTTTTTTTTTTTTTTAGTTTTTGGCATTTGGGATTAAATCCATACAGTTATAATGTCATTCAAAGCTGTTTAAACTATACAATAACAGAATTATGACTACATGAACATGTCTGAGGTCTGTAATGTACTAATACATAAGAGGCACTATTTTTTAAAATGTAACCTAAACAATTATCCAATGTATATATGAGTTATTTAGATTGCATTTTAAATTAAATTTATTTTCCAAAGAGAATTGATGTATGGAACTAGTATTAATAGTCTTAAACTATCATGTATTTACAAATTTATCCTCAGCTAATTTAGCTTTCTCTTCAAAAATTCAAGAGTCCAACTAGTTTTTCTTAAAGCACCCTAAAGCTAATCCATAAACGGTCAATTATATACCAGTGAGGAGAGGTCTTGACTCCCAGGGCCCATACCTAATTATAGAGCTTAGGAGTAGCAGCACCGGTACTTTTCAGTTGACTGGCACAGTCCTCATAAACTCATTGTGAACCCCAGTCATCTGGGACTCTGTCAGAGAGGATTACGAGCTGCGCACATGCTTGTACCACATGATGGTTGCAACACCCTAAGGAAACATAAACAGGAAAAAACACACTGGTCTTCAAAGCATGGGCATTTCTAATGGTCATGATGAGTTGGCTCTGCATCTGGTGGAAACTACCTGCATGACCTGCCAGTCTGGCTTCATGCTGTGACTGGGCCTCCTTCACCCGCATGTCAAAGAAGAAAGTCTCTCGATTTGTTTATTTACTTTCTTTCTTCACCTGAAGAGGGTGATTTTGTTTACTGGCATGCATACACAGACACTTGGCTGATCACAAATGGAGCCAATGTCCAGTTTTCAAGTGATACAATATTCAATAATAAAACATGCAATTAAACATTAAAAGTTTTTGTCTTTATAAGAAAATAATCAATGATGTGTTGGTTTTAGAAAGTTACGTTATACAGTTAAATATACAGTAAACAATTTGAATAATAATAAAGTTATCTTACATAGTTCATGCAAAGTATTATTTTCCAATAAATACAAATGTACGAATTCCAAAATTCGAGGAATGACACAGCAGTTTGCAAATGATTAACATTTTTATTTATGAAAGAATGACATATTGTACAGTACTTTGCCAAAGTATTAAACCACCCCTCGTTTCTTCATATTAAATTAAATGAAATGCAATGAAATGGAATTATGCAGATTAAATGAAATAAATGATTAAAGAAATTGGAACTAATGTTTGTTCCTGTAATAGAGTGCAGATTGTCTCAAGATACAATTTAAAAAAGGACTGTTTATGTAACAACCTTAGCAGCAACCTCATTTCCCCTCTTATCTGTTCCAACCATTCTGCTTCACCAGTCTATTAATCACCAGCCTGATCATCTGTCATCATCTGCACCTGTTTCTCACTGGTTCATGCCTTTAGTTAGATGGGTTTTATTCTTGAACGATTCATAGGTCACAGTGGGGCTTATCAAACCAAACAATTTCTCAGGTCAGGTACAGGGACTGAGTCCAAAAAATCCTTCAGGACGCCTTGAGAACTATTCTTTAAAATACATTCAAATACAAGGAGGCAAAATGTGAAGAAATGAGGGTTGGCTCAAATCTTTTGCACAGTACTGAATGTTTTATCTATTATGCTCAACTTTGTGCAACTTCCAGACAAAAGATTCTTTTCTTTGCTTCTTAACAGTTAAATCTGGCCCCTTATAATAGATTTTTTTCATGCCTGTATGCAGTATGTACCATGTCTGATACAAGCTTTCAGTGAATGAGTTTTGCTTGTTGATTTTTTTAAATCAAGGTTTGTTCACAGGATAGTTCTTTGGTTTTGCATCCCAAAGATTTTCAAAGGAAAGTTTTATGGACTGTTATGGAGTTCATTTGATGGGTTTCCCCAAGAGGATTATACTGAAAAATACTAAATTGTTGTAACTTTTTCTAAGAATGTATCATTTAATTTGGTTTGACAATCAGAACAAACATTATTTGCTAGAGAGAAAAAATAACTTGTTTGTAAGAGTTGGATGTGATGTTCAAACGTGACACTGGCAACCAGATGTTCAGAATACAAATATCAGAATAATCAGAAAAATTTTAAAGGACCAACTTTATACATGTACCATATATACAGTATGTGACATAAATATATATCTCAATATATTTATGTAATATATTTGAAATTCATGTATGTCCATATGTTACATTTCTGTATGGGGTTATACATGAAAATCCCTGGGGGACAGCAGTTTCTTAATTACATATATTCAAAACAACCGGAATAAAAACGATGATTTACATGGGCATGGGTCTGATCTGTGTTTAATCTAGCAGAGAGATGTTTTAGAACTGGGATTCTAGCCTACACTGTAAAAAAAAAAAAAAAAAAAAACGGTAAATTTTACGGTAAAAAACTGATAGCTGTGGTTACCAGAATTTTACTGTAAAAAATACGGTAGCACCGTTATTGCACTGTAAAAAAACAAACCGTAAATTTTACGATAAAAAAAACGGCAACTGGGGTTGCCAGAAGTTTACTGTAAAAAATACGGTAGACCCTGGAGGTGCAAGGTGACAGTGCTAACCACCACATTACCATGCTTGCTATGCAATTGTTGTTGTTCTGGTAAAATTCTGGTAACTATAGCTGCCAGTTTTTTACCGTAAAATTAACCGTTTTTTTTTTTTTTTTTTTTTACAGTGTATAATACTGTACAATATGGGTTTGGTTCTAGTGATGCTTTTGAATCCTAGTGCAGAAATGCGACGTTTTTTTTTTCTTCAAGATGAATATTTTCTGTTAATATTAATGTTATTATGTTAGTGAACGAAACTAGGCAGTGGGTAAGGGCTGGCCCAGCAGCTTTACATATAACACATATGATCCAATGGTTTAATGCATTCAACTAGAGCTCAGACTCCAAAGTGGCCTCTGGGTTAGTTCCTGCATTTTGCTGCCTGCATTTCCTTACTGGCACTGGGTCAACAACTCATTCAGCACCTTGATGTATTTCTGTGTTTACACTCGAGTGTCAGCAGCTGATTTCTCTGTCATTTCCTCTCACAACCCTCAGCCAGGGCTGAATGTTTCCTAGGCTGTTTTCATTTTTGCTCTTTGAGCTAAGTAACACACCCTTTAGGTAACAGGGATTATCACAACAGATAACATAATGCATCAAAGTTCCTTTGTAGGTTAAACCTGAAACAGTGTTTAGAATAGAACCTCCCGTACAGCAATCAGATTCCATTCAGAAGTTGATGGGCCAGCACTGAGGTTTGTAGTGGACTATCTACTTTATCTTTGTGATCTGGGTTCCAGTTTTAAATAGAGTCAGATCACCAGAGATCACAGGCAAGGTCTGATGTCTAAGAAGCACTTACAGATAAATTGCACTCTGTTACATGATAAAATAACATAGTTGAGTGTTTACAAACCAAGCATGAGACATTTTAAAAGGTTTTCAATTACTCCTACGTGCATTAAGCTTAGTTCCATGTCCATGATTTTTCCCCATACAGTATCACAACAGATTAAAAATCACAACTAGTCATGGTTCAAACAAACTCTGATGTCATACTGTAGCTGTGGCATAGCAAAGAATCACTAAAGGTGAACCCAAGGCAAAATATGCTAATGCTGTGTAAAGACATGGAAAGTCTGATGATATAGTATGGTCAGGCCACAGATAATAGCAATGCAACAACAACAAAAAAAAAGCTCTATGGTGAGCAGCAACGACACAGATCCCTATGGAGACAACTGCAATAACAGACAAAGTGCTACTGGTGGTATTATGCACTGTATATATTAATTAAAATGCCTTCTGCAAAAATGATTTTTACGCATAAAATGATTAGTTATTAATGAAAATGGAAGAAGAAATAGTAAAGTTCATTTACCAACCACACCTTTATGGTACGAAGCATCACTAAGGTTACTGCCTCCAAAAGAATATGCAAGGCCTCAGATGACTACAGATAGGCTTACAGAATAGATGGTGGAGCTTTATGAACATGTTTAAGCCAATGGCAGAAAGCAGCAGAAAACTATAGGTCACTACAACACAATTCAGATAAGCCATGATGGATATTTGCAGAAGACTACAAGCACAATATAGTGATGAGATTCTTAGCTGCAGTAAAAACAACTGAATGGTGCAAACATTTCAAACAAGGCAGTGGGTCTGCAAATGATGATCCTGGACAAGAGATCTATCTGTTTCTTATGTATTTGGGTTAACCCCCCAAACCAACCAACCAACCAAACAAACAAACAAACACATCCTTCCCACATTGTTTGACAGATGGTTACTTCTGGTTTACTTGATGGTTTGACAGATGTTACTTCTAGCTGGGAATCTAGTGAATTAGTCTAAGGATATATTTACTGTTGGAAACTTTAAGGCACTTATGTAAAAGTGGCGTAAATGACAATGGAAGCGACCCATTCTGTCTGTGGGAACCATACACACATTCATTCACAAACACCACTTGCACATTACAAAAACTCAAGAAATTTCCAGATGTTTGTGCCAATTAAAGGAGTTCTTGGGAGGCCTTGATGGTGAATCTGATGGTATCCAAGCACCAGTGAATCTCTGGAACAAATGCATTAGTGTAGGAGGAGATTATGTAGTGAAATAAAGGGAGATTATACTCTCATAACTGTGTTCTGTTATTGTGTGCGCGATCAAAAGTCCCGGTTTGACATGAACGCCCCTTGTAGGGGCTGGGCTGCAGGTACACAAGGAGATACGTGCCTAAAATATGCTGAACTTCAAAAATATATAAGGGCTATTGTTGCTTGTCCTGTGTTTTTTCTACTCCCGTGGAAAGAAATATTCCTAGCACACATGGATGGCTGTTTTTCTAATCGGTAATGATAGAGTAGTTTTTGATGGGGAAACTCCCCTTTCTCTAACCCAAGCCTCTGTTTTCTCTTTTCTTCTCCAGGTCTGATGGAAATCCGATCTGTTAGTGTGGGAGTTGTTGCCATCAAATCTGTCAGCACCGGCCTGTACTTAGCTATGTCCAAAAAAGGCACACTCTTTGGATCGGTAGGTACATCTTCAATCGTTTTACAAGACATTCTCTAAAGGCTACAGTCCAACAATCTTGTGCAAGCTAACAAAATATTTAAAGCAACGGTATATGGTTTACTTTGCAATATGGAACTTCCTATTGCTTGAAGTGAAAATAATATTTACCTTTAGCCACACCTGGATGTGGTTGATTTCTGTCTTAGCCACAAAGAAAGAATGAACCTAGCTGTCGGTGTCACTGAAATGCTGCTAAAATTTCCAGAAAATAAGAGCACTGACCTAAACCCCTTTTAACTGAGCTCAGTGAGGTTTACAAGAACTGCTTAGGGGCTCCAACTGGTCACAGTCCTGTTCCTGTGAACCTTGTGCGTGCCATCAGACAGTTGTTTGTGACTTGTTTAATAAGCATGTGGAGCCTGAGCACTTTAAGTGGTCTATGAGACACACTCAACATGAAAACCAGTCACCCAAGAACAATTTTAAGGCTGTTCAGACATCTCTAATCCAAATAAAAAACAAACAAACAAATAAACAATCCATGAAGCATGAAAGCATCTGATTTCATCCCTGTTTAAATCTCACTCTAAGGACTATTAATCACGACACTCGCTCAGGAGAGGATCTTATCTAAATGCAGGCAGCGGGACAGCACTGATAACATCCTTTAGGCGGAAACCTGAACCACAGTGTCATTGTGCCATCTCTTCTTCTTGAGATAAGAGCTCTATCCAGCCGTAGCAAAATATCATTATAGTAGAGATGTAACACTCTGTGTGTGAATTAAATTAAGCCTAAATAAATGAATCAAATTAAGTTAAATCAAATTAGGTCTAAATATTTAGGCCTAATATAATATATGCTGTTGAATATTTAGGCCCAATTTAATACATTGCGACCATGACCAGCCAAATATAAAATAAGAAAATGTATGCAATTACAGTATTTCAAATTTGTAGGAGCAAGATCATTTTATACTTGGTATATTTTCTATTGCACCTTATATTGTGAGGTACAATAGAAAATATTAGATGAAGTCAAGAATATTCTAAATGTTTTCACTTGCTAAGATGTCTTTTTGCAGTGTAGTTATATTAATGAGGAAATAGTTCCCTTTCAGATTGCAATGTTGAACTCTGATTCAGATGTACAGTACTTTGAACTTACCTTGAGTTTAGTCTGAAAAGTGTCTGAAAATTAATATATATATATTATTTCTGTCCTTTTGTGTAGGTAAGATATAGCCCAAGCTGCAAGTTTAAGGAGCGAATTGAGGAGAATGGCTACAACACCTACGCGTCCCTCCGCTGGAAGCATAGTGGGAGACAGATGTTTGTAGCGCTGAATGGTCGAGGGAAGCCACGGAGGGGTCATAAAGCTCGACGGAGACACCCTTCAACTCACTTCCTCCCAATGCTTCCAACATAGCGGCGACCGCTAATTAGCCTTTTTTATTGTTATTAATATCATATACACATATAGCTGTATATGTATGTTTGCAGATGATTCTTTCACCTTTTTTTTTTTTTTTGCATTGTCACATAGTATATTAACTTATTCCTTCATCTTTCTTAGCTTAAAGCCTAATAAAGCTTTTATAAAGTGTTTAATATTAAGCAATTGCCTGCCATATTTGTGGTCTTGTTGGAGAAACTACGTATTTACAACATCTGTAACCAGCTGTTGTAAAATGCATAAATTTGTAGTTAACATTTCAGAAACAATACATTCCCAGTCAAACATCCCTAGTCACCTTTTTTCTCAGATGTAATGGAAAAATATTTGTGCTGTAACATTTCTTATTCAGTTGGTGTTTAGTCTCAGTTCAGTGTGTGTGTGTGTGTGTGTGTGTGTGTGTGTGTGTGTGTGTGTGTGTGTGTGTGTGTGTGTGTGTGTGTGTGTGTGTGTGTGTGAGAGAGAGAGCATTTTTAAGCCAAGTGTAAATACAAGCGGAATTTCATTTAACATCTTTGCTTGAATCAAACTACATTTAGATTAAATAAAGTTACATAGAACCTTAAAGGGTTAGTAGATATCTCTTTGAGGGAACCTTTAACGGTTTTATGCTAAACACTAAAAGAGTTTCCCTTTCAGCTGACAGTAGCATTTGAATATGAAATTTGAATAGTTGAATTATATACATGAATTTTATACATGAAGGGCTTTACCTTTCAAAAAAAAAAAAACCTTTTTTTAAAAATCTATTTTTTTTTTTTTAAATTAGAATCATGAAAACAAACCAGGGAAAAGCAGATGTAATGTAAAGCATGTGAGTGTAGAAAAATAGCTATAGAATATAGAAGAATATAAATCTTTTTCTAATGATTTGTATAATTTTGGGGGGTAATTTTTGGCATACTTTATGTAAACTCTGATAGCAGCTAAAGCCCGATTTCAATTCATAGCCACTATGCTGCATGGCATCCTTAGTGCCGATCCCACGCCAGGATAACAATGGAAGGGTTGCACCAGGAACAGCATCGAGTCTTAAACCTGTGGTGGCCCCTTAATGGGAGCAGCTGAAAGGACCCCAACATTAAAGTTACGATTCTGTTCTGATCTGTTGTCTAATGGAATAAAAACATAAAATTATGTTTTTAAAGGTGACAACATAAAAACACAATAATTTTATTAAACAGGACGTTTATATTTCAAATATACAAAATTCATCTTCAAATACTTGTCAATTTTTAAGCTCCATATTTCCAAGAATAGGTTTAGAATGTTGTAACTGTAACCATTCAGGAACCCTAGAGGAACATTATGTTTTTAAAAGACTATATAGTAATATCAGGACTAACGACAAAACACACACATAAGTTGTCTAGAACAGGAGTTTATAACATGTAATGTCAAGTTTTGTCACCTGTAACACACTTCAATCAGCTGCGATGAGGAACAGGTCTTTTAGGAGCAAAAGAAAAAAACACTAATCAGTACTGCGTTATATTCCAAGTTAACCTTTCACAAGGGACTCTTGTTGGAATAATGGAGGCAGACACAAATACTGTTTTGAACCTTCAACACAATGGATCGTCATCACCTTAGAACAATGGACGGGAGTGCAGCTTGTTTACTGGACTATGCCTCTAAATGACACTTTGTATTATTCATGTTTAAATGCACACTAACATTTCCCTCACAACCTGTTGCAAATACAGTATTTCATAGATTTCAGCCTTTTAGTTTAGAGGTGGTGTTTCTGTCAATCGTTTGTCTTTCCAAACTGCCGATTTGTTCATGAACTGCTTTCTTCAGGCAGTAACCACGAAGTGCTGATGTGACAGCTAACACTGAACATCTTGTACCTGACTGAAAGAGGAAATCTAAAGCCACTGGTCATTGGCTGAAATCAAGCTGTGTTAATAAAGTATTTAGAAGCTGGAGTGCAAACAGAACCCTGATCACAGCTATTATGTCACCTGTCTATAATGAAAGGTTTTAGAGAAAAAATATCTTGGTTATATGTTATACTAATACAGCCCAACCAAATGATACATGTTGCGAAAAAAGATATAATGCATAGTACATTGAAATATTGTTGAGTATTATTCTATCCACTGGTAGCTCTCCATAATTCCTCTTAGTGCCTCTTAGTAAATGTCAGGTGAACAGGAATGTACAGTTCCCATCACTGGTAAATTAAATAGGACATTGCAAACATATCAGCATGCTGTTCAAGTTGTTTAAATTTGATCCATATGTTATGCTTAAGGAATAAAACATTTTGGCATTTGCTGATGATAAAATAAGTAAATATGAAAATAAGTAGTAGGGTGGTATAATGCACCTCAAAGTTGCTATTTTCCAATTACAGTACATCCTGATGTTTTATGCCTCTCATACTACATTTGCCAATAATTATACTCTGATTCCAATTAAAGCAGAATGTGTTATCATTTTAGCCATTTATAATGCATTTATTGTTATTGAACATCCACAAATTAGTTCCTTCTATCAATAACATTATAACGGCTACATAAATAGTAATTTCTTAAGCAACCGTCCTTTTTTAATCTGCCTCTTGTTAACTTAATAAGTCACAGCTTCTGTTTTGCTATAGGATAATCAGACTGTTACAAAGTGCTGAAAATGGAAATTCTTCCAAAAAATGCTAAATAAGCATTGCCGTATACAAATTAAATAATAATAATAATTAAAAAACTGTTTGAACAACAACAACAAAACAAAAAAAACATTTTATATGATGTATCTGCCATGTACGGTGCTGTTGTTGAAATAATAACATATTAGTACGATTGCATTGATTTAAGCTTTCCACATTTGGTTCTAAGCTTCTGATTAATCAAAAATTGAGAATACAACCAACAGAGCATAATTTTACCTAGTGTAGACCATATCAGTCAATATGTATAACAGGTGTGATTGTGGAACTGTAAGAAAGGATGGGATTTCTACCCAATTTTCCTCGACCTGTTTAAGGGCCAAACCATTATGTAATCAGATGTCATCAGGAGCTCCTTAAGATGGCTGCATGTATCAAAGGAAAAAGCTGTCCCTTATATCTGTGATCAAACTATCACATGGTAGATTACATCACACTGCATGCAGTAGCAGTTGGAGCCATTTAAGTCCAGGTTCTGGGTGTTTGTTCACAGTAATTTGAAGCAGGAAGCCAAATATGTTCAAAGAAAAATGTAATAAAACCACACTTTTTCTGTTATCAATTTACTAAATAAATCAACACCACCTGTTGCTGTTCTTTGTATGTTTGCTCTGTTTATAATGTTGCTAGGTCATCCTTACAACTGTAGGAATAAATAGTAGGGAAAAGATGACCACTACCATGATCTTATGAAATGGTCAAATCTCTGACAAGTTACTTACAAGAACCAGTCGAAACTGTCTTAAGGGGACAATAACAGTAACAGTAACAATAATAATAGTAGTAATAATAATAATAATATTGAAAATATATGCTAGGTTAACATAGTTAACTTGTTTAGAATAGCCATATACTGTAATTGGGCTACCACTGGAGGACAACACAGACATTATTTCAAAACCAAGTCAGGTCCAGTCTTGAAACTAGCAGGCCCAAAGATTTCAAGTTCTTTGAAATTTTCTCATAAACAAAAGCAAGTGTTATTTTATTTTGTATTTACTTTTATTTAACATGATGCCATATTTATAATAATCAAACATTCAAAGTTCATATATTTTATCACATTCCAACTTACTACAGCTATTCTATTCATGAGATTCTAAAATTACTAAAATTGCCACCTGATCTCAGATAAATGTTCTTAGTCTTGTTCATATATGAACTCTCTGATCTACGTTCTTAAAATTGAACAAAGGGCTTGACAAAAGACTGGTACTTACAGTAGTTATTATCATTCAACTGCTGTATAACTAATGGCATAAAAGTATCTCCACTAATGCCAACCTATTAAGTGCACAAATACAAAGCAAAGCAGAATAGGAACAATAGTAACTGTGTGGTATTAATATGAACAAGTATAAGGTGTTTGATACTGTATAATAGGCCTCCCAGACCTTGTAATGAGCTGCTACTTCTGAGCTGAAAGAGCACCACAGGAGTCCCATTCAAACACCAGTTCTCGCAGCATGGGAGGACATCAGCCCTTTAAGATTTTAGAGGAATCAAAGAAGAAGAAAGAGAAATCAAAAGGCTGCATGTAGAGGGTACATCCAAGCTGCCTATTAGGCCTGTTGTGGAAAGATTATGCAGACTGGACTGAATTTTTTGAAAGCAGGGGCATGGGCAGATCTTTTAGAACCTGTATAGGGGTAGCCTGGCAAATATTAATACCACAGAAAATGACATAACAGTTTTGTGTAGGATCCACATGAGACATAAACGCCATTAACTTTGTCTAGCATGCATTAAAAATCATAGGCAATGTAATATTGAGCTATATCTTATGACGTATGCTAATGTCATGAAGTTTTCTATCCTCTCTATCATCTAATAATGAGAGGTGTACATTTCAGCCTTCCACAAAATATGATATAATTATGATTCATAAAGCAATAATTTTATATTTGATGATCCCAGTCTACTGCGATGGAATATAATTTGTTTAGATTTAGAAGCCTCTGATAAACATGTGACCAACTTTGGTTTGGAATGTGGAGTAGGCCCTGCTTTTAATTCACTGACAATGATAAAGTAGGATGACTATTTAAAAAGTAACAGTTATGCTGGATTTTTTAAAGATTCATATGTGGTAAAAGATACACTGGTGATTGTATGGATAATAATAATAATAATAATAATAATAATAATAATAATAATAATAATAATAAGGGAGTGAGGAGGAGGAGAAGGCAGCCTCTTAGCTATGCGCATGAGCTGAGAGCAAAAAAAAAAAAAACTTCTATTAACGTCTGATGTAAAGGAATTCCCCTAGTTGTTAAAACCTAACCACTAAGTAAATAAATACTGTAGATAACAGATCCGAGTTACAGCATGCAATTCTTCATATTAATCCTATTTTCCACATCTTTTGTATCTAGCGTAAATGATTTCTAACCTCTCTCTTCATCCCTTATGACAGTTAAGGAATTCAGGTCCTGTGTCGTTCTCCCTTTTTCTTGGCTTTAAGGTAAGGCCATCTGTTCATGCCAGTCTTTTGCTCCAGACACACAGAAACAAAACGAGGAGCCTGTAATTATCATTGTTGCACTACTGTCCTGTCAGTTCCCTCGCCAGATAGACCAGAGTGATCTCTTGGCAGCGCTGGGGCGAAAGATCAAAGCGGTGGACCTTTTGATCATCAGATTCTGCATGGAAAATCAAGGTGGAATGCTTTAAAGAGAGCAGTGCAGAAGGGCACGGGCAGTTCTACGATATGTCCTCAACTACAGTTACAGTTGCGTGTCAGAACACACTACTCAGGTGTTGGGTTTGTCATTAAGGTCAACACTTGACAGGCACTTGAAGTTCTTTTATTGTGTGAGTTGTGATGCAATGTAGATCAGAGTTAGCAGATGGAAATGTTATTAACAGATGGTGAACTCCCTGAGGGGCTACAAATGATCTTAAATTTCATGTCTATTTAACTGTGTTTTATTGCAAAACCAAACAAACAACCAGTGAATAGCTATTCCAGCAAGCTCTGTTGTTCTATTCTGTTATGTTGTGATTCACATTTTTTCCTTCTCATCTTCCCTCTTCTCATATTTTCTCTCCTCTTTTTATTCTCTCCTTTATACTTATCTCGTTCCCTTCTTTTCATCTCTCTTTTCTTTCTTCTCTTCTCTTCTCTTAATGGAACCAGCACGCATTAGGACAATGTTCTGACATTCTTTTTTTTTTTTTTTTTACATCAAACTATAAAGAATATGCATTTATTTACATGATGGATTAGCTTAAATAAATGTAGTCAGTTCAGTGCTTTGGCAAAAACATGCATATAAAAGAACACATCTTGACTTAATTTGACCACACACTGTTTGGTTACATATTGACCCCAGTGTGGTGTGTTGCTTTAATTAGCTAAAAATTGGTTTATTGTGACACAGTCATGGGTCATTTTCACCCAATTTCTGGGTTGTTTAACATAATCATGATTATTTAGAAGACATGTGAACATAAGTTATTAAATACAGTAAAATAAATACACATTATTATTATTATTATTATTATTATTATTATTATTATTATTATTATTATTATTATTATTATTATTATTAATAATAATAATATTAATAATAATAATAATAATAATAATAATAATAATAATAATAATACAACTTTTGCTGGAATGTAATTCATTGTCATTAATTTATGTTAAAGAACTTTGCTTTGTCCTAGCTAACAGTTAATACGAGGGGCATTCAAGTGAAACTGGGACTTAATTTCCCATGAATGAAGGTGTAAAACCAATTGACATTTGAAAAGACTTCAAGCAGAGTATTGGGATGAGACTCTTAGGCGCAGTAAAAACAATAAATGGTCCAAACTTTTTAAAGAATGCCATATGTATGGGGATTGACAATCCTGGTCGAAGTGGCTTGGAGCTCAGTGCAGTCATTCCCATGAACATACAGTGTATAGAATGCCTGATCCTGGAAAATCAATGGATAACTTGCAGAAAAAAGAACTGTCAAATTCAAGCAACTTATGTCTTAAATACAGTAAATGAACCAGTCTATTTATTTTTAATAGCAGAGAACTGGCTACACATTAAATTTCCAGCTTCAGCAAGGCAATGTTGTTGAAACTAAACAAACTGGTGCAATAAATATGCAAATTTTGGTATATAAGGATGCACCAATTTTTAAATTGTACATGTGTAAAACGGCGCTTTGTTCAGCTGAAAAACACATCAGAAGCTCCTTATAGCTTAATGATGGTTGTAGGATACAATGTCTATATCACCTGCACCCCTTGACATTAATTCCAGCCTCATTCCCATCAAAATGTGTCGATTTCCTTCTCTTTTACCAGAGTATGCCGTGCTGATCTTATTTTACTTTAAATGTCCTTTATATATATATAACATGAGAATTAGGAGCAAAGGGGATGGGAGTAAAAAGCAAGATGGATGTTATAGATACACAGCACTGTGCAAAATCCTTGAGCCTCATTTTTTTTCATATTTTGCTTCCAAAAAGCCAGACTTTCCTGTATTTTTGAGCAGCTTGAGGAACAGCTCTCAAGGCATCCAGAAGGAAATATCTTGGCTCTCATTTTTGGCAAGTTTTTCAGTCCAGTCTCTGGCTTTCATTTTCAGTCCCTGTACCTGACCAATTTCAGAGGCATGTCACACAGTGACCCATCATTCAAGCATACAAAAACCTATCTAACTTAAGACATGAACCAGTGAGAAACAAGTGCAGATGATGAAAGATGGTCAGGATGGTGATTAGTATGCTGCAGTAATGCTTAATGCTGAGTGGTTGGAACAGACAAGAGGGGAAATGAGGTTGCTGCTGAAGTTGTTACATAATCAGTCAAATTGCAGGATTTGCAAGACTTTGCAACTTGTCACAGTGAAACATTCATTCTCATTTATTTAAATTAATATGAAGAAAGTAGGGTACTGAAAATTTGTGGGAAGCACTGCAAATGCAACATTTTTGCGATCATTTTTATTAGCATCACTGGTCATGGACTAGTGTTTATTTCAGCACTGTAAAGTCCTTATGCTTGTGTTCATAATTTCGGTTCATGGTCTTCACATGATGCTAATAATGCTTTTTACCAGGACAAGCCAGTATTTAAATTCTACTACCTTATAATAAAAGAATTCCAGCTATAATGAGACATCCCTAGTTCTCATGCTCCAGAATGTCCTGCTCTCTTGTCCATTTTGGCAGACACAAGCAAATCTGTCACAACAGCCCCTTTCATCGCGTTGTGGATTAGTGTGTGTTGTCTGAAGCGACTGGAGTCAGATGAGAAGCAGCGGTCTTCGAGGCACACGCTCTCCATGCCCATTTAAAACCCCCGCATGCCCCTGCTGAGGTATGTGCCGCCACTGTAAAGTCCCCTCAGCCTTCGGCCCCGAGCTGCCATTCCCTGCATGCCTGCGGCTGAGTCAAATGATGGCGGATGTGCTGAGTGTAGAGAGGAGCTGAAGTGCCTTTCACTCTCTGCTAGACAGTTTTGGCCAGCTGAAGCAGCTTGGATTTTGGCTGCTGTCCCAGTCAACATCACAAGGTTGTCTTTGGCTTTTGGGGGGCTGGAGAAGGTATAAAAGTCAGGATGGGTTCAGGCAAAGCCAGAGCTATGCCAAACACTTGTCTACAAAGCACCTCAAAAAGTGTGTGTGTGTATGAGTGAGAGTGAGACAGAGAGAGAGAGAGAGAGAGAGAGAGAGAGAGAGAGAGAGAGAGAGAGACCAATGGTATGTCCAAGGATTTGTCCAAGATATGTCCAGGGATACACCGAGTCTGTCTTTTATTATTGTATTGGCTGTGATCTTTTCCTAGGATTGCAGCACATGTTTACAGCTCAAAGACTGCTCCAGTATATTCTAAACACAACAACTCATTCAACGAATAGATTGGGTAGGACAATTTCTTTATTATCCATATTTATTAGACACAGTCAATTAGTCAATTAGATTCCAATTCACAAACTTTTTCCAAATAATGTGGCATCTAATTCTACACTTACAGTAAGTAACATTAAAATTCAACACTGTAGCATGCCTTCATTCTGTAAAGATTGACAGTGATCACCTGTGATGGCAGGTTATAATATGGGAGAACTGAAATCTGTCAATATTGACAACTTGTCTGCTAGATATATATGCTAGATGGGTTATAAATAAATATAGATATTTATTTATTTATCTAATTACACTAATCCGTCTACATATCTGATGTTAATCTGATGCTGATATCTTTACACAACTGAGTCTCTACAGCTGTCTTCTGTAAGTACAGTCAATTTGAGTTTGTTTATTTGTTTGATATATATTTTAATAGCGTTGCTGTGGTGAAGATCACTATGAGCTATTATCAAAGTTATACTGTAGTTCTTATACTAGAGAAATTAATAAGTTATTGATCATAACTTTGATCACAATAAAACCATTACAACTATTGTGTATTGTTAAGACACACACACAAAAAAACTGATAAATAATGAGTATCTGATAAGCAAATAAGCAAATAAAAGTATTTTAAAATTTCTGCCCTGATATCATAAGGAGGTCTGTTGAAATGGGTTTACACTGGGATGGGTCTGTGACCTCAGAAAGTTTTAACGGCTCCTGAGCTAAACAATATTTCCAGCAATATAAGCACTGGCTTAATAAATAATGATTTTAAAGTTTCAGTAAAAAGAAACAAAATACGAGTGGATGGGACAAATCAGACACTTAATGGGATTCTGGCAGTATCAAAGCTTGAGATAAGAGAGAGAGGCCTCTCCTAATCTATACAGCCATCCAATTATAGTATTAGAGGACCTTGTATTTGTGTGGAATGAGTTGTGAGATCAGAGAGAGAGAGAGAGAGAGAGAGAGAGAGAGAGAGAGAGAGAGAGAGAGAGAGACTGCGCTTGTGTATGAAATGAAAAGGATAAGAGAGGAAAAACAGGAGGTTCTTCTGTGCTGCTGAACTGCTCTGGTATCTTCAGAGTGTGTGGTTCCCCCAAACTCCCTCTCTCTCTTTCTCAAACACATACCCACAAATACACACACACACACACACACACACACACACACACACACACACACACACACACACACACAGTTAAGTATATGATATAGTCCAAATGAAATTACATTACAGGCTTGGTTATACTGTACATCAAGTCAAGTGCTAACCATAACACCACCATTCTGCTGTCCTGTGCAGTGTACTATATAAATATTTTAAAAATCACTATAAAATACTTTAAGAATAAATATTTCAGAATTTACAAGAGAAAACAGAGTGTGAGGCAATGAGGTAATAGTTTTCTTGCTTTTACACAATGAACAGGCTTGCTTTTGGGCTCCATCCTCTGGCAGAATACACGCATTACATTTTACACAGGCGCCTATCTTGGCGGTGTTGTTTGCGCATGCGCTAAGAACTGACTCGCGGTGTAACGCTTTGCAGATCAGGTGCGCATGCGCAGCTGCACTTACGGTCGTGTTGCGTGTGCCACCTTCCGACGACAAAGGGAAGGATGTTGCTGCCCTCATGAGGAGACGGCGACATCATTTTGTAAGGGATTTTCAATTCATGAAAACGCTATATATTTAATTTAAGTAAATATTTTGAAGTTTATTAATTAGTTTGATATAGTGTTGCTGTGGTGAAGATCACTAATGAAATGCATGGATATAAAATTCATGAAAACCATTCCATTGTGTGACACAATGAACTAATAAATAATTATTATCTGAATAAATGCAAGACACATACACACATACACACATAACCAAACATGGGTGCGAAATAATTCCAGTTAATATTTATATGATATTGCAACAGACAAGTGTTACACTCAAAACACTAACATTCTGGTTGTTCCATCACGGTGGTGGCCAGCAGTATTGAGACAAAAGTGATTTAAATGTTTTAATGTCATTCTCATTTTTTATAATGCCAATCACGATAATATATGTTATTATATGCAATGAAATGACATATGTTAGTATATGCAATGAAAATGCCATACAATGATCAATACTTATTCTTCCAAACCTGCTGGATCCAGCTTGACATAGAGTCAAATGTCATAAGTCATTTTGTCAAAAGACATCATCCTGTGAACATTGAGAGCAGTGCAGCTTGTGCTATTCTGACCACGTGCGTTATCAAGTCTGCTATTTCACCATGGACATCAAGTTAGAACAAAGAGTTAATGTGAAATTCTGCAAAAAACTGGGCAAATCTGTCACAGAGACATTTGACATGATTTGGCAAGTTTACAGCGATGCTGCAATGAATCATTTGAGGTATTTTTTCTGCGCCCTTCAAGGGTGGAAGAACATCCATGGAAGGTGACGAGAGGTTAGGAAGACCTTTAATGAGTTCAACCCCTGGAAATGTCGAAACCATTCGGCAACTTGTGCATGATGAAAATTGGAGAATTGTCAGTTTATCATACTGAACAGTTCAGGCAATGGTCCCATGTGATTTGAACATCTGCCTGGTTGCTGCCATGTTCATCCCCAGGCTGCTGACCAAGGAGCAGGAGGAACATTGCATCAAAATCTGCCAAGAACTTTGTCAGCATGCCGTGGATGACCCGACCTTCATGTGGAGGATCATTACCAGGGATGTAACTTGGGTGTATGGATATAACCCTGAGACAAAGCAACAGTCTTCACAGTAAAAGAGTACATCATCTTCATAACCAAAATAAGGTGAGGCAGGTCTGAATGCTCATCCTCTTTTTTAACATTTGCGACATTATACATTGAGAATTCATCCCCAGAGGCCTGACCATCAATAGCTAATTCTACTGCCAGGTTTTTCAGACATCTGGATTAGGACATATGGCAAAAGCGACCAGCTCTGTGGCTAAAAAATCTCGAAACTTTTTGATACACCCTTGTAGTAGTAGTAGCAGTAGTGGGGAATGGCAGGATTCCCACCTTGGAACTGTGTGTGTGGAGTTGCATGTTCTCCCTATGCTTGGTGGGTTTTTTTCAGGTACTCCAGTTTCTTCTCATAGTCTAAAGAATTACAGTTTATGCTAAATATCATTTCCAAATTGCCTATAGTGTATTGGTGCCCTGTTGCACACTATGGGCATGTATGGATAGTGATTTTTAATATACATATAATTAGCTATTGAGGTAGTGCTTAATGTTTCCAAAAATGTGCAATCATGTCTGATTTGGAACAGACATGATTGCAAATGTGCAATCTTTGTTCCATACACAATAAGTATAATACACCTTCATCTAAAAGCATCAGTTGCTTTGCAAAACAAACCTCATCAGTGTATGGAGGAAACAGCAGCAAAGTGTTAAAGATCAGGTAAGATTGCAAATTGCACAATCTCTGTTGCACACACTGTAAAAACACGCTTCCTTCTAAGAGTATCAAGTCATTTGCAAAACAAACCTAATTTATAAATTAGTGACTTCTGGTTCATGATTTTATTTCTGTTAATTTTAGCTTAAATAGCCTGGCTGATTAAACCTACTGTATAGTTAGTTCATGCCTTTTTATAGGTGGTTAAGACGATAGGAGATTTTTAAAGTACCCAGATATACTGTACGTGAACTCAAAATATTGATTTATCTGTGAAAATGACACTCAGTGTTCCTTTAACTGTCAAAAATTTCCACCTACCTCCTTCTTATGTTTTTCATTAAGACATTTTCCTTTTCTGAGGCCTGCTTTGTGAAAGAAAAATCCATTTGTATCTGTTTTGTACAATATTGTCTTTTGCCTATTTTCAAATTTGTCTTGTCAGAAAAGGGTTACATAATAAATATGCATTAGGGTAGATCGCAGCCTTGGTTTGATCGTATTAGGGAAGAAATGAATCAACAAGCTTTTAACATTAGTTTCAACCTGTTGACTCATTTCTTCCCTAATACGATGGAGCCTGCTTTGCAACAATGACTACACCAGTAGATGTTAAAGAATTTTAAATTCACTTCAGTTTATTTACATTTCTGTTCAAGTGCACCTGACAGACCAGATGTTCAAATGCTGGGAATAATAATCAAACAACAATCAATCAAGCAAACCAGTCCAAATTCATCTAATTCCCATCCCATAATAGTCAATGGTACTGATTCACTGATGTCTAAATATAAACATATGTATGGCCAAAGTGTGTGCAGGACACCTGATCATCATACTGAAACCTCAATCCAAATTTGTGCCCAATCTCCTGTGCTTTTGATGCTGAATGGATAGTCTGAATGGAGAGCCTTTCCCTAAGACTGGAGACTGTTAGAGCAAAAAAGGTGGGTCCCAATTCATATTAATGCCCTTTGTCTTGGAATCGGTCAGGTGTCCGCATGCATTTGGCTACGTAGTGTCATTTCCATTCGTGTGAAGGGTACTGCTGCCTTTTCGGAAAAGAGTTTGACAGCTTCAGTTTGCTGCAGAAAAGCAGTGTTACGGAAAAGGTGTGAATAAGTGGTGTTTGTGGTTAGCTGATCTGTTCAACTTTGTATTTAAACTTGTGGTCTTCTGAGATAAAGGCTCAGTGTTTCTGTTGCACCATGGCTCTCCTCTCACTGTTTCTGCTCACCTGTCTCTTGTCTCACATCGGACAATGTGGTAAGCCTTTTTTCTAACTAAATATGGAATTTTTGAATGGGTAAATGAGTATATCTTGCAAAGTATGAGGATAAGTGTACTATAAAATGTACCAGTTGCTATCTGCTAACTGCGTGGAAAAAAACGTTCTACTTGCTTAGTAGAACATATATTGTATATATTGATTTACAAGAACCCTGCTTTCATTAGAAGTATTATCCCATTTGAAATTTTGTCAAAAACTGCTTCGCTTCTGCAAATAAATAACTACTCTTTGTCTTTCTCTCTGGTACAGCTTACATGGGCGTGGGCATAGTGAATGGCTCAGTGGCTAAAGCACATTCTAGACCCTACATGGTTTCTGTTCAAAAAGATGGACGTCATCATTGTGGCGGCTTCCTCGTGTCAGAGAGCTTTGTCATGACAGCTGCACACTGCTGGGAAGCGTAAGCTTAGTAATTTGCTGAGTGATTGTTAAACACTGAGTCAGTGAGGTATCTGGGGGGGGTCATGTCACCTTTTCATTTGCGGGGTGGGGTTGAGGATTTCTGAGAAATGGGTCTTCACATTTGTGCAATCACTTTCACAATTACATATCATGTTTCCTACTTCAGCTTTAACATTATTATTTAGTGATAAAGACATTTTAGATTTAAGCCAAGTTTAAGTAGAATATTTACACTCTACAGCTTATACACTCTATAGCTTATAGTACATGTTCTACAGCATATACTATAAACCGTATAACTTATAATACACACTTTATTGCTTATAATTTTGTATAATATGCACTTTGTAGCTAATACACTAAATAGTTTATACATACTAAGTATATGTACTGTAGCATAAAATTGGAAGTCATTTTGCTAAAATTGAGTTTTAAGAGTTTTACTGTAGCTCACCCTGTATATACTATATAGCTTATACACACTCCACAGATTATAAAATATACTTAGTAGCTTACACTTTCACTGTGACTTATACACTATATATCTTTAACTATAAACACTTTATTTGTTTTTGTTGTGGGGGACAACTTTTAACTTCCATTCTTTTGTTTCTAGTGTAGTTGGAAATTTTTTATACATTACATACATACAGTACATTATTTGCTGGTAAAGTCACCAATTTACACATTCATATACTGAAATCGGAATGTGAAAACTAGTGAAAACTGATCAAACTCACCATCATTACTTTATCCTGGGCAGGGTTCTGGTGAATTCGGGGCTTATTCTTAGGCCCACTAAGCAAGATGTAGGGACTTGCCTTGGATAGAATGGCAAATCAAGTCAGGGTATCATGAACGATCACATTCACATACTTAGTCACATTAATGAGCAATTTATCATCACTAGTGCAGCAACCAGCATATCTTGTTAGTGTTGGGAAAGGAAAGCACTCTTAGGAAGCCCACACTTTAAACAACAGGTTTAAACAGGTTAAACAAATAAATCATTTTAAAGTCACTACTCCAAATTATTTTAGTTGTGATCATGGTAAGGCAAATAAAGGCATGCTTATAATAAAATATCTTATCTATAATAAAACTTGTATTTCAGATGGCAATAAATTATTATAAAACAGCAGGGGTTGCAAACTTTTGCTCTCAAATGTACATATATACAGCAAAGCATGCTTGACCAAAGTGCTAAACGCGGGCAAATAATATTTTGCTCTCCTGTTCTTTCTAACAGGGGGGTTAAGCTGACGGTTGTAGTGGGTGCTCATGACCTGAAAAAGAGCAAGTCAGCTTTGGGCCATATAGAAGTGAAGCTCTACCACATTCACCCGGACTATGACTCAAATACTTTACTCAACGACATCATGCTGCTGCAGGTAAACCACCAGACACAATATGTTTCTCGCTATGATGAACATGAAAGAGGCAAATATAATTTTTGGAAAGTGTGAACGTTTGTTGTAGCTGACTGTGGGCTGATATAAAATGTCACAACAAATGCTCAAAATTAAGTCATATAATTAGTTAATAAGTAAAAATAATGTTCTTGATGGCAATATTACTTTCCCATAAGAGCACTCCCTGCTGTATTTAATTCCACACTTAAAGATACTTGAATAGTTATAATAAAGACTTAATGATGCTAAGAATGTTTATTAAATTACAGTTAAATAAAACCACCAGCAAGCTCAAGTATACCAAGTGGATTCCCTTACCAAGCAAAAAGAAACCAGCAGTTAAGGCCAAGATGGTCTGCAGCATAGCAGGCTGGGGTAAACAATCTGATGATGGAGCAGGAAGTAGTCATCTCATGGAGGTCGGTGTAACTATCATGGACACAAAGGTCTGTGAGAAAGAATGGGGAAAACCTTTCTCTGTCTCCAGTTTGATTTGTACTCACGGTCGTGGGGCATTTTGTCAGGTAAAGAGTCATGTACTTTACACCATTAAAAAGAAGCATTATATTTTTCACAAAGTCTAGATGAAGAGAAATATGTGATATTTGTGCATTTTGTTGCAGGGAGACTCTGGAGGTCCTTTGGTGTGTCAGGACACAGCCGTCGGTATTATTTCATTCAACGATTTCTGTAAATCACCAAAGAAGCCAAATGTCTACACCAAAATTTCTGATTTTCTACCTTGGATTAATTGTATTTTAGGTCGCAAGGAGTGAACACTTGAGGATCATTTTGTATCTTGTTTAAATCCCTCCATTTATTCATAAAAAAAACTAAACCTATGTGTGGGATTGTTTTTGTAAACTGGGCAGTTTTCTATTTATACTCCAGTCTCATAATTACTAAATGTGTTTGCTCTCAACCAAAGTAAAATGTCACCGTAAAATAAAGACATTGTAACACAGATGAGCAGCAAAATAACTTTCTGATTTTCTTGTACTTGTATATAGGCAAGTAAGAATTAAGAATAAATAAGCAAATGAAAAATTACTAAATAAATATTCTTTAAAAATCTACATGTTTTCCTTCGTTTTCCTAACCCAATACTAGTTCCAAATAAAGTGCTCAGTGAGTGAATATTACATTAATAAAACAAAATGTTATGTACCTGTAGTGAAACAAAACAATAACTAAATATTTATTTTTCTGTTTTTGTAAAACATACTAGTTGTAAAAGACCTTTGATTTTTAGAGATAAAATAAGGAAACTGTTCATTTCTCAACCTTTATCAAACAAAGTATAACTCAAATGAGTAAAAGGAGAGATACCAAATCTACACTACAGATGACACAATATGCAGGGACTAAAATGGTTAAATAATAATCTTCATACTGTATTTGTCTTTTTTAAAGTTAGACAGATCAGCTCTATAGACAGCAGGTCCAAGGCCCCAGCTTCTGTCCTGTCTGGGTAATATCTGGACTGACTTTCACATGTTCGCTCCATATCGAAGTGGGTTTCCTTAGGGATCTCTGGGTTTCTAGGTTTTTCATTCAATCATCTTTAGCTCTGATTACAGCACACAATGTGGTGGCCAGTTCATGTGTGAAAATGTTTCCTCATGCTCCCAGAACCACAATTACTTCCCATCAGGGAAGAAAACCTTTACATTCAGGTCATCAGTTGACTTCATTTTATTGCCACATAACGTTGCTGAGCCTAGACCTCACCACCTAAAGCAACCCCAGATCATATCACTGCCTCCAGAGACTTGTACGGTGTGCACTATGCTTCACATTTGCATCACTGCATGCATTTTCTTTCCTACCCTGATGCATCTATCACTCTGGAACAGGGTCAATTTGAACTCATCAGACCTCATGACCTTTTTCAATTGTTCCAAAGTCTGATCTTTATGGTCACTAGCAAACTGAAGAATTTGTTTTTGATTAGTTTCACTAACAAGTGGTTTTCATATGGCCACACAGTGTTTAATCCAAATCCTGTGAGTTCTCATTACATTATGTGCAAATGGAAATGTTCTTACTTTCGCTATTATACATAGCTATGGTGTTACTGTTGATTCATGATTCATGATCTTTTCCATCCACACTTCCTCCACAAAGTTCATGGTTCATCACTATCATCCAGGTTTTGATGAAGGGATTTTAACCCAGTTCCAATAATTTTAATCTTCGTAATTGTTTTCTTTGCTTGATGCAGCCCAAGAATTTGACCCTCTTTAAGTGTGAATCTTTGGCCAGGCAGTGTATTGTATATTAAACACTATATATTATATTAAACATATTTTCAGTTTGTATAAGGCTATGCATGTGAGACCCTTTCAGTCTTTTCTGTCTGTACCAGACCACCACAAACCTTATGTCTTCTTCATCAGAATCATCAGTAGCTTTGTGCTGGAAACATGTGGTTGGCTTTGCACTACATGGTTGGTGGTCTAGAGTCAGAATGCCTGAGTGCAGAGATGAGCTGTTTCCGTAAACCTTTTATTTCTGACAACAGGAAAATGCTGTGTGGTGAGAAATTCTTACTCAGCAAGACATGATAAAATCAGAGGGTCTACAGATCAACATTAATCTTTTTTGATGATGTATATTTAAACTGATGTAGGAAGAAATAGAGTACACTTTAGTAATAAAAAAGACAATTATACTTTGATTATATTTTATTAAAGTCTAATAAAAATGCACTACTGGTAAAAGTCTATGTAGAAATATTCAGCTCAGTTCTTCAGTGGTTTTTTTTACATGAATTCACTATTTTGATTTTAAAAAAATTATACAAAGGCTTAATATTATTAAATTCATTCATCTTCTATATTTCTTATCCTGTGTACTGGGTACTATCCCAGTAGACTTAGGGAATGAGGCAAGGTACACCCTGGACAGGGTGCTAATCCATCACAGGGCACACACACACTATGGGCAATTTGGGAATGCCAATTAACACTATGGGCAATTTGGGAATGCCAATTAACCAATTAACTTCCAGCAAGTCCAGCTACCACTGAACAGCACTATTGGGATAACCATAACCTGGCTAATTGAGAATCTCCACAGACATCAAAATACATCCAGGACAAAGGTATCAATAAGAGTTTATCACAACGTTTAAACATAGCAGAGCAGGTTGTCAATCAAAACCAGTGATGGGTATGGAGGGCATTTCATGGACAATCGATCAAGGGAGTAAATACATGTAAGCCTCTTTGTCTGAAAAAAGGTTATTGCATATGACGGAAAGTATTTAAAATTGTTACAAAAAAATTTAACATAGTTAAAAATATATATATAGATAATAGTCTGGTATCCTAAAAAGCAACTTCATGTGTATTTGATCCGATTAAATTTTAAAGAATGAAAAGTAATGCAAAAAGCAGGCTATGCAATGTGTGCAAGTAATGAGTAAGAGGTCACTGTGTGTTTGTGGTTCGATGAATACAGTGCAGAATTCTTTCAGTGTCATGGTATTTACTTTCAATAGTCAATTCACTATTTAACTCCGTTTGCTGGTCTTTTTTTTTTGTGTAATTCATGAAGAAGCAATCATTCATGACAATGCAGTTAAATATGAAGAATTCTTTTTGACCTTCAACTACAGTATGTGCTCACTGCAGTTGTAATAAAAGTAAAAACTACCTTTATTTCTGTATGGTATTATGATATTGTAAGACATACACACTTCTTCTTTTAAACCTAACAATTTCTTCATATAAACTTCTGCTACACTAATGAACTTATCCCAGGATTTCACAAGCGCTACACATATCATCAAGGTAGATATTTTCTCATTATGCAAAATCCATGATTAAATAACAATGCAAAGGCAAAAAAATAAAAAACTGATTGACTTTGAGTTTTTCCTTCACAACTTTCACACAGATAAGAAGCGTCTAATGCATTGTCAACTGAGAGGGCATATAAAGTTGTCTAAAATGTGGTTGTATGTCATTTATGACTTTTTTCTTTTTTTATGATCACTTAATTAAAACCTCTCATGAAGGGTGGGGCAAAGTGGTGTTTTAATAAGGTAACAGTCTGACTAAAACAGAAACCTGGCACCCAGATTGGAGAGCTGTTCAACAGAAACCACACCAAAGTCACACCTCCAGAGCACACATAATTTACACAGCCTTTAGTAGTAGACAAAAGGCAATTACTTAATGACCTAAAGACAGTGGTATATAAGCAAAATGACTGTTATGATGTGGTATCTTTTAGCACTTGTATCAAATTTTGACTGTGAGAAATTTGACATTTGTTTCTATATCACCAAACAGATATCTGCTAATGAAATAGAATAGACAGTGATGAAATAAAAGTTGAATAGAAAATATAAGCAACCATAAAAAACAAAAGAACGCAACTATTTCAGAAATGTATGATCTCCCAGGGTTTTCACATATACAGTGCACAGAAATCTTTTTACTGGTGATTTTGATTATGAAAAAAAATATGTATAGAAATGGTTTGTTAATGAAATAACTGGAAAATATGGGCAGCCTGGTTTGAGCCACTCTTTCTAGTCATGGGTTACCACAGCTTGAGATTGGTTTCCTTTCCTGTCAGCCATGAAAATAAATTTTACCGTAACTACAGTCTGTATAAGGTGAGAAATTAAAGACTAGAAAAAATAACCTGATTTAATAAAAAAAATGGGCTACAACCATATTACCTGTTCTTAAATCCAGTTATTTCAAGCCACTCAGATCTCTTTAATGGAAATAATTCACTTGCATGTTGACTGCTTATGATGATGCTATTTGACTCGGTCTTAGTCTAATTTAATAACATCAGATCAGGTGTGTGGCCGGACTGACATTAGATCATTCTCAACTAAAATGAGCAGGTTAAGCAAGTAAAGCCTAAAAATAACACTTAAGTACTTTTACTTAATTTGAATTTTAGATAAAGCAATTTTAAATTCTACTTTCACTTTAACTTTCCCTGAATTAATATCTTGACTTTTACTCAAGTACATGACTTGTGTACTTCTTCTATTATTGCATGTTACAATTTACAAATCATATCAAACTGGTTCCATAACCATGACAACGAAGACGTTCAGACCAACAGATTTGGACCCAGTTAAGCACGTATAGAATGTAATAAAGACAGCTGTATATATCTGAAGACAGGACCACATTAAGCCTTTACGTGACTCTGGGGCCCCATGAACATGATATGACCAGACATGATTATGCTCAAATCAATTAAAACATTGCAACAATAGACAGGAAGAAGTACAATTTAATTTAAAGTTGTGAAGAAAGATTCTTTATTTATCTTGTTTGTGTTTCTTTTATTTTCTCTTTTAGCACCACTATCATATTTCCTAACAGCCAAATGAGACTAGCAATAATTATCTGCTAATATAATTAATTGCATTTGATTTTGTTGTTAATTATTTGCTGACAGAAGTAACGAAAAGTAATTACTATTCTTTGTTTATTTTGGTGCGCAAACCTATTGCTCATATTGGCCAATAGGGTAAAGCGACCTGGACATGCATGTCCATGTCAAGACATTTTGATCTCCAGGAGTGGTAGGAATATTGACTGAATTACAGTTTAGAAGTTATTTATTCAAATTTGACAAGGCAGGATATTGCAGTACAAAACCCTGAAATGTGTCAAATATACAAATACTTCAAAACAATCAATTACTTAATTTAAAATAGAATAAATAAATAACACATATACACAGAAAAGGCATCCTAATCGAGCACAATTATCCATACAACAATTATATAATTTCAGAGCACGGGGAATAAAGGATAGTTCATGAGAGTTTATTTAGGATCATGATGGCCTACAGTTAGAAATTGCAATCCAGCTGCTGGTTCTGGAGTAAATGGTCTGTCTCATGTTTAACAGTCTGTATGCTGAGTGATTGTGAGCTGTGATGATTTTGTGAGCCTTCCTTAGACACTGGGTGTGGATGATGTCCTACAAGGCTTGGCATTTGTTGCCAATAATGGGTTAAGCTGCTTTTGCAACTTTTGGCCCTTGCAGTTGTGGAGGTAGAAGCCGACAAACCAGACAGCCGCACACCCAGTCAGGATGGTGCATGGGTAGAAGTTGGTCAAGATGTTAGGTTGATACCAGACTTCCTAAGCCATCACAGGAAGTAAATTTGCTGACAAGCAATTTTCACCACTTGATGGGTAGGGGAGTCCTGAGAATGCCTTGGGTATACTAGTCAGAAGTCCAAAAGCGAACTGCATAGATGAGAGTTCAATCCTAAAACCACGAGCTGTTGTGTTGTGCCATGAAGAATTCTATTGAAAGCAATACATGTAGAGCACAAATCGTTCCACATGCACTTGAGATCACATTTGTGACACTTTCTCAGAATCAGGTTTTATCACCAAGTATGTTGATACTCACAAGGAATTTGGTTCCGGCTGTTTGTACCTCAAAGAGCATAGACTAACATAAAAACACTGTAAAAAAAACTGTACTATACACAGTACTTACACAACATTAATTTAATCGACTGAATCTACTTAAATAAGGTGGTTGGGGGGGGTGTTGGTTGGTAGGACCTTTGGTTAACCTTTACACGCACACTTACAAAATGCAAATTTACGATATGGAAATGGCAATTAGCCTAATCTGCATGTCTTTGGACTGTGGGAGGAAACCAGAGAACATGGAGGAATCCCACCAAGCACAGGGAGAACAAACAAACTTCATGCACGTCCCTTCTGACGTGGGAATTGTACCCAGGACCTGGAGGTGCAAGATGACAGTGTTAACCACCACATACCATACTTTACTAAACTTCCCTACCAAATTTTAGACTGATCCTCCCTGTCCTAGGTCACTGAGAGGATATGCAATTCTAATACTGTAATTGTAATTTTACTTTCCTACAATATTTAAGTATTATTTTCTCATATTTATACTTTAATCAAGTGTTGAAATTTAAACCTAAATTATCATTTCAAGTAAACAAAAACCTTATGGATTTATTTTGGCCAGTTTCATGTTAAAGTATCATTTCAAACAGCAAACATAACAGGCTAGTCAAATTGTAGTTACTAAGAATGTTTAAATAATACTACTAGAAACATGATGTTTATTAATTTCAGCAGTTAAAAAAATGTTCTTTGTTAGGTAGTCTGCCAAATGCCATAAATGTATGAGTGCCATTCAAGTCGATTCAAGAACTTTAGATTGCGAACACAGTTATGATAGTAAAAGCTACTAATTTACTTGTACTAGTGCTTCACTAGTGTCTGGACATCATCATGGTGGAAAATGTTCTCAGTATATCGGACCCATGATGAGACTGTCTGCTTTACTTCTAAAACGCTGGCCTTCCAGGATCTTCTTTAATGGCCCAAACATGTGGAAATGGCTTGGGGTCAGGACTGTTAGGGTGATGTGGCAATAACTCTCGGCTAAGTTTCTATAATGGGCAAGAGATGTTCTTGAATGATTGTGGGTACAGTTTCCACAGACATCGCAGCTCTTCTGCAAGCTGGTGAAAAGGTACCCAGTGATTTTCAAGGATCAGATGTTCGACTCACTGAATGTTCATAGGGATGACTGCAATGGGCTCTAGGCCACCACAGCCGAGATCATTATTCACAAATCTAATGGCTTCTTTAAAATGTTTGCACTAATCAAATATTTTACTTCAGCTAACAGTCTTAGCACTGTACTGTGCTTGAAGTCTTCTGTAAATCAGTCGGTTTCATGGGAAATTTCATTTCAAGTTTCATTTTACTAGAATGCCCCTCATAAAATGTAAATGATTCTGTCCCATGTATAATCAGGACCCTTGCTTCAAAAATCTGAGCAGACTCAGGGCAGTTTTCCTAGTAGAATAATTTGTAGTCCTTGAGGTGCACAGAAAGACTGTAATTTTTAATAAAACTAAACAAAGATGCAATTTTCCATTTCATTCTCGCAACTTAACACAGAGCACATTAAGACACAGACACAACCACAACACTGTGGACAGAAATAACAAAGAACAAAACATAAATAAATATTTGGAAAGGTTCAGATGCGTCACATCAGCCCTGTTGCAAACCTCTGCTGACTAAAATAATCTGCTTCAGTAACAGTTTTTTCCATCTGCCTTTAAAAAAAATAAACTCTAAACTGCTCATCAGAGGCTTTACAAAGCCTTGGTTCTTTCTGACTGAGTTGCCTCCTTTTACTATTCTCATTTATAATACAGAAATGCACAAATTGAAATTGGATTTAAAGTTTTTATTTTGTTTTTTTATAATAGTTAAAGAAGCATTGCATATTGTAAAAATACTGCATTGACAGTGCATGTCTTAATATGAATGTTTGGTCAGATTTTTTAAGTAATTGAAATGAGTAACACTCACTCTGAGCAAAGTGGGCGGAACATAACTGCCAAATAAAGAGCAAACCACAACAAAAAGGTCACCCACCAAGCATTTAACTAAAGAGGGATGAATCTTTGACACAGTGAATGATAGTGTCATGATGAAGCTTTTGCACATTCTGCTGCTTACAGGAGCTTTCAGCATCCTCAGGTTTAATGGTAAGAACTCATTTCTGCATAATATCGAATACTACTACACATACTTTCTCTTTTTTTCTCTAAATCCTGAGATCCTGGAATGTTGTTTTTACTTTGTGTTACATATTGATATTGGGATTTAATAACTATTTAATCTGCTTTTTTGTTTCCATGCATGTGAATAGTGAAACCTATTAGACTAATACAATCTTCTGAATAATATAAAAATATTGCACAGATTATAGCACATACAGTACTAATGTGGATATTTACAAATGGGGATTGTTTTTAATGGGCTGAATTTTTATTATAGAGTTTTTTTTTTATTCCTTCTACTTAAAATATACAAATTGTGAATTTATGTCAACTTTCTTCTCATTTCTACTCATTTTCATGTATGTGAATATGAGAAAATTGCAAGTCAAACTAAATCTGAATCTTACTAGACTAATAAAAATTTCCCCAGCCACACACGGAGAGGAAATCATTAATGGCAGGAAAGCCAAGAAAAACTCACTGCAGTACATGGCATCTGTGCAGTCGAATGACAAGCATATATGTGGAGGATTCCTTATAAACCCCAAGTTTGTGCTCACTGCTGCCCACTGTGACAAAAGGTAGACTACTCATATTGTGTGTTTCTTAATAAGTAGATGTGGGTGGATTTATTTGTTTCAATATGACAAGACATCTGCCTCATTCTTTAACAAAAAGTGACCTCAGTGTAGTCATCGGGAGTCAGAACATCGATTCGAACAAGAGCAAACTGAAAAAATATGCAGTGAAAAGCAAGCACCCACACCCATCATACAAGAATCCCCGTTTTGGGTTTGACATCATGCTCCTGAAGGTACCGACGAATCATTCACGTAGAAATAATAAACTGCACTATATTAATTACAATAGTGAATATAGATAATCATCATTACACCACAAGGCCTATTATCTTTCAGTTCTTAATTGAATAATGTTAATTTTGTTCAAAAACAAGCTTTCACAGCAAGTCAAGCTGGATAAACATGTAAAAACCTGCAAAATCTCAAGCAAAAGCAAACCAATCAAGCCTAATACAAAGTGCCAGGTTGCTGGATGGGGAAGAACTGAAAACCAGAAAATTGAGAATGACCTGTTTGTGGCCGATGTTTCAACAATAAATATGACAGTCTGTAAGAATCAGTGGAATAAAAAAGGAGTAGACCTCCCAGATAACGTTCTGTGTGCAGGAGGCTATGGAACCAAAAGTGGAGCATGCCAGGTATGATAACAGAGATATATTTGTTTTCAGATTTGAACAAGTAGAAGGCTGAAACAAAACACTGTGCTATTTGTTTCTGTTTTGACAGGGTGATTCTGGTGGGCCTTTGGTGTGCAATGGTCTTGCAGTGGGTATTGTGTCCTTCAATTTCAAAAACAACTGCGACTATCCAAACGTGCCTAATGTCTACACTGAGATTTCATCATATGCAGACTGGGTTAAGAAAGTAATGAATGGTGATGCTTAAGATGTTTTTTATGTGTTTGACATAATGTGAATGTATATATATATATAGTACCAACTTGCCAGCTTGCTTCTGATGCTTCTTACAGTAAGTGTTAAGGTTCTTCAGTGTTAACAGCCAGATGAAACAGAAAAGTTGACACATAGACTGCCAGACAGAAACCACATTAAAGTTAAACCACATCCTTAAATAAGCTTTTAGTGGTAAAGTGATATGTGATTACTTCATTTAAACTCTTACTTTTTTTTGTCAGACTTGAATTAGTATGTATTAAATACTATAAATTAGTTGTTCTATACTGTACACTTACCTGTCACTTTATTAGAGACCCATGTACTGTACCTGTTGTGATTCATGCAATTAAGAAATATGTTAATCAAGTGGCAGCAGTGCAATGCATAAAATCAGGCAGATCCAGGGCAACAATTTCAGTTCTTGTTCACAATAAACCTGAAAATAAGTCTCAGTTATATAAATGCAATGGCTTTACCGTAGATGTAAAAATTCTACAGACCACAGATAAACCCCTGCTGTATGTGCGGAATGCTCTTGGCATCTTTTTGGTTTTATTTGACTGCTACTGAAAAATCATTAAAATCAACAAGTCTGAAACGTCAGACATTTCATTTGGATACAAGTGCAGACAATTTGTTGAAGGCAACTCAAAAGAAGCAAATAAAGCAGCAACTGAAAAAATATGCAGTGAAAAGCAAGCACCCACACCCATCATACAAGAATCCCCGTTTTGGGATTTGAATGATTGATCGTTCATGTAGAAATAATAAATTGCACTATATTAATTACAATAGTGAATATAGATAATCATCATTACACCACAAGGCCTATTATCTTTCAGTTCTTAATTGAATAATGTTAATTTTGTTCAAAAACAAGAATCATGAACGTGTCTGAACATAACCAACGAAATGTGTTAAACAAAATATGACGATGTAATTTGCTTAAGGTTTCCATCACTAGACACTTTAATTTTATCAGGGATGTGTAAACTCAACTATAATCTACAGGGTATTTCAAAATTCAGCATGTATTAAATAATTAATTTACAAAACACCCTTTATATGATTGCCATTTTTGTAAACATACATCTGATATGAAATGATCTGTGTGCTTGTACTTTGGCAGGGTGACTTTGGGGACATCCTGTACCAGGGGCTTTAGTGAACTTTAGTGTTTTAACGACATTTTCTAATTCATAAAAAGTATGACCATCAAGATAATAAGAATAATTTGTTATTTTATGCAATAAAACTGCTATACAATAATCAATTTGATGTCTTTTACTCTTTAAAACATGCTTGATCGGAAGACGTTTGCAGTACTCTGGTGTCACTTGCTCAATCCATGCCTGCTTGATTGCAAATTTACCACCGAAGTTCACAGTTTACTTGAAATTCCCTAGTTTGGGCCATTTTTGTTCTATAGACATGCCTCTGAATCTGTCTTCTCTCTTTATATGCCCCTCCCTATACGGGTGGTTTCTTTCTTTCTTATACCTATATTGTTAACTCTACTGTTATGTTTTTATTCCTTTACTGTCGAAATTAGCCGACGCGCTTTGGCAATACTGGTTATTATCTGCATGTCAGGTAAATTCAGTAAGCAGTCAGTTTGCTTCGATTTTTCGGGCTTTTCATGAGCTCTGTGCACGCGACTTCCGGCTTCGCGTGCGGCACTGAATTACTCACCCCCTCCCCCTTCCATTACCCCCTCCCCCTTCCCTCCCTAAGACGCCGAGTGCAGGTAAAATTCCGCTGTCACTCTCTGTGAGTCTCGTCTGATGCTTTGCTGTAAAACATCGCGAAAATATTCCGAACTACGGACCTAACAGTACGACGTCACTGGCCTTGACGTTGGTGTGGATGACTGAATAAGAGAAAAACTCTGTACCCAAATGCCTCTGAAGCCCTCTAGTGGCTGGCTAGAGTAGTCCCATATTAAGCGTTCATAGTACTGTACTATAATAAGCAATGATAATTAGCCAAATTTTAACGTTACACAAACTGGTTTGTATAAGTTTGTGTTAAGGGTCATACGTATTTATTTTTAGTTGTATGTAGTAGAGCACTTTTGTGCTGCAAGCAATGCCTACCCGCTTCTCTGGCTACTACTGCAAGTATATTTCAGACCTGTGGGAAATCCTGAAATAATTGTGCGTAGAATAGACAGCAAGCAGTGTGATAGGTTATAGGCCAGGATCACCAGACTCTTGTACTCCTAGGGTCTACATCTAAAATAATATGATTGATCAAATATATAAATTACATGAACTAGGATCTTTTAAAAAGATCAATGGACACAAAATAGAGGTTAGGCTTGACAGTTGAAGATTGCAAAGGTATCTGTGAACCACTCCTTCACAATTTGAGCCCAATGTAGTATCATAGCATATGTCCATGGCATTAGGAAAGAAAAAAAAATCTCAATCAGAAAGAGCTTTATTGCCAAGTACATTTGTCATTTGTTATTGGACATATTTTATTGCACAGTTAAGAGAACATTTAACTGTTCATGAGGTAGATTGCTTGAGGGAAAAAAAAAACTGTTCTTGTGCCTAACTGTTCTGGTATTCAGCCGACCAGATGGCAAGTTCAAAGAAGAGGTTGCTTGGATGTGAAGGGTCCAAAGTGATTTTCTGAGCCCTTTTCCTCACTCTGGATATACTGGATAGAGTTCTTGAAGGATGGGCAGGGGATCACTTATCATTCTTTTAGCAGTCCTAACCACTTTTTTTTTCAATTAGCCTCACGAGTAAGTGTTTTTCGTACAGCTATACAGCTGTTTAGTCCCAATCCCTCGAGTTCTCTTCCCACTGTGCAAGTTGAAATGCTCTTACTTCCACTTAAACTATATAACATAGCCATGAGTTTTGACCACTGATTCTACAAACATTTATGTAATTTCAGATAATGATCCTTTAAAAAAAGATCCTCAAAGATGGTAGTTCACCACTATCCTTTCTGGTTTTAATAATGCATTGGCCATTTTTTTTTATTGATGCAGTGCAATTTGACCCTTATGAAACAGAGTAAAATCTTTTCCACAATCACAAGTTATGTCTTCTGAAATGGTTGTTTAAGAAATGAGAAGCTACATAACTTGTTGCCAGCTGAACCACTAATTATCCAATAGAAGGCTCTTTGCCTAGTTAAATCTAGGTTATAACATTATTGGCCAGGCAGTGCATAAAACTAGAAAGCATATCAATATGACTAGTCATTCTTTATTTATTTCTTTTAACTGTATGATAAGACTAGCTGCTGGTATTTCGAAAAAGATGTTATGGATTCTGCCAAGTGGAATGATTCACTGGGTGTGTGCATGTACAGAACAATGTGATGACCAGAACGCACACTTTGAGTGACAAGATAAAATAAATTCAATAGTACATTGCTGACATTTTCAATTATTAAAAGCCAGAGAGGCATACTTTAGTTAACAAACATTAACACTGAAGATGAGAAGATCATTATCATCCAGGGCATGAGCAAACTCATTGAGGCCAACACCAAGTGTCTGGTTGCAGAATAGACACAATGTTAATCAGTGCGTAGGGTCAACATCCTTCTGGTGGCCAAAGTGTTATAAATCTGCCAGTCCGCTGTAGGAGTTGAAAAATTCAACATCAAGGTAATGTTCTCTAAGTCCAAAATTGGAGTTTGAAAGGCATTATGTTACAAACTGCTCTGAGTGGCAGCATGGGGATGTTAAAGGGTCACCAAGTTCAGTATATTATATGTGTAGAAGCTCAGTGCTGGACTTTGGAGAAGTGCTGGAGAATTTGAAGTGGTAGAATATTAGAGTGATTTTGCAGACTGTTTTTAACACTTTTTTCTCTTTTATTTTCAGCACAACTCCCTCTTTTCTTTGTAAACACACCTTTTCTATTTTTTAATCAACACTTCTTTTCGTTTTAACACAACACAACTATTTCTCTATTACTATTATCTACAGTATATAACTAATTATTATTTTTTTTAATCACAACTTTCTATTTTCATTTCTTTTTTTGACACTTTGTCCCTATACAAATGCTCCATATTTGGTGCAACCTTAATGTTCGCACACCACGTGGTGAAGATAGGAGGCCTATATAGGCATGCGCCCAGGCTTTGCACGTCTCCTCTGATTATCTTCAGGATAATCAGAGCAACCTAGCACCTACGGTAGGAACCATGTGTGAGGGTAACCGCGGGTCTGTCTGTCTGGAAATCTGCGTTGTAGCCGCATGCCTGCGACGTTACACAAACTGGTTTGTATGAGTTTGTGTTAAGGGTCATATGTATTTATTTTTTCTTGTGTGCAGTAGAGCACTTTTGTGCTGCAAGTAATTCCTGACCGCTTCACATGCTACTACCGCAAGTATATTTCAGACCTGTGGTAGATCCTGAAATAACCAAAATTATGCATTTTTAGAATAGACAGCTAGCAGTGTGAGAAGTGATTGGTGATAGCCCAGGATCACCAGACTCTTGTACTCCCAAGGTCAACCTTTAAAATAATATGATTGATTAAATATATATAAAGAACATGAACTAGGTTTTTTTTAAATGATAAATTGACACAAAGTGAGCTCTGTGATTATTTCCAGGGTAATCAGAGCAACCTAGCAACTATATGTGAGGGAAACCACGGGTCTGCCTGCTTGGAAATCTGCAGTGTACGTGCATGCGGGTTTGCCTGTTGTGCGACCTTCAGTGTTACACAAACTGGTTTCATGAACATGACAATGAAATCAGTGTACTATAGTGGCATCCCCGGTCACCAAATCTGGATCCATTTTTGGAATGGGGAAGAATAGCATGAAAGTGGAGTTGACAGATTTGCAATAAGTATACAATGCAGTCATGTCAGCTTGAACAAGACTAGAAAAGAAATGTTTCCATCATCATGTGGAATCAATGAAACAATGAATCAGACTATTTTGAGAGCAAAGAAAGGCTTTACCCATTATCAGTATGGTGTTTCTAATAAACTGGCTGGTGAGTATAGATGCTGAGACCAAAGCAATATGCCTGTCAAAAGCAACTTCTAATTCCTGCTGATATCATCTGGACCTTCTCATCAGTAAAGGTTTGTTTTGAGTCAGCACCCAGCCAATCTTGTTTATATCCAGTCATAATCTGTGCATACATCCTACAGCTATAATGACATGTAATAATTAAGGGACTAAATGAAAGTCTTAAGAAGTATTATGCAACATCTTGTATCTGTGAGGTTGAGCAAGATAAGAAATACACCGTGGTTTTCCTTTATAAGGCAAATATCTGAGGTTATAGCTAGCTTTATTAACACCATTGCAGCACATAGTATTATTCAAATGTATTGAAAAATAGCAACATATATTTACAACTGCAATAAAACATTTCTTTTTTGTGATAAAAAAAATAAACCACAGACAAAACAGACAATGTCAATTGTTAAAAGCGCTATACAAATAAAATTGAATTGAATTGAAAACTGACTTTGTGTTGTTAAAATAGAAATGTGTTAATAGAGAACAATTTTACAATAAAAAGCCTTCAAAATTCTGATTATGGATCTAGAGATACAACAATCTGAATATATTTGAAATATTATAAACAGACGAAATACAGTACAAGGAATTTATTTTCATTTTCAATATTTCAATAATGTTTTTTTCTGTATAATGTATATAATGTTTGGAGGTTAGCACTGTGGCCTGGCACTTCAAGGGTCCGGGTTCATTACCCACCTTGGGGCCTGTGTGCATGAAGTTTGCATGTTCTCCCCGTGCTCTGTGGGTTTCCTCTGGGGACTCCGGTTTCCTCCCACAGTCCAAAGACATGCTGGTTAGGCCAACTGCTATTCCCAAACTGCCTGTAGTGTATGAATGAGCACATAATAACAAGGGAGCACATCTTTTGTGAGTGGCTCCAATATATAAATAAATAAATAAATAAATAAATAAATAAATACATACATACATACATACATACATACATACATACATACATAATTTTTTAAAATTAAACATGCATCGTAACTTACAGCATGGCAGTGTATTGGTTAGCACTGTGGCCTTGCACCTCAAGGACTCGATTCCTGTCTCTGCTCATGCTTGGTGGGTTTCCTCCCACAGTCCAAAGACATGCAGACTAGGCTAACTGACATTTCCAAATTGCCCATAGTGTGTGAGTGAATGTGTGCATGCCCTGCAATGGATTAGCACCCTGTCCAGGGTCTACCCTGTCTTGTGTCTGAAGTCTCGTGGCATCATGCAACCCTGTGTAGGATAAAGTGGTATAGAAAATAAAAATCTTGGTTTACGAGTACTGACTATTATGTGGCACACACGCGCTTCTTGTTTTGATGCTGAGCGTCACATGATTACTTGAACTGAGACAATGGTTTTTCTCTCTTTTTCAATTTGCTTTATTTTTACTTTATATGTTGTATTAATTATTTCCATGTATTTATTTTTTTGGGTTGTGGAGCAAATAATCTGAGTTTTCATTATTTCTTATGGAGGAAATTTGCTTTGATTTACGAGTGTTTTGATATACGAGCATGCTTCCGGAACAAATTATGCTCGTAATCCAATGTTTCACTGTATAAATAAAATTTCATTGACTCAATGAATAAATCATAACTTTTATGATAAAAAATTATTTGCACATAGTTTTTTTGTTTTTCATTATTCTGAAATCTCACTCACACACTTACTGTCTATACTGCTTTATCCTGTATACATGGTCATGGGGACCTGTTAGGGAAAGTTAGCGCATGAAGCAGCCTGTATAGGGTGCCAATCTATCACAGGACACACCAGGTTAATTTGTTTAACTTTATATTTTGTATTAACTATTTTTTATATTAATATTTTTGGGCTGTGGAATGAATCATTGGAGTTTCCGTTTTTTTATGGAGAAATTCGAGTACGAGTACGATATACGAGTGCTTTGATTAAGAATAGTTTAACCAGTCAACATTCAAGTGGTTCTTTGAGTTGTCATGGTTGTACATAAAGTCACTTCCATTAAAATAAAAACTTTTGAAGAACCATGTTTTAAAGGTCTGTGGTCATGTCACTTCCTGTGCACCACTGCACCATGCAGATGTAATTAGATAATAAAACCAGTGGTACAACAACTTTGATCATATCACATTATTACTATGATTTCAATCAATTTTTTGCCAAGAGTGCTTCCTGCAGCCTAAAAAAGTGATCAAACGAAATGCATTTAATTTAATTATATATTATATTCAAATAATTGAATGAATATGCAGTATTTAAATAAAAAAAATATTAAAATTTAAAGACACTAACTACGAATTCCAAAGTGTTCCCAAATATCTTATTTAGTATGCATTAAAGTATGTTTTAAGTGTTAAACATAAGCTGAATGTATGTGCTTTATGTACTAAGTAAGTGTTTTTAAAAGGGTTGAGCCATCACTGGTTGTAGGTGTTAGTATGTACTGTATAGTGTTCTCATACTGTGTGTTAAGGCTATCTTTTACCAAATAAAAAATGTTAACCTCTCAACCTCTTTAAGAATCTTAAAAGATTCTTAAAATTCAAAATGTACTGACTAACTGGATTAAAGAACTGATAAATTAAAGTTTCCATGAAAAACAAGATTTTTTCCCTAGTATTGCTTAAATTAATATTATGAGATTGTTGTAGTCCTGGAGTGGTCAATTGTGGTCCTTGAGAGCTGCAGCCCTGCATTGGTGTGTTTAGTCAATCAGAAGCTGTAAGATGATTCAAGCCTAAATCCAGAAGCCCTTAAGCAGGCAAAACATTGAAGATTCAAGCATGTCCATCTATTCCTATTCATTGCCCTCTTGTATCAACCTGGGTACTGATATCTCAGCCTGTGCATACATCCTCTTGTTTTGCAAGCTGAGGAAAACCCAATGTTGAAATTCATTTAGGTTCACTGGTGACTATGTGGGCAAAAGGAATTACTATATCAGCAAAACTGTCTTCAACATTTATGATCCTTGTTAGCGACCAGTAATACTGTCAATCACAAGACTGCCCTAAACTTCCTTAAATTTTAGAACTCTTAATATTACAATATAATCAGAAATAAGATGAGTGTAAAGGAACTGTTAGTATTGCTTTATACGTTGATTGAGAAAAGTATATATATATTTTTAATCCTAGCTTTCCATGCAGTATATTGCCTGAGACACAAATTCACACCAAACATTAAGGAAAAAGTAACACATTTAATCCTAGTTACATAGAAACTGCATATTATTTCTCTATTTGCTTTTATAAGTAGTTTTTTTGTTGTTGTTTAGTTTTTTATTTGTACTTCACTCAAAGCGAAGGAGGCGGGGTCATGTACACTCTTACCTAATAAAGAAAACCATAAGCAGCAAGTAATGATATGCATCGGTATAAAAGATGTGTGTCTTTGTCTCGGTGTGTGTTAGTGGAAGGATGAAGGCAGTACACATACTGCTGCTTTCTGCAGCTTTCAGCATTTTCTCTTTTAATGGTAAGCTAATTTCTGAATAATAATAATAATAATAATAATAATAATAATAATAATAATAATAATAATAATAATCTAGCACATACTAATGCAACTGGACATAACATTTCCTATTTTCTCAAAATGCTGATCTCTATACATGTTGTTTACTTTGTATCTTGTAATTAAAACGTCACACATTTGTGATGTGATTGAATAATAGGTTTAATCTACATCTCTGTATTTTTTGTGTGTGTGAATGTAAGAAAATGACAAGTCCGACTAAATGTCCTTTGATTGAAAATAAATTTTCCAGTCACACATGGAGAGAAAATCATCAATGGTGAGAAAGCCCCGAAGAACTCATTCCAGTACATGGCATCTGTACAGTGGAATGGTAAGCACATCTGTGGGGGATTCCTCATCCACCCCAGCTATGTGCTCACTGCTGCCCACTGTAGGTAGGTTACTCATGTTGATTGATTCTTAATAAGTAGAAGTGTGTGGATTTATTTGTTTCATTTGTTGACAAGATATCTGCCTCATTATAGAGAGCACAGCGATCTCAGTGTGGTCATTGGGACTCATGACATCAATCCAAGCAGGAGCAATCTGAGAAGACACAAAGTGCAATGCGTACACATACACCCATCATACAAGGGACAAGCCATGTATGGGTTTGACATCATGCTCCTGAAGGTAAAATAAGTCTATTAAACTATATTCAGTTATAATTCGCAGGGCAGTTCAACAATATAAAATCCAAATTATGAAGCAATATTACAAGAGCTAAAATGTTGCTGCATTTAAGTTCATCACAATGTGCTTTCATACAACAATTCTACAAACAGGTTATTAATATTGAGTAACTGACATTTCAGCCACAATATCAGCTCATGTTTTCTGTTGATTAAAATTTTGCTCGTTCATAAAAATAGTTCTCAAAGAAGTCATAGCTGGATTAAACACTGTATGTTACTCTGCACTGAAAAAGACTGACTGGCAGCCTTAGGTAAGTGCAGTAACGGTTTCAATGTAGTTACCTATTGCTAGAATTAAATACAGACAATAGAGAGACAATGAACTGAAAACAACTGAATGAGATACGCTGTGTGGGTAAGAGATGTTAAAAATAGGTAAGTACAAACATTTAAAATTACTTGCATATCATCCCATCTTGCTTGCTATGTTGATATGTCAGAAGTGTGATAAAACATCTATGAAACAGATTCAAATGTTAAAGCCTATTTAAACTATAATTCAATTAGATATTTTTATTGCAAGTAAGACAATCTATTTAATTGGTTTGATTTACTACACAAAAACACTCTTTAATGCATTTATTATATTAAAACATAGGAACATTATACAAGGGCTCATTGACAGGCACACACATGTAATATCAGCTTATGGTAACTTATTATGGTGCTCCAAAAAATTAAGGGAACACTTAGGCCTGGTTTGATTCAAACTAAACATTAACATACAAGGGGTGTTCATACCAGGACTAAGTGTTCATTGCTGTTTTTTTTTGTTTGTTTGTTTGTTTTGTTTAAGTATGTTTACAATTCCATATAATAATAAAAATATTTTAATAAAGTCTAGCTTCATGGGATATCTAAGTATCTTAGTACTACTCTGATATGGGGCAAGAGTAGCTGTGATTAAGCTGGTGGACTACAGTGGTGGACTAAGGTCATAGGTTCAAACCTCATCACCGCCAAGCTCCCGTTGTTGAGCCTCTGAGCAAAGCAATCAGCAAACTTCAACTGCCCACGTGTAATGAGATAACTGTAAGTAGATCTAGTTGAGAATGTCTGCCAAATGCCATAAATGTAAATGGTATGTAGCCCTCAAAACTTTTAAAAACATTTTAGCCCTTTTTGTTTTGATGTTTAAAACTGGATATACTTTAGAGTAGTCAATTTGCAGCTTGTATAGCAGTGCAGATTTATTGTTCTCTAACAATACCTCAACATGCAGACCTTATTGTCTAAATAACTGGGAACAAAAATGAGTACACCCTTAAGTGAACATGACAAAACTGTGTCCAAAGTGTCAATATTTTGTGTGAGCACCATTGTTATTTAGCAAGGCCTTAATCCTCCTGGGGTCCGTTCTTCGTACGTCGCTTGAAACATCCGAGATGAATTGACAGATCTAAGATGAGATCATCGTGCTAATTACGATGCGGCTAAATCGGTTCTTCGAGCACACCTGTTGTTGATGATTAGTATAGCTGGATTGAGTTGTCTAGGATTGCGCGTTCGTGCATTTGTTTAAAAGGCGATATGCATTAACAGTAGAAACACTGATCACAACCCCTGCGATTGGGTGATGAAATGCCAAAAGAGCAGCTCAATTTTTTTTTTCTCAAGCGGAGCAAAAGCTTTTATTAGAGGATTATGGAGAATTTCAAACTTTAATAAAGATAATGTAAAATAAACTTATTAAATATGTGAGTGCTGCCCGTGTTACATGTTATGTGTGTGTGTGTATCCCATATATATATATATATATATCCTATTTGTATTAATTTACAAATAATTTACAAATAACTAATTTAAAGTAAGCTGAACAAATTTTATATTTTAAGTAATCAGAAGTACTGAAGTAACAATTACTGTCACCTTAAAGTTCCACCAATTTAACTCTAAAGCGCTCTGGTGGCTCAGTGGTAGGTGTCTCGCCTGCCATGTGAAAGACCCGGGTTTGATTCCCACGCTGGATTGAATTTACTTTATTTGCAACAAATTCAAATATTGATAATTCTGTTTACTTAAAATTACTTTTAAAAAATCATGTAACTGATGACCTCAAATATTTTGAGTTTTGCCAACTTAATCGGGTTTACAGTGTAAAAGTGAAGTACAAGAACAAGTCTAGTAAGAAGAAGTATATTGTCATGCTGTGCTAAAAAATCCTGTCTATCACGCAATACACGAGGAATCTGAAAAAGTCTGCGTATAATCCTGACACCTTCAGTAACCAGTTGCTCTCTCATAAACGGACAAGACACGGCTGCGACAGATTTGAGGAAATAACCTCCACTTATATAGACGCAATCGGGGGATAGAATGTTTCATATTATTAGACACACACGGAGATTAACACACGAATGATGACCACAGCCACACACACATCTATACATATACTGTATGTATGTTTAAATACATCCATTCATATATTCATGCAAGATACTTTTTTTCCCCACGTGAGTCAGTCCGCGTCAGTCATGCTCTTTAACCAGTCAGATGTGACCTCGCCATTTCAGCCAATCATAACCCGCCAGGAGCGCAGCCTAAATCCTGTTTACATGAAATAAACCTGCTCCCGAGCAGGTTTAAGCTTACGGACATGTTGCTATGACAGCAAGCGCGAGATTCGCTTCGAAGAACGAAACAATCCAAAATCAGGACAAATCCACAACAATCAAATCCAGCTAACTGAGTTAGCGACGTACGAAGAACGGACCCCTGGGCCTGGAATTCACTGGAGCTGCACATGTTGTTGCTGGGTTTCTCTTCCATTCCTCCATAATGATATCACAGAGCTGCAGGATTTTTCTTTTTTTTTTTTTAATATATAGGATTTATTAAATTAAATTTTTTTAGACCTATGCTGTGCCGAGAGACTAATTTAGAGAGCGCTAATTTGATTGAACGAGTAAAATGAGTTTACAATTTCAGTTATTTGATGTTAATTTTAGATTTTTTACATTTCTAAAAGGAATATGACACTTGCAGTTGTGCTTTTTTACTGAATATCAGCACACCCATGCTGATTTAATTAGGGGGAACCTCTCCAATGTCGAATATGCTATGTCCTATATGATATATCATAGTATAACAGAAGTTATGACAGAAACTAATCTGTTCCAGTATGTCCCACAAGATTAAACTTTTTTAACAGATCTGGAAGTTGAGTCGCGTCAACTGGACTTCTTCATTCAGTAGAAATCTTTCATTACTCATCCAAGTAGCTTCTTCAGGCTGAATTTTAATAGACCAAAAAAAAAAAAAAAAAGCATAATACAATGCAGTTGTTGGAAAATAATCCACTTAGGAGACAACACTGTAAATTATTTTAAATATTTCATTCTTGCATGCTACTGTATATAATGTAAATTCTCTAACAACAAGCTTTCAGAGAGAGTCGATCTGAATGAAGATGTGAAGACCATCGATATCCCAAGCAAGAACCACTTGGTCTATATGCCGTGCCAGGTTGCAGGTTGGGGAAAAACTGAAAAAGGAGAAATAGCAGATGACCTTATGGTGACTGAAGTCCCGCTTATTAGTATGGAGGTCTGTAGGAACGAGTGGGGGGATAAAAGTATTCCACTCCCAGACAACGTTCTGTGTGCAGGAGGTTATGAAACCAAAAGTGGA